>CM055908.1:22802756-23392756 GCA_029582155.1 Panopea generosa | reverse complement strand
TAGGAGTAGTAGTAGTAGGAGGAGGTGAAATAGGAGTAGTAAGAGAAGTAGTAAGAGTAGTAGGAGTAGTAGTAGGAATAGTAGGAGTAGTAGTAGTAGGAGTAGTATGAGTAGAAGTAGTAGGAGTAGTAGGAGTAGTAGTAGTAGGAGTAGTATGAGTAGTAGGAGAAGGTTGAGTAGGAGTAGTAGTAGGAGAAGGAGTAGGAGTTATAGGAGGAAGTGGAGTAGAAGTAGTAGGAGTAGAAGTAGGAGTATTAGTAGTTGGAGAAGTAGGAGTAGTAGTAGTAGTAGGAATAGTAGTTTTAGAAGTAGCAGTGGTAATAGGAGTACTAGGAGTAAAAGTAGGATGAGGAGGTGTAGTAGGAGTAGTAGTAGTAGTAGTAGTAGAAGGATGAGGAGGTGGAGTAGGAGTTGTAGGAGTGGGGGTAGAAGGAGTAGTAGTATTAGTAATAGTAAGAGTAGGAGTGTAGTAGTAGCAGTGGTAGTAGTAGTAGGAGGAGGAGGAGGAGTAGTAGTAATAGTAGTACTAGGAGGAAGAGGAGGAGTAATAGTAGACGTAGTAGTAGTAGTAGAAGGAGTAATAGGTGTAGTAGTAGTAGCAGTGGTAGTAGTAGAAGGAGTAGTACGAATAGTAATAGTAGTTGTAGGAGTAATAGCATTAGTAGTTATAGGAGTAGTAGTCGCTTAGTGGTTCCATGTCACTTGGCACTGAAATATAATAAACAGCATTTTATCTTTAAAAAGCCACTTGTCCTGAACAAAAAGCAACTTGTCCAGGTTCATATATACATTTAAAAATGCGTACAAGTCTAACCCATAATAAAGATGCTTATATGCATTATTTTCAACCTGAACAAATTCAGATGGTAACTTTTTCTTCTTTCAACATATAGACAGTTTCAAATGTGTTTTAAATTCAATAAATACAATATCAATTACTTATTTGTTTTATTTATTGATCATAAAAACTACTGTCTGAAAGCATAGCAACATAGCATCATAATATAGTTAAAAACCCAATTAATAAATATACTATGATATTCTGATATTTACATTATGTATCACACTCCTTGGCGAGTGTGTCCGTTATCCCCTTAATAAATTAACATTATTATAGCTATTTACACACACAGCTGAGCACATTTCTCTGTGACAAAAAATTCTTCAAAAGTTTTATAAGTCACTTTCATGAAAATTTCAAAATTTAGTTGAACTTTGGTTGTTGAAGTGTTTAAGATGTAACGCCACCATTGATTTGTGTTCTTTATTCTATAGTAAATAATAAAAGTTTGAAGGCTTGTCATTCATAGAGAGACCCAAATGAAAGAAGTGAAACTTACATATTCCTGTTTGCCAACCTCTGCACTACCAAAATATGATGAAAAAAGTAGGGGTCATATGATTTGTTTTATGTCAAGTGTAAACACCGTTGAAAAAACGGAAGTAAACTTCCAAAAAATTGTATTCATACCCCCATCCCAAAATTGTATTTTCTTCTAAATTCACAATTCAAACATGACAATGTTTCTGAAATGTTCCAAATAGATTAACAATGCCACCCAAGCCAAAAAATGACAATAAAAAATGAGAAAGTTCATTTTTAGAGAAAAAGAAACCAGGATTATCTATGGCAGCCATTATGCGACTTCCCAACGGAAGCACTTCCTGTTTTGCAATGGTGGTACTATGCCTTGATTTTACAGCTGAACGGTCACTTCACTAAAAGCTCTAACTATAACCTGAAGCTATATCCTGATACTTCTTCACTAAAAGCTCTAACTATAACCTGGAGATATATCCTGACACTTGTTCACTAAAAGCTCGAACTATAACCTGGAGCTATATCCTGACACTTGTTCAGTTCCATGGTTATTGTTTGCTGTTGTGTGGCCACTGATGTGTCAACCACCCTTGCCACATGACATCCAGTGAGATATTGCCTTATCTGGATCAAAGTCAGTCAATGAAAAACTTAGAACTAGCCCAGGGCAAGTAGGTTGAAAAAATCTACTTGCCCTGGCTGAAAAATAACCTGCCCTGACCAACAGTTCACACGCCCAGATTTTTATTACCAATTCCCATT
Source organism: Panopea generosa (assembly GCA_029582155.1). Classification (NCBI taxonomy): domain Eukaryota; kingdom Metazoa; phylum Mollusca; class Bivalvia; order Adapedonta; family Hiatellidae; genus Panopea; species Panopea generosa. The sequence continues at coordinate 23,390,673 of CM055908.1, read as the reverse complement.
GCGGTATAATATGAAATATGTAAATATTAGTATCGGGCTATGTAAACATATATTTAAATGTATTAATATTATGTAGGATTAGTTCCCCTTAACATTATGCATGTGACTGTCTAAGTTTTAGAGTTTGAATAAGACTGGGAGAAGTGAGAGAATTTCAAGGAGAACTGACTACATCTCTATAGATCAGTATGCCCAACGTGTTATGTTGTATTTAATATTTGTTCTTTATTGACTATCATTTCTGTTCTGTCAATTCTATGACAGTGTGGGAGCAGGACTTTATTTATAACATTATTTTAAATATCCTTCTCTTCTTTTGTAACTATTGCTGTCGTCACATAGAATAATGGCAATGTCAAGCCTACAAAGCTATTCAATCTATCCAAGAGAACTTAGCAATATGATAAATAAATGCAGTCTATGATAGACGTCAAATATCTAGAAAGTTCAACTTGTCATATCTATGTTTCAAATATTAGAAAAAAACACATAATTGATCTTAATTGTTGTTTTCAATTCTATATTTAAATCGTACCAAAGAAAATTATACGCTGAAACTACACAATCAAAAAGCAATAAGGTTATTACTATAATACCCCACCCACATTTGTCTGTACCGTAAGCTCAATTTAAATATCAACTTTCACGTTTTCACAGAAGAAAATTTATATACATACAGTTCCGATTATTGTAAATGCACGAAATATTTATAAAATAACCAGAACCTAACGCTGACATTATACATAAAGCGATCGATGGCGAATTATCTGCAAAAACATAATCAGATTTTAGAAATCGTCACCATTTTTTGGCAAAGGGAGATAATTTTATACTATTCATAATGGAGAATTTGAGAGACGGCCGCGAATTACGTCATCGTCTTTTTTATCTTTGCTTAGGTATGAAACGTGTACCTTGGTCGAAGATATCCGACAAATCAGAGCGGTTATTAAAAATAGGTTAATTTATATTCAAAGCTATCCGACAATCACATTAGTGAAATAAAATAGAAAATTGAATATTTATAAGAGGTTTTTCAAAGTCGCATTATCGGGCAGGTTGTGTATTAAACACCGTGGGGGTAATTGTTTACACTGATTAGTTACGGTCTATAAACAACAGTTTGACCTGTGTCGTATCGAATAGAGATATTTGCAGACCTGTGTATTGTGAAAACTAGCTTGTCCGATTTTTTAAGACAAGCCTGACGGTCAAGTAACTTTGAAAAAGGTACATGCCCGGATCCAGATTTGACAAGGCCGGGGCATCGGGCTGTCTTATTCTTGGAGCAATGGAGCAGCCGCCAATCAGTCAAAATTAGGTTGTTTGTGGGCTAACAGCAAGGCGAATTTCGTATCGACGAATTTATTAGCTGCTTCGGTTTACACACATTGTATAACGACGCGTCTGATTGGTTAACTGGGTATATAACACAGTCGCGTAACACTGTATGTTGTGAATACAGGAGCTTAATTGACGCGTGCCATGGCATGCCCCCTGCAAATAATCAAAGATAATCGGCATTTGCGGCGCATCAATTAAACGTACTTGATGTATGAAATGGCATTTGTCCGTGACTAATTTTTTTTAAAATGTCATTTGCCCGGGACTAAAAAATTTAAAGGGTCATTTGACCGTTACCATTTTCCACTTGTCCGGGACGTCGGTCTATGATATTTGTACAGCCCTGGGTCTTCTAGGTTTATTTCTTACAACAGTACATTTCTATATTTTCAATGGCTGTTTATAAAACAACACAATAACATTCATCTTACCTAACTAGAGGGATTGTAGCCCGCTGATGACACACATACACACTACTCCAGCTGTCGTCACCTCGTGATTGTTATCAACACTGTGAAAACAATCATGCAACTATTATTCTAGAAAGTAAAACTTTAGTTCGACTAACTGCCATATTGGAAATTTAGCGCGGTTAATTTAATTCATTTGAAACAAATCATTTACACAATAAATTAGCGATAGCAAATTTCAACCATTTCAAAATACAAATACTCTCGAACATTTCAAGACACAGTATAAGCCAACCTTTATGACTTGGGACTTGTAAACCTTGAATAAAACTCCACAGAGAGAAACTTTACATATCTTCTCCAACTTCAAACACGAAAACACTGACCATCACCTGACCATGATATCGAATCAAGTGACCAATTTAAAACAATCTGATTGGAGCAAATAAAAATAACGACATCACATGACCATCCATAACAACTATTCCAAATATGGATATGTGGATAAGGGCTCAATACGGTGTATTTTACAGAGAGGTTTCTATGGGGAATTTATCAATTAAATATATTATTAATACTTTTTATACGACAGATCATTCTTAAAATGACCCTGCTACATACTTGCACAGTCCGATAAATGGCGTCTCGTCATTCAGCCTGTGAAGAAATTATATTAATTTGTAATTGAGTATAAAACAAAATGTATACAAATGTGATATATCTTCTTCTACACTTGCTTTGTTGCCGTATTAAACATTGACTAAACAATCTGCTTAACTCACATCACATAATTATTTCCATCTAACAACTGCTGAAACCTGAAAATAATCTTTAATAACAAAACATTTGATGTTCAAACATACTAACTGTGTTTGATATATCTTGAATAGTTTAAATACACAATCATATGCTGAAATACAACATTAAGATTACATTCATATGTATCTCTCCCCCACCTTTCTCAAGTGTGACCCTGCAATTAATAAAATCAAAAATTAACCCACTGCTGTTCTGTAGTTTGTTCTCAAACATTTAAGACTTTAATACAGCATAAAATTCAAGATAAAAGCATGTGTAATTTTCTATATCATCTATTTCTGAAAACAAAACATATTTACATAATCAATACATTAAAAGCTTTAATCAGTACATTACTGCCTTTAGTAATTTGTTAGCAATATCTGAATTCATGGCATTTAATTCTCCTGAGTTTATAAGCGCATTTATTGCTTGAATTCTACTATCTACAGGTCGAGTCATTATTGCATAACTAAAAAACCACTGGGGTTTCTTTTTCACTCTTTCAAACTTTCTAAGAGATGGCTCTTCTCTCTCTACTGTGTCGTGTTTATCTTCTGCATCTATTGTTGGTATATTTTTACCAGAAGTGTCTGTCACTTCTTTTGTTTCTCTTTCTTTTCTATCCTTAGATTGATCGTCAGTTTAACCAATATCTCCCTTTTTCTCTAGTTCTCCACTTGCAGCATCCTCTCCATTACCAGATTCTTCATTAATGACATCTACTGCTTCTACTATGTCATCATCCTTTACTGGTACGTCATCCTCCATTAAGACAACTTCATCTGCTATGTTCTCCAAAGCTGTTATGTCATCTTCTTCTGTTACGATAACTTCACTTGTTATGTGCTCCAAAGATGTTTTGTCGTCTTTCGTTTCCTCTGGCTCAGATGTATGGGCGCGCTCCATGTAAGATGTAGGTTCTACATTATTATCATCTGATTCATCTCCCTCTGTGACGTCACACTTCTTATTTTTCATCTTTTCTATCTTCTCCTGTTCCATAATCTCTTTTGATTTCTTCTTTCTACGCTTTTGTACCGGCTTGATTTCGTCACTATTTTCCTCTAATTAATCTTCAATGAATCCTGCTGGATACAAGTGGTTTCTGTGCATTTTTCTTACTTTATCTTCTGGTGAAATGATTTCAAAAACTGGAATGCTTTCGTTTTGTTGACCGACTAATTCGTATAAGCTTTCTTCAAACTTATCAGCTATCTTATGCTTACCGTCAAATGCCAAAACTTTTACAAGCACTTTATTGTTAACGTTAATCTTACCTACTTTAGCCTTTCTATCATATACTGTTTTTTGTCTTGTTCTTGCATAAGCTTCAACTTGTAAAATGCAGTGACATATTATACCAACGTTTTCATTAAAACTTGCATAGATTTGTGTTGATGTACAGCACTAAAGAGGTTATGTACACTAAACAGGTGTCATTGTACAAAGAATGACAGCTAGTATTACGCATACTATAATCAAACTCTGACAATATATTTTGAATAAATGTAATATATATGCAAACGAACTGCGCAACTTAAACAGAAAGCGTATCTTTATAGTATACATTTATGCAGACGTTAATATATGTTTATATTTGATTTTAAATCCAAAACACAAAATATCTGAATGTCTCGTACTTATATTATTTTAAATAACTTTTATAACGATTTTGTTGCTGAGTATTCTCTTACAAGAATTAGACTTCATTCATTCAAAAATTAAATATATGTTTATATGAGACATGAGCATCCCAGTCTGTCTGTCTGTCTGTCTGTCTCTCTCTCTCTCTCTCTCTCTCTCTCTCTCACTTAATCACCTATCTTTCTTTCTCTGTCGTCTATCATTAAGTGTTCTAATATCTTACATACAATAACTTTATCATGTTGTTGATATTTCCATTTATCGTCACCACCGTTTTCTCTATTGACGATGCCTCCAGAAGAGTATAAAAAATATTTAGAGTTTTAGTGGATGGTGCAGAGATACAGAATATCTTTTTTGTAGGGACCCCGAGTCATTTATATGACCTGTGAAAGCACCGATACATTGAATCTCAATTTTTGTTAAAGTCTCATCCGCAAGACTGATAAGTACTTTTAGATGTAGGAACGGGGATCGAACCTGCGACTCCTGGGTTCGAAGCCAATCTATCCTCACTTTCACTTTCTCCTTTTATGTTCCCCCCTATACATCTTTGTGTCCAAATCCTTACTACATAAACACATCAGTACCAGTGTCTATGACTTAATCAACACCGTGCAAAAATCACACGTTGGTAACTTATTACAACGAGAAAAATAGTATTTAAACTTATCTAAACATATGCGGATAAAAGGTCTTGCTCAAAAACATTACACATAGCCGTGGCGGGGTATGGAACCCGTGTCTCCCCAATAGGTACGATGTTCAATGAACCAAGCACTCCACGAATCAGGCACTTCAGGAAAATGTTGGTAACCTATTTACAACAGGTAAACTTATATTTCGTGTTAACCAAAACTTCGATCATTATCAATTTATATCAAGTTACATATTTTACTTGTATGGTTAACGCGTTTGACCCTTAAAATACAAAAGATAAACGCTACGTACAAGATAATCACAAAAATCTACACATGTAGGGTAACCACACGTTTGGTATTTAAGTTACAGAAGACGATGGCTACATGTATATGCATGATAACCATCCGTTTGAGATCTTTATTACAGAAGACAAGTGCTACCTGCAATATAGACGCATGTTTAGAACATAAGACAAGCACAAATTGAATGGTGACCACCCAGTCGATACTTTAATTACACAAAACAATCACCAACGGCATGATAACTACGCGTTTGATATTTAAATTACACAAGACAAGAACCAGTCATATGATAAGCACAAGTGTGGTACATAAATAATACAAGGCATGTGTTACCTGCATGATAAGCACGTGGCACGTGTTTGGAATTTATATTACACAAGACAAGCACCAACTCCATGAGACCATCCGTTTTGGTACCTACATTACATAAGACAAGCACCAACTCCTAGAGACAATTCGTTTTAGTACCTACACAAGCACAAACTGCATGATGAGCACACGTTCGGTACCTAACTTACATAAATAGGCATAAGCGGCATGAGAACCACAAGCACCAACTGCATGATAAGCGCACGTTTTATACCTAAAAGACACAAGACAGGCACCAACGACGTGAGATCCACATGTTTAGTACCTAAACTACACCAGACAATCACCAACTGTATGATATGCACATGCATCATTGACATGAGAATCACAAGTTTGGTACCTTTTTTACATAAGACAAGCGCTACCTGCATGATAAACACGTGTTTGGTACTTAAATAACACAAGACAATAACCAACTACTTAAGAACCACACATTTGTTATTTATATTACACAATAAAATCACCAACGGAATGAGAACCACACGTTTGGTAAACAAAACAAGCACCTACGGCGTCAAGTCCAAACGTTTGGTACCTAAATTACACAAGGCAATCACTAACTGCATGATAAGCACACATTTGGTACCTAAATAACACAAGGCAAGCACTAACTGCATGATAAGCACACGTTTGTTACCAAAATATACAAAGCAAGCATTAAGTACATGATAAGCACACGTTTGATGCCTAACACAAGGTAAGCACTTAGTTCATGATAAGCACACGTTTGGTGCTTAAATAACACAAGACAAGCACTAACTGCATGATAAGCACACGTTTGATGTTTAAATTGCACACGACAAGCCTTACCTAGATGATATGCACGTATATGGTACTAATAATACACAAGACAGTCAACAACCGCATAAGAGAACCACACATTTGACACCTAAAATACCCAAGACATGCACCAACGGCATGATATGCACACGATTGGTACCTAAATTACACAATTAAAGTACTAACCGCATGAAAACCACATGTTTGGTACCTAAATTACATAGGAAAAGCACCAACGGCATGGAGACCACACGATAGGTACCTAAATTACACAAGACAAGCACCAAATGCATGATAAGCACATGTTTGTACCTAAATTATACAAGACAAGTGTTACTTCCATGATAAGCACATTACATGTGTTTGGTATTTAAATTATGCAAAACAAGCACCAACTGCACGATAAGCACACGTTTAGTACATTTTCTCACTCAATACTCAACATCCTTACATGAAATTCAATTTCCTTATATGACACTATATTTTCATATGCGACGCTAGATTTTCTCGCTCAATACTCAACATCCTTACGTGACATTCAATTTCCTTATATGACACTATATTGTCATACACGACACTAGATTTTCGCACTCGATACACTACATCCTTATTCGATTATAGATTTTTCTTACTGGGCACTAAATTTTCTAATCTATATTCATCCTTACACAACATTCAATTTCCTTATTTGACACTATATTTTCATACACAACACTAGATTATCTCACCCGATACACAACCTCTTTACTGGACTATAGCTTTTAATACTGGACACTAGAATTTCTAGTCTATATATACTCAACATCCTTACACAACATTTAATTTCCTTATATGACATTGTATTTTCATACGCTACACTACATTTTTTCGCTGAAAATTTGACCTTTTGAACTTTGACCAAAAAATATTAATTAATTAGGTTAATAATTTTTCTGACTAAACAATAAGTATAAGCTTATAGGTCAAAGAACAAATAATGTTTGAATAATAAGCTCTACAATATACATAATACACCCGCTTAACCCCGCCACCAGAAGCACGTGCTCACACGTGCACTATCGATCATAATTACCCCTATAAGGGGTTTCGATGATGTGTAAATGACCGGCTCGACGTTCCTTTCCATTGATGACAATTAAACCCCATGACCCAGTCCGAATGAATGAAACCTAGCCTCTAAACCCTTATAAATTAGGTCAAGGTTTGACCCTTTTTTCATAACCCTTGGACCATCAATATGACCTTAGTTTGACCGTAAGAAATAATAAATACACGTGTTGCCAACAGGGAAGTCAACCCCTCTGCCACTTATGGTACCTTTTTTACCGACAAATCCTTGTTGCGGGGCGCTCATTGAAGGCGGGGTCTATATAATCGCTGCAACACCTACGCTTACGTTGTCGTATGTACCAAACATCCACAAGTCGGTCTCAGACGGAAAAAGCAATAAGTTGAGTTACGAAGCATATATATATATATATATATATATATATGTATATATGAAAGCACGCTATGGGTTATATGTTTACTAGTATCTAAATAGTAACTTATTATTGGGCGTTCGACAAAATCCCGAAACAGGGTTTAAAATTTTGACCTCATAACTAACCAGTTGTCTTCATATAAAAAATTTTATATTCAACATGGATTTTAATTTAGTTTTAGATCATCAAAAAAAAGATCCACACAGGGAATGCATTGTCCAGAAAAGGAGAATGACAAGGTATTCTGGGGCTTGGATAGAGTGACGCGAGTTTGCATGTTAATTTCTGTTTGGGAGGGGTTTCGAGTTCACGAGTGAATTTGAGGATTTTTTTTTATGATATCGTGTGTTTTTCATTTTGTCCGTTCCTACTATGGTGTACGATCAGGGTCAAAAGCACCGGTACCGGTGCACCGCTATTATATCGGTGCACCGATATATTTGTTTTAACGGTGCACCGATAAAATATACCGTTGTACCATTAAAATATATCGGTGCACCGTTAAAAGTGGCGGTCCATCGTTATAATATATCGATGTACCGTTATATAGCGGTAATATCGCTGCAGTTCATAAACATAGAATTATGATATGATTATTAGCAAAATAATTTTTAAAGGACGATATTGGCATTGTAGGGATATTTGCATGATCATATTGAATGATAAATAAATGTATGCACATGTATGATATCAGCTGGTTACACTCTCGAGCGCTGGTAGCAATTAAAAATATTTAATTGAAATTGTGTTGTTTTTGTTCTGTTTATGGAGACGGTGGAAGTAGAAGGGAAATACCCGATACTACGTATATTGTTAACGCTAGTTATAACGCGATATTTTAGAAGACAAATTAAACTTAATATTTTTTAAATCATATTGACAGAAAGACGAAATTCAAGTACGATTGACAATTTTGTCTCAGATTACCACACATATACAAAATAGAATGCACTTCAACCATTTGAAAATATCTTCCAAAATTAAAAGCGCAATTAAATGTTTGCATAAATACTTGCAATTTTACAAACCAATCTAACTCAAGACGACACACGCAATAGATATGAACAGGAAAAGTGGGGACATTATCTACAATTACAATACAATTGTATTGAATAAATGCAAATTCCTTTGTATCAGGAATATTTGGTCCCGTTAAGCTGTTGACGTTGTTTTTTACTAAAACTAATTGCATACTTCCGTGTTAGATTTTCCTTAAGATATGCGATCTATTTTTTGTTGTCTTCTTTCAAGAAATTGTAATGATTAATGACAAACTTATAACTGATCTCAGTGTGAGAGAGAGAGATGAATATATATTTATCAATTTTAGTATAGTTTTTGTGTTGTTTTTTTTCCTGTATAAATCTTTTTAAAAGTATCGTCTTGAAAGACAGAACGGGGGAGAGAGATGTATATAATTATATTCATTGTTTATGATTATATTAATTAATTAATTAATTAATTATAAATCATACGTGTTTCAATCCCCAAAATAGCTACTTTTCAATAACAGTCATTGATTATTGTAAGAACTAAATAATTCCCGTTATGAGAAATATTTCAATAACAATTCTGCAGTAATTAATATGTGCGTTTCAAATTATCTAATAACTTTCCAATATTTCATTAGAAATACCAAATAATTAATGATAATATTTTCAAAATTAATGTTGGGCCGGATTTTCAATGCTAAATGGGGCCGGATATTCCATTACGCGAAAAAACAAAATATCACCGCTGTCAGGCGGACGGACGGACGGACCTGTCTCCTCCTGAAACGCATCTCAAAATGATTATCTAACAGCTCTCATCTCGCAACACGCAATCTCATAACTATTATCTCACTTATTGTATCGTATTTAAATTAACCAGACAATGTCTTCAGACAGGAAATATATGCGAATAATTGCACCTTGTTATCAAAACTTAAATTACTCAACTGCGACAAGGGGTCATAAAGGGGCCCGTCATAAAGTCACAGCCCCTTCAGTTTATGACCTTAAGTAACACGTGTTACGTACCGGCTGGAAAACAGTGATCATAATAAAATTTATTGAAATCATAGTTTCCTAATAAGTCAGAGGTTGGTGTTAGAATCCGCAATTGGATAATCATATTTGTTAATACAATTGTTTATTTTCAAATTAAAGGAAGTTTTATAGCGTACAAACTTGAAGGAATAAACAGAATTGGTAAATGTTACACATGTACAGTTATATATTTTAAAAAGAATATACAGTAGAGCATCAGACCGATGATCGGAGAGAGTCGTTCGGACGATCCTCAGCCTGTGTGGTGTCCTTGATCAAGATACCTTTACCGCATATGCTTAGTACTGGTTCAACCCATTAATTCTTTGAACGTAATTTGTCAAAATTGTAATAACTTGTTTCACAATCGAAGTAAAATAAATAAGTTTATACTAATTGATTTAAGCCCTATGCGGCCAAATTCCATTCGGTAACTTGTATACTCTTTAAATTTATGTTTAGTTTTGCTTATTTAGAAATTAAATATGTATATATGGTTTTGTAAGTTTGAACCACCGACCGATCAGTAAATGTTTATATTTTTTTTTTTTAATTTGAATGGTCTAGCATTTTTTTTAAAAAGACCGTCAAAACCAGTACACTGTCATTTTTTAAAACTATTTTAAACTACGGTAACAGTAAGAATGAAATGTTCCACATTTGATTCAATATTTTCCCTTGATATATTTTGTAAATAGCACTTATGGTTACATGCCAAATTTGTTGTTTTCCTTTATTTAGTCAAAAGATATCTTAAAACGGAAACAATCGTCCGTGGAAATAAAACTTCCGGAACTTACAGTCGGTGGTGACATGTAATACGCAAATCTGTGATAATCAGACAGTGTCAGGTACACTTTTGTATTTTTGCAGTCTGACAGCAATGTCATCCTGTCTAACGTATACGTTACATAAACGGCAACTACGCCGCGTTTACGGTACTAACTACACGCGGTAAACCAATACTTCCTGTTATTTTTGTGCATGCGGTTGGGCAGTGACGTGGGAAAACCCCTTTATTTTTGTATTATTATTTCGTTTTTAAATCAAAGATATAGCCGATACGAGCAGCATTATATTCAAGTTTTAAGCGAGCATGTGCTTTTGAATGGGAACGTGACCGTTTCCTCAAACATTCGAGAAAAGTGACGGAATGAACCACATTCAGATTGAAAAATACGTAATTTACAGATCCATTTATATCGTTTAAAGAATTCAAGTTGAGAATATACGGCTGCTAAACGCCAACATTTGCTTAGTACGTAGCATAAGTAGGTGCCTCGTATATTGTACGCTACATAAGTTGAGGCAGGTATTTTGATAACATGAAATAATTCTTCTATCCAACTTATTCAGTTTTAAAAAAAATTATAAACGCCATTATGCATTAGTACAATATCTATGGTAGGTAAGATCATGTTGCATTATATTTGCTTTCTGACATGACTTTTTAATATTATTACTGTTATGCATACCACCTTCTCCACTTTCACCCATGCTTAAATTTAAATTTATTCGGTATGATTTATACCATGAAAATAACATTGTAACTGTTTATTATCATTAATTAACCACTATCTGGCATACATCATGTACCAGATCGGCCTGCGTGCCTATTGGATACTGGAAATAAAAACTATCATATAATGTCGGTTTCGACGGCGACATTTAACGTTACCAGAGTGATCTACCCTTGCATTCATTGTTATAATAATATATTCACGGATGTAAGAGCTTTTCAATAATAGGGGGTGGGGGGGGGGGGGGGCACCTGAGGAGAGGGTGTATAAGGATGTATGAGAAAGTATTGCCGGCCCATCTTTAATGAACATTAAACGGGTCACTATATTGGTCACCTGTAGTACAGAGTATTGTACCGAAAACAAGTGTAAGGTAAGAAATATTGACATAACTTTGCTAGGGGTGTCTGGGTGCTTATTTAACAAGTATGCATGGACAATCTGAGAAAGTGATGTTATAATAAATTGAAGGTTAGAAAACGAATCAAAGCAAACAGTGAAAGAATTATGTTATACTTCAGTAACTTAAGTAACCTTATTACTGTTTAGTATTGATGTCATTCTTTACATGGTTGAAATTTTTTAGACTCGCAGTATTGGGTATGACCAGTATATATCGTCAGGTACTTGGTTTTCATGCACCCTGAATTTCACACACTTTGTAATCATCATTTTCTTTTGAGAACACAAGAATCAATGACGTCACTGGAATTGCTCGGCAGTTTGAGATGTAAGTTGCTCTGTCATATTGACAATGAGGCTGATTTATATCAAATATTTATACAATTTACATACAATCACTCGATTCAATGACACAATGTTTGCAACACTTTTTTGTCATTAAAACTGATACATTTACTGAAGATGGGTAATTGATAGTGTCCGGTCTTAAACAAACTGTGAGAAATAGCATGCACAGATTTTCACATGACATGGAAAACAATATCATGTCAAAATTTATAGTATCGAGACAAACACTCAATTAAAATTGTAAAAGATCAATCTGTAACTTAAATTTGGATTATGATATCCAAAAATTCAACACAGACAATACTAAGAAAATGGGAATATATTTACATACACAAAGAAGGGGAAAAGTTGGAAATGGCCAAAATATTGACACTACCAAAATATTGTCTCAAGTGATATATATGACTGCTCTCTCAGCAGCTGCTTATATTTGGAAGAAAAACTTTGCAAATGAAAAGAATATACATGTAATACCAAATGTTTAGTAAGATGCCAGGGGTTTAGAAACTTTCTTGCTGAACCAGTTATGACTATATGTTTTATACATGTAAATTTATAAAAATATTCTACAATATAAACTAGCACTCAAAACAATTGTTTTATCATATCTAAACTTGAGATTAGTAGCCAATATGTTTTGTACAAACATTGTAATTACATTGACTTATACACAGATTGACAAATTTGATAACAAATATGGCTGTGAGGGGAACCAGTCGCAAACATCCCGTGACGATGGATGTGCTGCCATCATCATCAGGTGTCCACCGCGGTGTCATGGAAACAGTGCCAGTTGACCAGCTGGACTTGGCAACATCGTCACATTCCTACAGAAGACAGAAGCAGGCAGAAAACTTTGCATACAACAATCTAACATTGCAGGTAAATAAGTCTTAATGGCTGTGAATAAACATTCATTAGTCATAACCATTAGGCCATAATAAAATAATTCCTAGATTATCATCCCCGCCCACCCCCTTATTCATGCCATTCCGACCCTTTTATTTTCATTTTTTTTTTATCAAAAATAACAAAAAAGGGAGATAAAATGAATAAATAACCGCCCCCCCCCCCCCCCCTTCCCACTTTTTAAGAAAAGTTTGGGTGATAAACTAGCAATTAATCTATATTGGCCTTACTTAGTTTAAATTTCAGACTTGTGTCTGTTATGTCACATACCTAGACTACTATTGATGAAAGCCTAACACCAGTATATATAGGGTACCATAGTTGGGATGGGAAGAATATATTGTGTCACATTTTTTGTTAAAATTGTCTTATTTGAATTTTATTTTTTTTTAAAAGAAAGTGTTTGTTGCATGTGAAATAGTAAATTTGGATAGCACTAAAAAGTTTTTTCACTTATATTGAATTTTTATTTGTACATGCACTCAAAGACTCAGCTTAAACAGATTTCAGTAAGCCTTACTCAGCGCTTAAAAATGTGTTGAAGGTGTTTACACGCTCTAGCCCCAGAGCTCGCATTCATTCCCTTGATTTATTTAGGGCGATTGTAAAAATAAGTTTAACACTTATATGAATCAATGTCATGACTTTTTCCTTGATAGAGCAAGTATTGAGTGTTGTTTTTTGAGAGGCAATCAGGTAAACTCTGAGATTGAACCTCAGATTTGAGTGGTCAAAACTGCACTAAGTACTGTCTTTCTCAAATCAAAGATTTTTAACATTTGCACTTTTTATACTTGCACCACTAATATCGGTACAATTTTGCAGGAGGTTAGATATTCCACCATGCGAAGGAAAATCCCGGGTTCGTCAACTATGCCAAAGAATCACACCAAAATGTTTATTGATTTGGACCCACAGACGCAGGTAACCAGATGTTCATGTATACACTTGAATGGTTAACATGACACACTTATACTTCATTTTAAACAAGATAATTAGAGGTATATATAGTTTCCCTTAGTCGTTGTCTGTTCATCCATCAGTACGTCACACTTTCTAGTCACCTCTTCTCCTCCTAAAATTTTCTATTAGTTCTCACTTACTTGCCTGAAATCTATAGAATTTAGACTTTTGGCATAGTTCTGTCCCTTTAATTATTAATTGTTAACTATTGTAAGCTGTACAACTCCTGGACTTCTTAACCTTTTTTATTAAACTTGTTAGGACGTATCAGTATGAAGTCCAGTTGCAAATATTGTCTTTGTGTTAAGGTCTGGTGACTTTTGGAAGTTTATATTTATTTTTAATTGTAAATATAACACTTTCTTGTCAGCTCTACTCCTTCATCAGGTTTTAGTTAAACTTGCTATTGTGTATCAGTATGTAGTCTAGTTGCGTGTCGTCATGTTTTGGTCCCTTGACATTTGATGGAGTTATGGTCCTTTCATTATTTATAATGTTAATTTTTGTCAGCACTAATCCTAAACTTTGCAACTGATATTGTTAGGGAATATGAATATGAAGTCCAGTTGCTTTTATCATCATCACGTTTTGCTCCATTGACTTATGGTGGAGTTACAGTCCTTCATTTATATTTAATGTAATATTTATTGTCAGCACTACTTCTTAAACTTATAGCAGACATCAGTACATTTTTAAGTTGTTTATTTTGTCGTCTCTGTAGTAGTACTAGTAGTCTAACTGAAACTCATCAGTCAAATGGTATTGCTGTAATAAGGCTACAGGCACAGTGCTGGCATACTTCTATTTTTTTTATAATTGTTACTGAGAAAGCTAATGAATATATCATAAAAAAATATACTTTAATCAGTGTCATTGTAACCAAATTTTAAGTGGGTCAGTAGTGTAATGAATAGAGTGTTGGCTGCTCACATCAGAGGTTGCGGGTTCGATTCCCAACTCAATCCAATGCCTCTCATATAACAACACTCAGTACTGGTTCTAACCAGGAAGTGGACTCGAGAGCGGTTCATATAAGCCCTGAGCTTTCATCGACATCGAGCTCAAATAAATTAGTATAAACTAAATGCAGTTTTTCTACAGCCAGACTAAAGTCATGATTACCTGGATGCCTTTCGTCAATTTAAGTTTTTAAATATTTAGGTATATACTTCAATATGATGGTGAAACAGGAACCAGTATATGTATAAATAGATTGGTAGGAAGTTCTATGTAAAGATATATATACATGTTCAACTTGTTAAGTTCTATGCTAACTCTATACAATATGTTGTGTTATAAGTCGGTATACATTTCATACCGGTTACATGAAACTTTGAAACATAATTCCTTCAGAGTTTTACAAGTTCTCAAAAAGGGCAGTTTACAAAGTTTCAGTATACAAAAATATTTCTTTGACCCTTCAATGATCATGGTGTTTATAAATGACATTTTTCTGTGGTATATTTCAGTTTATGAACGACCTTCGACAGTACATCAGGCAGCATTTCCATATGAAGGAATGTTCAATGTTTGTACCAGCCCCAGGACAGAAGGTGAAGAAAAACAGAGACCTCAAGTATGTTCTACTCTTAAAGTCTTATATATGTATCATGGTGTTTCTGACAAATATTTATGCAAGTATTCTTTTAAAATTCTAATCTCTGAAGGGTTAAAATGTTACACCAACACTAATCTTGTACAAATATTTGTTTTAGGTCGGAATGAATGGTCATTCATATAGTGAATATGAGTTTACAGCGTTTTTGGATTTGAAAACGTTCTAATTTCATTGGTGCTCCTCTACTGTGAAGGACCAACATGTTAACAATCTAAAACTATTTGATTAACGTGAAAATCATCATCAACAGTGTAATTATGGAAACTTTTTTTTAAAAACTAATGCTTTTATTTATTTGCCACCAGGTGCCACTGTGGTGATGTACTGATGGCACATGCTGGAATGCAGACCGATATGACTGCTGCCACAAATGTGACGGAATATTACATCATGCCAAAGGGTAAACTATCTTTATGTATACATGTAGTGATTTGTAGTAAAATGACCTAGGAGAAATAATATATCGTTAATTTCTCATTTTATTGACTGATATCAGTGACCTTTGACTTACCATGTAATATATGCTGTTTTGTGCATTATGTAATTTATGCCATTTTGTGTGTTGTATATACCATTTTGTAAGTAGCAATTTGAATTTGTTGATTGAATGACTCTCTTATATTTTTGACAGCACAATAAACTTCATTTATTTCATTCTCTGTGCTTTCCTTGTTGGTGTTTTTCTGCAATATCAATACAGTTTTAACCATAAACTTGAGAATTGTAAATGTTTATATCCTTTCATGACCTATATTCTTCATCAAACATATACACATAGTTTCTGTAAATGCATATCTACCCATTGACGGTAATTTTTAACTTTGAGTAGATTTTACTATTAAAAACATTTTTGTAATTTAACTGTTTTGCCATTTCTCAATTAACATACTTCCAACATATAAAAAGTACTGCAAGATACATAACTGTTATCATTTGTAATCGTTTGTTATCGGTTGTCCATAACCTTATTGTCAGCCTGCCTTCTATTGTTATTTCTGTATTCAGAGATTCAGCGATTCATAAGTCGTAAAACGCTTGATGACCCGCCGTCGACGAGGCTTCCTCAGGTCTCGTGGAATCCTGCCAGTCTTCGGTCAACCGTCACCAATGCTTATGGCAAGGTTGACTTTGTCAACGTGGAGCATATAGGAGGGAAGAAACCGGCCAAAGTTTGTATTCACATTCGTGTGTTTACTTGACTTGTTGATTCATAGTGTAAAATTGCACTTACATTGATATGTAATTATTTAACTTTAATGCTTACGATGTACATCTAGCTGATCATGATTTAGGACTGGCTTCATGCACGAGAACATTCATTCCAACATAACAATGTTACCAGTCAAGATGAATAAAGAGATAATGACAGAGCTAAAACAAATTTTAAATGAGAACTTTCATATTTTGTAAAGCTCAGTTTCGCAATGAATTTATTTTTCTCTTCATAAAGATTATTTGTTATTTTAAAAATGTATTCAGCAATGTCCAGTCTAGTATGTTCTTTTACACCATTATCTATTAATAGCAAATTATGAATATATTTTAATAAATTTATAAAATTCTTCTAAATTTCTACATATTTATTTATGCAAGTTTATTTTACAAATTTATTTATTTTAAACGTTTGTTTATATATGTACGTACATCATTTGATGTTTTGCATAGTTTGAAAGTACAGGAATAAAGGCGGATTGATAATTAAGGTTGAATATTCAAATGATAAAAGGATATATTACAGTTTGTTTGCTTTGTAATATTACTTGCAACTGGCAACAATCCATTTAACTCCGTGTATAATCGTGTTTTATATTTTGTCAGTATATTCGTATGATTGAGGAGGACTCTATAGATGACCTGCTTCATCTAATGAAGGAATACTGGAAGATCATGGAACCTCAGGCCCCTCACCTTGTTATCTCTGTTGTGGGTGGGGCAAAAAACTTCAAACTTGATGGCAAGATGAGAGATACTTTCTCCACTGGACTCATCAAGGTACTGATTTACACATGGATTATTTCTTAAACTTTTTTTATTTCATTTTACATCGATTGTGAAAAAAGTTCTTAAAGCTTACTCAAATGACGATGAAAATATTCCTGGGTAGAACCAGTATTAAGCATATGCGGACATAAAGTGTCATGCTCAAAACACAAAACATAGCTGTGGCAGAGGATCAAACCCATGATCGTGGGTTGAATGCTATGCCACTGAACTCATTAAATGTACATAAGTATTACCATGATTAAATATCTTGTTATTTATATTTAGGCTGCAAAAGAAAATGCTTTATTTTGTTCCTATTATTTTATTAAGGAAGCTGAAGCAAGATTTTATTTTTCCTCTATTTTTCAATCAGGCTGCTAAAACAACATCAGCTTGGTTGATATCCTCTGGATTCAACATGGGGGTAATGAAGGCAGTCGGACAAGCTGTTAAACAAGGCCAGTCTTTTTGCTGGGACAACAATCGGATGGCCCATGTGCTCCGTTGTATTGGTATTGCTCCATGGGGCTATGTCAAAGGAAGAAGGACGTTAGAGAGCCTTGATGGACAGGTCAGTATTTCAGCATTAAGTTTTTTTTAGCTGACCTGATCAAGATAAACTTTTGTCCATCATCTGTCATCTAGCTGTCATTATGGACAGCATTCGGGTCCATTTGTTTTCAATAGAGTTTTGGCCATTTATATGTTTGTGTTCTGCAAGACTTACAATTTATCTTTATACTGCAGACATAAAGGTCCTCCATGGCTGAGTAGTCTAAGGTATCATCTCGAGATCATGAACCTCTCACTGTTAAGGTCATAAGTTTGAATTCCGCTTGCTCCAAAAATTTAATATGATAAAATTTGCCAGTTGCCTAAGGACGGTGGTTTTACTCGGATTTATTTTCTTCTTCCACCAATAAAACGGATATGCTTTATATTTTTTGCTTACATTAAACCTTGGATGTTTTCTTTTCAATTTTATTTCATACCTTACCATATGGTGAAACCATGGGACTTTAGTTTATACTAATTTATCTTAGTTGATTATGAAGAAACCTCTGTTGCAAAATGAACAAGGGCCGACAACTCACAAGGGTAGAATACAAGTATACTCAAAATAAAATTTAAATTTTATTTTTACATGAATAAAATTATGAATATAGAATTAAACAATATATACAAATTAAAGCTCATTACTCATCAACCAAAACTACCGCTGGTTTAAAGATGTCCTATGATGGAATTAACATAACAGTGCATTCAGTTCTTACCATCTTACAGTTTCATGGTAGATTCATCAATATATGATAACAGTTCATTCAATTCTTACCATCTGCAGTTTCATGGTAGTTGAAACAACATCTCGTATATGACCATCTATCAATCCCCAAGTAGCAATTATATCTCTACATAATTCCTCATTTATAATATAAACAATTACTGACCAATTCTGTATGTTTTCACTTTGTGATTATCAGAATAACTATCTATAAAATCTAATTACACATATCAATCAATTCTAATATGAATTTCAATAATTCATCGTAAACAGCTCAAAATACGTTCTCAGATTCCTCGGCAAAACAACTCTCAATACTGAGGATGTGAAATTAAATTACAGACATTCTCGTCGGAATGGATATGAACAATTTATACAATTTTACTTAGATCTGATTACGTCAAAATATATCTTTCAGACATTTAAAAAAATCAAACTTATACAACATAATATAAAATTCACATACCCATCTACCGTTATGTAATGAAACAGTAACATGCTGAATCCTTCTCGTCACAACGATTCCGAAAGATGTGCTCTGCTAGACTGGACGAAGTTTCCATAATAGTCAGATATATGTAGTAAAACATCCACACACCTTAGCAAATTTCGTGCGAATTATGAATTAACAAGTTTCAATAAATATCGTACAATGCGTCTTACAATAAATAGGCTCAATGTAAATTTAAATTAGATTACAAAAAATTAACCCGTTTAATTGTTCTAACGTTCTGAAAACTTGATGGGTTTTCATGAAATAAACATCAAAATGATTTATTCTTTAATAAAAAAAATGAATATGTTAAAAGATTTTAAAAAACGTTACTCCTATCGATACGTTTTAACAAACCCATGCTACCTGCTCTAAATAAAGCGTATATCATTCCAATAGACACGTACTAGCTGACACTTCTAAATTAGGCCGCAACAACCTAACTGTTTTGTTACAACCTCATAGCTTATATGAACCACTCTGGAGCCAGCTTCCTGCTTAGAACCAGTACTGACTGTTGTCTTTTGAGAGACATTATATCAAACTGGGGATCAAACCTGCATTCTCTGGCTTGACCAGTCAACATTCTATCCATTACACTACTGCCCCGCCTGTGGCAAACCAACATGACTACCGGTATGCTATGAAGTGGTGCAAAAAAAAATCTGAGGAAAAGTGTAAAAGTGTAACCTGAAGCAGGCACTTTTCTTCTGATTTTTTTTTGCACAACTCTGTAGCATAAAGTCACATAGGTTTGCCACCGTGTCATAAAATATTGCTCTAAATGAGTTAAACTAATTGCAATCTGTGTTAAAAGAACAGTTGACTGTATTATAATATTGATAAATTATGTAGTTGCAGGATAGATACATGTAATAATTAAAATGTTACAATATATCTCATGTTGTTATATAAAATGTTCAATTTTTACAGGGCAAGTTTAATGCAGATTTCCGTACAAGTAACGTAATCTTGCATGGTGAGCCTGTCCCCCTCAATCCAGACCACACCCACTTTATCTTTGTAGATGATGGGTACAGGAACAGATATGGGGGTGTAGCAGGGGTAAGGGCTAAATTGGAGCAGAAGATATCTAAACCAGAATCAGGTGAGCGTCTTCCAAATAGTTTTTGATCAAATGCTTCAATATTTTTGGTCTTTTCATTCAATATGATTCAAGTTCTGATGAAACACTGTGAACATTTTTTTTATAATGTTTGGCCTAATTTTGAATATTGTGTTTGTATTCTACTTGTGTCTAGATATTTTATTAAAATTCATGGTGTAAATAATTGTAATATTTTTCCAGTTGATGAGGGACGTTCAATGAGTAATATTATTCGTTCCATAAATTATGAACTGTGGTCATTTAAATCGTGAAACTTCACAGTCAGGTAGATTTATTTATTGTACATCTGATGATACCAACAATCAATGTTTGCGATTTCCAAAAGACTTTTTATCGAAATCTTGACCACATACAGTCGTATACACTGCAGTCAATTATTTTGTAAAAAGAGCTACTAAATGTGCTCAAATATTGAGATGTATGAATGCATGTTGCAGAAATTGTGATATTTCGGTGTCTGCAAGGTATACACAAAGCAGACTATGAGAACATAATCTGGAATTGGTTAAATGACTGAACAAGTGCATTTCTGTTAAAGGAAACTACTTTGAAGAAGATATAAACCAAATATTATCAAGATTTTATTTGTTGTTTGCATTTTATTACAAAATGTACCAATATAACATTACTTAACAAAATACTTCCAACCATTGTAACATTTATATGAACATGACTGCAGAGGGTGGTCTAGGTATTCCAGTTGTGTTGGTGGTTGTGGAAGGGGGCACGGATGCCATTGCTGATGCTAAGACATCTATAGAACATCGTATCCCAGTTGTCGTGTGTGCAGGAACTGGCCGGGCTGCTGATATACTCAGTTACGCATATTCACACACCAAAACTACAACTAGGTATGTAACTATTACACTGGTCAAGCTTTAATCACTTGCCATTACATACCAACAGGGCTGAATTATTCAAGGCACTGTCACCGTAACACTATGTTAAGCTGATATTTTGAGAGTCAATACATTCAAGGTAATAATTTATTGGCAATCGTAACAAAATATTATTCTACTTCTGTAGTCCGTTGTACTTGTTTGTGAAATATTTGAGAATTTTTTATGATACGGAGCATCCAAAATTACAGATATGTAACTATAACACTGATCAAGCTTTTCTAAAAGGTAATGTGTTACCATGCAGCCTTTGATGTAAATATAGTTTACAATCTGTGTAAAAAAAATAAATAGATAAAAAACACTGTTGAAATGGTTCATTCACATTTATACAAAATTAATATTTCTTCATGTGAAAATATTTTACAATCTATGTAAAAGAACAAAAAAGAATAATATTTTTTCATGTCTACTAGGCTAGATCAAGTACTAAACAAAGGTGAATTAAGCTCTCCATGTAGTCCCGGGTAGGACTGAATCCGTGGCCCTCTAGTGTCAGCTTCACAACATCTCTAAATCAATTATGAATTGATTAAACCAGATCAAAGATGATTAATATTGATTTATTGAAGGTTCCAAAGAATTTCAATGGCTTGAACTCGATGGGACTGGACAAATTAGTTTGAGTTAAGGGTTGTTCGAACAAAGTATTATTCAACATCATACCATACGTGTATGTATATCGAAATAGGAGTTGTTCGAACTATATGTGGTGTTCGAGCCTTCTGTGTTTGAGCCAAGTTATACTGAAGATCGATATTTTACATACGAAAGCCAAGTTAAACTGGTGGGTAATACAGAGCTGTATTAAATGACATCATTTGAGAATATTTGGTCCCATTGGTTCAAAAAGTTACCAAGTACCTTCTTATCTCATATACACTTCGTAGCTTATTGCACCAATGGGACAATTTAGAGAATATATAGAAAATTTTGATTGGATGTTTTCAGCTCACAGGCAGTACGTTACTGATAAAATTAATTATTGACTGAAAATATATTTTATAAGATAAACACAAAAGTATTATTTATTTCAGTGGTTTGCGTGAAATGAGGAAGAAGCACATCAGCAAGTTGAGGGATACGATATTTGACGCGTATGGAAAGTCATGGAAGGACGAAGAAATTGATATGAAAACTGAAAGTATCAAGAAATCGGTGCAGATTTGTTGCCAGAATGCTGACTTGGTATGGGGCGTTACTTTAGTTACTGTATTTAACCGGTTAGCTCAATTGGTAGTGTGTCTGACTATCATTTCAGGGGTCGTGAGTTTAAATTACTTGCCAAGCCACTGTCTCCAGTATGATTAATATACAACATTACGGTTCATTTTATTTGTCTCACCGCTGATTCATGTAGTGAAGTTACTAGTTACTAGCAGAGATAGGTGTGCTCTGATACTGATTAACCTGCGAGGATCCCATTGAAGAATGGTTAGGTTAACTGATCATTTGTTATCCCTTGATGGAATAAAATGATGCTAAATATTTAAACTTGACTAAGCTAAATGTCTTATGAAATATAAACATAAAATAATGATCGTATTACATACAGCATGGCCTTGATTGTAAATCACTGTGTAATGTTACACTTTGCATTTTCAGATTACACATCATGTAAATAGTATTCTGTTATGGTTTCACAAAATGTACATTTAAATTTTGAGAGACATGAAGATGTCAACAAACAAACAACAATTCAACTTACAGATTTAATAGACATTGGACAGTTTTATGCCTGAAGAATCCTGGAAAATGCTGTAAAATAGCAGCAGCATACGAGTGTATCCGCATCCATGGAAAGAAAAGTGCAACCACTCATAATCAACCTGCTTAAAGTTTTCCTTTAAAATCAAAATATTTACAAAACTAGGATTAAGGAATCATTTTGTTTAATAAAATTAAATGTAAATAAAATTGTCCTAGCCTAACCTCATGACCACTTGGAGTTTGTAAATAGATGCATCAAATGTAAATTTGTAATTAAATACTTACATATGTGAATCACCTCCCTCGCTGAACCTGTTTATAAAACTCAGTGGTTCATACTTGATGAACAGACATCGTTGAACATTATTCTTTGCATTCTGATATACAGTCAAACCTGTATAAGTGGTTGTCTCTATTAGGCAGCCACTTGTCTTAAGCAGCCACATTTGTTGTTATCCATGTATATGAATTCAGAGCAAATTAACCTGTATTAAACAACAACCTGTATGCCACTTTTTCTCATTCCCTTACCCAGCTGCTTAAGACAGGTAGGGGGACAATACTGAAATGGATAGAGTGTTGGCCACTCATGCAAGAAGTTGCAGGTTCGATCCATAGCTCGACCGGTGCCTCATAAAACAACACTCAGTACTGGTTCTATCCAGGAAGTGGACTCGAGAGCAGTTCATATAAGCTCTGAGCTTTCATCGCATAAAAAAAATTAGTATAAAAACAGGTTTTACTGTATTATACAGGAAAATTGCCTTGCAGAGATATTACAAGAGGAGTACCAATTATTGCTCCATACAAACTTACATGTGGGGATGCACATTTTTTTACTGCAAAGTTGTATTGAAAGAGACATGGAGGTGTTTAGTCATATACATGTACATATATTATTGTATTGTGTATGGGCCGGTGTCCTTGATACAAAAACAAGTATATAATGTACATGTATAGAAATTATACACATTGTTCTTAAAGATTAAGAGTTCATTTACTTTGCAGGTTTTTATCTCATCAATATTTAATAAATAAATTCCTTCCTATGAAATATCCACAACTTTCCCCCTCAGGTGTACTGATCCTTGAAAAAGTTTCCTAGGAGTAAATTTTTAATGTCATATCTTCAAAATATTTCCCTCTGGGAGGCAAGATTTACAGGGTACGAGATTCCCGTTACACTGATGAAACTGCAATCTGCAGATGCTGTCTACATGTACACCTACAGGTTTACGTATAACCGGTGATAGTGTTTCACATGTACACCTACATGTTTCATGTATTACAGATGACAGTGTTCCACATGAACAAGCATGAAGACCTTGACCTTGCCATTTTGTCCGTGCTGCTGAAAGCCCAGTCTGGAGGAGACGAGGTCCAACGTCTGAGTCAGCTCAAACTTGCCCTCATGTGGGACAGAGTGGATATCGCACAGGAGGAAATATTCAGAGAGGATGTCCTATGGAGACCAAGTACGTTTATTAATGTTGAAATTTATCACTGGAAAAAAGTGATATGTTAAGCAGGTCTGGTGGCCTACTTTGTTTTAATGAAGAGTTTTTTTTAATAAAAATGTAAGGAGATGAGGCTTAAAGCTGTCAGCAATATATAGATTTCAGCATTGCAACTAATATTTCTATCATATTGTTAGTACATGATGTAATTCCCTGGGACAAATAGATGATTTTATTGTTAATAAAAGTCCATGGTGAATGTATAAACGTACAGGAGATTTGTCCTCATAGCTTATTCATTTACCTCCCAAAACAATTACACCTATTTTCCTTAAGAGTTGTTAAATCTGACTGTCTAAATTCATCAAGTGAAGAACTTATTAATACAAAGCTATATGAATATCAGAATACTAGGCCTTGACTTATGATACCGTTGTCCCACATGTTTATATCATAAATTAACGTAACCATAGTCATCTGCGATCTCCAAGTATTTATATGTAATTACTTGTATATACAGGAAGCCTAGATGACTAACCGTGGTCATCTGTGATCTCCAAGTATTTATATGTAATCACTTGTCTATACAGGAAGCCTAGATGACTAACCGTGGTCATCTGTGATCTCCAAGTATTTATATGTAATCACTTGTTTATACAGGAAGCCTAGATGACTAACCGTGGTCATCTGTGATCTCCAAGTATTTATATGTAATCACTTGTATAAACAGGAAGCGTAGATGATTAACCGTGGTCATCTGTGATCTCAAACTATTTATATGTAATCACTTGTATATACAGGAAGCCTAGATGACTAATCGTGGTCATCTGTGATCTCCAAGTATTTATATGTAATCACTTGTATAAACAGGAAGCGTAGATGATTAACCGTGGTCATCTGTGATCTCAAACTATTTATATGTAATCACTTGTATATACAGGAAGCCTAGATGACTAACCGTGGTCATCTGTGATCTCCAAGTATTTATATGTAATCACTTGTATATACAGGAAGCCTAGATGATTAACCGTGGTCATCTGTGATCTCAAACTATTTATATGTAATAACTTGTATATACAGGAAGCCTAGATGACTAATCGTGGTCATCTGTGATCTCCAAGTATTTATATGTAATCACTTGTATATACAGGAAGCCTAGATGACTAACCGTGGTCATCTGTGATCTCAAACTATTTATATGTAATCACTTGTCTATACAGGAAGCCTAGATGACTAACCGTGGTCATCTGTGATCTCCAAGTATTTATATGTAATCACTTGTATGTACAGGAAGCCTAGATGACTTTATCACCGAGGCCATTGAGACAGAAAAGGTGAAGTTTCTGGACCTCATACTGCAGCAAGGAGTCATGGTTAAGGAATATCTGACTCGCGAGAGATTGGAGAACCTCTACCTCAATGTAAGAATAAAACCATCAGTTCATAATATAATCACATACAGTCAAATCTGTCTTAAGCAAAAGTGGCCTTTTAATACAGGTTGTTGCCTAATACAGGTTAATTACTCTGAAAGCATAGAAAATAGAAATAGAAAATATGGTTGCTTACAACTAGGTGACTACCTTACAGAGGTGGCCACTTTCTAAGGTTAGACTGTACAATTTTATTACAGTGATGAAGATATTTGTATATTAGTATCACATGCAACACGTCAAATAGAGTTAATCAAATGCATGAAAGTAAATTTATAAAATATATCGAAGCAAATATCTGAAACGCATCAAAGTAAATTTCTCAAATATTTAAGCCATTCTTTAGCTAATCAAAATAAATTCAATTGAAACTACTCAAATACATACCTGTTTATGGCACTATTGTCAGTTGACCTGCTGACTGTCAATCAAACATGTTGATAATTCATTCATCAGTCGATATTGTTTGCTAACTACCCTTTTCCTTGCAAGACAAGCTAACTATGTTTACTTGGGCAAACATTGGCACATTGCAAGAGGGCGGGGCTATAGTCGTTCTTGCGTCAGATCAATTTCTCGTACACATCAAAGTAAAATTCTCAAATATATGAATAAAAATACTATTAAATACTTCTAAGTAAAATACTCAAATACATAAAAGTTAATTACTCAAGTACTTACCTGTCTCTAAATAACATCATTATCAATTACTCGAATTCATACCACTTTCTCTGTAACATGATTGTTTATTACTGAAATATAATAAAATATAGTTATAGATAAACATTCTTTACTCAAACACAACATGTGGGCCAGATGAGGAAATAAACCCGCCATCCGCCTATACATCTCGCTACACAGTTGAGCCCCCTTTTTAGTGAAAGTAGCAAGATTTTCGTGTTAAAAAAGAGTCCTGTGTAATTTGTTACAAAATACTTTCAAAATGGTTCATTGGCACTTCCTTTTTTTATTTACTAGAAATAAAATTACATTTTTTTTTAAAGATTTTGTTATAAGTAAAATGAAATACTCTGACCTTCCACCTCCATTTCTTTTTTAAATTTTGTCTAAAATTAAATGATATATCATATTTCAACTTAATTACTGCTCCAATAACCCGCCCTGATTTCTATATATATATATATATTAGGTTTTGCAATCCCCCCCCCACCCCCCCCCCCCCCCCCACACACACACACACACACCTACTACGGTTCTGTGACAAAGGTAGAATAATCTAGTTATTGCTGTTCTCCAACAGCTCTTGTTTAAAAGAAATCTAAGGATGTCACTGCAATATTTCTATATAAAAATCTTTCCAACCCACCAGTTATGTGCATTTAAACGTGTGGATGCATTCCTACTGTGGAAAAAAAATACTTTCGATGTGGATATTTTGTACAGTCGAAATGTTAGACATTATTTTCTGTAGAAAAGAGGGCAAATTTCAACTGTGGGGAGATATCTCTACTGGGTTTGGTGCTCTACCATTAAACCATGAGCCTCTCATAAGCTTGTATTAATAATTGCTACATGTTTATGGCAGATTCCCAAGCATGACCCCTTATATCGTCTGCTGTTTCAACTGTGTGGAGAAATCTCTACCGGGTTTGGTGCTCTACCATTAAACCATGTGTCTCTCATAAACTTGTATTAATGATTGCTACATGTTTATGGCAGATTCCCAAGCATGTCCCCTTATATCGTCTGCTGTTTCAACTGTGGGGAGATATCTCTACTGGGTTTGGTGCTCTACCATTAAACCATGTGCATCTCATAAGCTTGTATTTATGATTGCTACATGTATATGGCAGATTCCCAAGAATGACCCCTTATATCGTCTGCTGTTTCAACTGCGGGGATAAATCTCTACTGAGTTTGGTGCTCTACCATTAAACAATGAGCCTCTCATAAGCTTGTATTAATGATTGCTACATGTTTATGGCAGATTTCCAAGCATGACCCATTATATCGTCTGCTGTTTCAACTGTGGGGAGATATCTCTACTGGGTTTGGTGCTCTACCATTAAACCATGAGCCTCTCATAAACTTGTATTTATAATTGCTACATGTTTATGGCAGATTCCCAAGCATGACCCATTATATCGTCTGCTGTTTCAACTGTGTGGAGAAATCTCTACTGGGTTTGGTGCTCTACCATTAAACCATGTGCCTCTCATAAAGTTGTATTATTGATTGCTACATGTATATGGCAGATTCCCAAGAATGACCCCTTATATCGTCTGCTGTTTCAACTGTGGGGAGAAATCTCTACTGGGTTTGGTGCTCTACCATAAAACCATGAGCCTCTCATAAGCTTGTATTTATAATTGCTACATGTTTATGGCAGATTCCCAAGCATGACCCATTATATCGTCTGCTGTTTCAACTGTGGGGAGATATCTCTACTGGGTTTGGTGCTCTACTTTTAAACCATGAGCCTCTCATAAGCTTGTATTTATAATTGCTACATGTTTATGGCAGATTCCCAAGCATGACCCATTATATCGTCTGCTGTTTGAACTGTGGGGAGAAATTTCTACTGGGTTTGGTGCTCTATCATTAAACCATGTGTCTCTCATAAACTTGTATTTATGATTGCTACATGTATATGGCAGATTCCCAAGAATGACCCCTTATATCGTCTGCTGTTTCAACTGTGGGGAGAAATCTCTACTGGGTTTGGTGCTCTACCATTAAACCATGTGCCTCTCATAAACTTGTATTTATGATTGCTACATGTATATGGCAGATTCCCAAGCATGACCCCTTATATCGTCTGCTGTTTCAACTGTGGGGAGAAATCTCTACTGGGTTTGGTGCTCTACCATTAAACCATGTGTCTCTCATAAGCTTGTATTTATAATTGCTACATGTTTATGGCAGATTCCCAAGCATGACCTATTATATCGTCTGCTATTTCAACTGTGGGGAGATATCTCTAATGAGTTTGGTACTCTACCATTAAACCATGTGCCTCTCATAAACTTGTATTTATGATTGCTACATGTATATGGCAGATTCCCAAGCATGACCCCTTATATCGTCTGCTGTTTCAACTGTGGGGAGATATCTCTACTGGGTTTGGTTCTCTACCATTAAACCATGAGCCTCTCATAAACTTGTGTTTATAATTGCTTCATGTTTATGGCAGATTCCCATGCATGACCCCTTATATCGTCTGCTGTTTCAACTGTGGGGAGAAATTTCTACTGGGTTTGGTGCTCTACCATTAAACCATGTGCCTCTCATAAACTTGTATTTATAATTGCTACATGTTTATGGCAGATTCCTAAGCATGACCCCTTAGTTGTCTGCTGTTTCAACTGTGGGGAGAAATTTCTACTGGGTTTGGTGCTCTACCATTAAACCATGTGCCTCTCATAAACTTGTATTTATAATTGCTACATGTTTATGGCAGATTCCCAAGCATGACCCATTATATCGTCTGCTGTTTCAACTGTGGGGAGAAATTTCTACTGGGTTTGGTGCTCTACCATTAAACCATGTGCCTCTCATAAACTTGTATTGATAATTGCTACATGTTTATGGCAGATTCCTAAGCATGACCCCTTATATCGTCTGCTGTTTCAACTGCGGGGAGAAATTTCTACTGGGTTTGGTGCTGTACCATTAAACCATGTGCCTCTCATAAACTTGTATTTATAATTGCTACATGTTTATGGCAGATTCCCAAGCATGACCCCTTATATCGTCTGCTGTTTCAACTGTGGGGAGAAATTTCTACTGGGTTTGGTGCTCTACCATTAAACCATGTGCCTCTCATAAACTTGTATTTATAATTGCTACATGTTTATGGCAGATTCCTAAGCATGACCCCTTATATCGTCTGCTGTTTCAACTGTGGGGAGAAAACATTACTGGGTTTGGTGCTCTACCATCAAACCATGTGCCTCTCATAAACTTGTATTTATGATTGCTTCATGTTTATGGCAGATTCCCAAGCATGACCCCTTATATCGTCTGCTGTTTCAACTGTGGGGAGAAATCTCTACTGGGTTTGGTGCTCTACTGTAAAACCATGTGCCTCTCATAAACTTGTATTAATGATTGCTACATGTATATGGCAGATTCCCAAGCATAATCCCTTATATCATCTGCTGTTTCAACTGACGGGAAAAGAGGAAATAACCAGAGAAAATGTCTGCCTATTGCTTCGTAGACTGTTTGACAGGTAAGTTGAAATCTGTTTGTTGCCTGTCAGTAATATTTGTAAAAACATGAAAGTAAAGTTAGTTATCATATATAAAGGATCTCACGTGAGTGCTTATATATGGTTGTATTTATTTGATAAATTGGCTATAAGATTTTATAACAAATGAGCATGAATGTGAGATTTGGTTTAATCACATAAAATACATGTACAAACATTTTGCATTTACTATTTATTTTTTATTTCATCACTCCAAGCCAGGCCTGATAAACTCAATCGGTAACACGCCCGGCTATCAATCCAGGGGTCCTGATTTCGAATCCCCTCCCGGCAACAGTCTCCTTGATGACTGGTATATAACATTGTGTCTCATTATCATTCATCTCTCACTGTTGATTCAAGTAGGAAAGTTATCATTTACTTGCGGAGATGGGGTGTTCTCGAGTACTGGTTAGCCTTCCAATTCACACGAAACAGTGGTTAGGTTAACTGATTGTCTGTTAGCCCTCGATGGCATAAAATTATGCTTAATATTCAATCAATCAATCATCACTTCAAGACACTAGAATACTTTTTACAAGACACTAATTAATGTAATAGTTTGTGTCATCTTATGATGTCAACATTGCAAATTACATGTAATGCCATTTTCGATAATTAATTGACGCATTTACATGTTCGGTAAGTCCAAAAGTAGTGCAGTTTTTGATGAACAAGACTCAAGCATTTTCAGAACACCAAGAAATGAGTCTGCATTGATATCACACTAGGTTAATACTTGTATAAAATATGTCATGATTTTATGAATGGGCAAGTACTTTTGTTCACCATAAGATATATCGGTAGCATTCAGTATAATGTATGTTGTCAAACAAACAGCTGTAAAATTTTTTGTACTTTTGAGCTTCCACTTCAATTCAATTTGAAGCATACTGCATGTCAAATTCTAACCTATCCAAATACAGGTACGTGTACATGTATATATAAACAAAGCAGCAGTTACAAACATGTTAATGGTCTTCGTGAATATCGTGATAATTGGTTATTGCTAATACAGGTTACTGTATAGTGTTAAGTAGCCAGCGGTAGTTGGATGTAATTTTTCATATCTGCTGTTGTTCGGTGAAATGCTATAGTTTTCTTATTATCAGGTTGTTTGAATAATTTTGAATAACTATTAAGACTTTGATGCTAGTCTATTGCTTGAGTCGTAATTATAGTTTTTTGTGATCATTCTGTGTGTATCAAACATGGGAAAACTCCTTAAAAAGATAAATCCTACACGAGAGGGAAACAATTAAAATGATACTAAAAATGTGGAAACCAGAAAAGAATAAATAAACACTGCACATGTAGGTATTGTACTTTTGTTTTCTCGCCCAAGGCAAGCTTTGTACAAATTGTCAAAATAACGCAGATATAGCAAATGTTTAAGCATATATCAAATGTAGATATATTGTTTCTGTTTCATATACAGGTATGATGAAGACAAAGATATCCTTGGGTTGGCTGAGTTGGATCTGGAAGACCCTGATGTTGAAACATTCGATTTTAACACGGCAAAATACAATAACCCATTTAAACATCTCTTCATCTGGGCTGTACTCTTGAATAGGTAAATTCAGTAGAAATTAACAAAAGGGTCCCCTTTATTTTCAGGCTGACAAATAGAACTTATCTATATTTGCTGATTGTGTAAAAGTGTTTATATTACATGGGATTTCCAATTATTTTGCAAGTTTATATAGGGAACATACAAATCGAATAAGTTTCCTACTTACCAGTCTAGGTGCTTAATGAAGCAAATGAAGTTTAAATAGTAAACAAACCTATGAAGAATATTGCAAATAAGGTATTTATAATGTATAACAGTTAACCAATACATTTTTTGGTGATCCTTGGAATAAAAGGCAATGTTAAAAGATATAACAGTTGGAAACAACCAATATCAATTCATTTTAAACATTGATGGTAGAGTAATTTTTTAAATGCTATGTTAAGTAAGAAATTGACTTACATGAAATATACTGTTTCTACCGGCAGACAAAGTATGGCTATGTTTTTCTGGGAGATGGGGGACGAGCCCGTCACAAGTGCTTTAGCAGCAACAAGACTGTACAGTGCCATGGCCAGACATTTACCAAGGCATGAGTTCATCATCAAAGACAAGTTAATTACCTACAAGCAGTAAGTATCTGAGCTTTGTAGCAGTAGCAACTGTTGGGACGCCAATACTCAAATAACCATATGCCTCCTGTTTTCTGTTTAATTTTACTGTTACTGATTTACTTGTATTTACTGATTTTTTGTATCTATCATCTTGAAGAAGAAATTACTGCTACTAAGTCACTTGTATTGTCCTGACTGTTTGTATCTCATGTGTTCCAGGAAGTTTGAGGAGTTGGCTACCAATGTTCTTAATGAATGTAACCAGAAAGACCCTGATAAGGCAATGATGATTGTGGAGCGGAAATCTCCCTGCTGGAATGATATGACATGTCTGCAGCTGGCTGCCTCATCTAATGATCAGGTAGGTATAAGATTGCTGGAATGATATGATATGCCTGCAGCTGGCTGCCATTTCTTATGATCAGGTAGGTATAAGATTGCTTGAATGATATGACATGTCCGCAGCTGGCTGCCTCATCTAATGATCAGGTAGGTATAAGATTGCTGGAATAATATGACATGCCTGCTGCTGGTTGCCTCATCTTATGACCAGGTAGGTATAAGATTGCTTGAATGATATGACATGCTTGCAGCTTGCTGTCTCATCTAATGATCTGGTAGGTATAAGATTGCTGGGATGATATGATATGCCTGCAGCTTGCTGCCTCATCTAATGATCTGGTAGGTATAAGATTGCTGGAATGATATGACATGCCTGCAGCTTGCTTCCTTACCTAATGATCAGGTAGCTATAATATTGCCGGAATGATATGACATGCCTGTAGCTAGCTGCCCCATATAATGATCTGGTAGGTATAAGATTGCTGGAATGCCTGCAGCTTGCAATCTCTACTTCAGTTATTTATGTTATCTGAGGAATGCCAGAGCTCTGTTTCTGTCATATAAACTAATCTTACTTTTGCAATCTTTTCTTCAGTCGTTTATGTCATCTGAGGGATGCCAGAACTCTGTCACTGTTATATATACTAATCTAACATTGGCAATTTCTACTTCAGTTATTTATGTCATCTGAGGGATGCCAGATCTCTGTTGCTATCATATATACCAATCTTACATTGGCAATATCTACTTCAGTTGTTTATGTCATCTGAGGGATGCCAGAACTTTGTTGCCGTCATATATACTAATCTTACATTGGCAATCTCTACTTCAGTTGTTTATGTCATCTGAGGGATGCCAGAACTCTGTTGCGGTCATATATACTAATCTTACATTGGCAATCTCTTCTTCAGTTGTTTATGTCATCTGAGGGATGCCAGAACTCTATCATGACCACCTGGAAACACGGAATCCTGTCTGGATGGGCAATGGTACGTTACATTTATAGACATGTTGTTCAGGTTATCACAAAACATATAGCAGAATTAAAGCACTTAAAGCATTAAGGGAAAGATATTTAATGGAAATAATTTTTATTGAAAGAAAATGGAGATCTGCATGTTTGTGTTCTTAACTTTTCTGATGTCAATGAAAAAACATTGTTTCACCTGAGTTACCAAATTGGAATGTTGTTATGTAATGTGTATACACTCAGTATACATGTAGTAGAATTTTTCCATATGACCTTGCTATATAACAGGAGGTGCTCTGTGGCTGAGTGACCAAAGGCATCCAATGACAACCTTCATTTATGTCTAAAAACGTAAAGTGAGGAAAATTGACATTTACTTTCAGAAGGATGATGGTTCTACTCAGATTCATTCTGAGTCTTCCTCATCTAATAAATATCATATACATGTATGACCATGTTATGTGTTGTAAATGGTATTGAATCTCATTCATAGAATATTGAATATCTATAGATAATTAACTTAGCCTACAAAATATTAAGTTTTACTATGGAAATATTTGACATCAGGAACATCAAATGTGGTTCATAGTTGTGTTATGGGTAATAGTTCTTGTAACCATACTGCATTCATATGGGTAACATAGAGCTTCATGGTTTTCACCATAGCATGGTCTAGTTATAGAGCGCCCACCTTGCATGCAGAAGGTAGTGGATTTGATATCTGACCGGGTCATACCAAAGACTTGAAAATTGGTACTAAAACCTTCCTTGCTGGGCTCTCGGTATTTAGAGGATTCTTCTATTTTTGGTTAGCCCAGTGTCTGTATACTGTGACTGAATTAGGTATCATACCATGTGTCTGCTGTATGATATTCCAGTGTGGCAGCGCTCACAATAATGTCTCAAATAGACACCGTAGTAATATGGCTGAAAAATGTTGAAAGCGACGCTAATCACCATACAATAGCAACTACAGCAAGACCTACAAGGTGACTTAATTTACAAAAAGTCACAGTATTTGGTCATTGACTGCCAATTAATTGGTAGAAATATTGAACGTCTTGCAGTATTCTTAAAGATAAAATTTTCTTGTACTTATAATTTAAATTAGCGTTGATGATGTCAAGATCTAATGTTTAGTTATGTTTAAAATTACATAATTAATTCAGATTCTACTTGCTAAAGTATGTCCCCCTGTGATTGTGCTTTGTATGGAGATAGCAGAGATGGGCAAGGAGAAAATGTCATGGTATCAAAAACTAGCTACTTATTACACCTCGCCGATCTCAAAGTTTTCTTTAGGAACGGTAAGCTTTAAAGATGTTTCCTAAGCTGTGATTGTAAATATGGATATATGGCAACTTTTTGCCACTTAGGCAAGTTTTTTTCTGCGTTGCATCAGAGTGATGATATAAACTGTACGTTTTTCCCACATGAGGTGTGGATGTTAATGAGTTTTCTTCTTGGCTGTTACTTTCCACAATTTGTTATTATGCCCCAGCAACTTAAAAAATGATGAAAGGGCATTAAAAGTTACCCCTGTCCGTCCATGTGTATGTCTGACGTAAACAATTTGTTGTTATAAAGAGTTTCTGTAATTAATTGATATTTGGTGTGAAGCTGTATAATCATGCAATACAGTTCAAGGTTGATATTTGTCAGCATCAGTCATATTTTTTATTTATTTTTTTGTAAATTGGTTTCCGATCAATAGCAAGGGCATCAATGATACATCAGTAGGACTCTGTCAGTAATCAGTGTTGCTACTTAAACAGTTGTATAATTATGCCCGACATTAAAGTCTTATTAAAATATTTGAAATAGATGCCATAGGAATATATGTTTACAGTCAAGCCTGTGGAAGCCATCACATCTGTTGAGCTGCAAATTGCCTTATACAGTCACATTTGCTATTTCCCTTTTATATGCTTTAAGATCAAATTAACATGTATTTAGAAAGAACCTGTCTTAAAAGGTCACTTTGATTCCTTCCCTTTACTTGCTGCTTAAGGCAGATTTGAGTGTTCATTCAAATTTTAAACACTGATTTCAATATTCATATGAAAATGAATGACATTAAAAAAAAATTCTTGTTCCGGATTAAAACATTTTACAATATTAAACAGAAACTTACTCACAACTGGAAACAGAACTGCAACTAGTTCCTAACATTATCAGATGACTTGTTGTTTTCTCCATTTAAACAAATAACATATTATATGTTGCTGATATTGAACTCGTAAATATACCTATCAGTCTCAATAAAATGGGTGTGGTGTTGGGCATTCATGCAAAAGGTTGCAGGTTCGGTCCAAAACTTGACTCGATGTCTCCTAAAAAACAACTCCCAATACTTTTTCTGTCCAGTAATAAGTGATTTGGCTCTGGCCGGTCCTGGCTACATGTAACTCAGTCAGTAAAGCATCGGTATTATTAATCCAGGAGTGACTAGTTCAAATCCCTGCCTGGCCAAAGTCTCTGTGAAGATTGATATACAACATTTTGTCTCATTGTCATTCGTCTCTCACCGCTGATTCAAATGGGAAGGTTATAAATTACTTCAGGAGATGAGTTTGCTCGAGTATTGGTTAACCATGCAGGTTCCAAGGAAAGAGTGGTTAGGTTGACTGATCATCTGTTGACATAAAAATTTTAATGCTAAATATTCAAAAGAACAAAACAAAAGCTCTGAGGTATCTTGACGATAAAGCTAAAATAAGTTACTACAAATCCATAAATGAGTGATGTTTAAGGGAAGCTAAGGCACATTGCAGGTAACTATAAATGTGCGAGATGAGCTGTCACAGGACAGCCCCTTAAACCCCTCCAATACAATGATCCATCAGAACTTGATAAAACAAAGTATATAATCATTTATATATTTACCCCTTGTTGTGTTATTGTTTTACAGGCTCTCTATCTTGCCTTCCTCGTGACCTTCTGCTACATGGTGCTGGTGGACTTCCAGCCAGGGAAAACTATGGCATTGGAAAAATTCTGTGTACTCTGGGTGTTTACGCTCTTTATTGACAAAGTGCATACAGTAAGCACATTGTTCACATAGTTTTATGCCATTTTAAAATTGCTTTCCATTTTATAACTATAGTACATTTAAATGAATTAGAAGAAAAACATGCCAGTTCTTAATCATTTTAATCTTGAAAATTAGAAATTTTTACTTAAATCTCGCATTTAACAACTTGCGTACAGTGTCATTTAAAACAAAAGAAACATTGAATTGCATTTAAGTTTGTTTTGAAATGTAAACTGTCATTATCAGTATGATTAAATGTCATCTTTTTTCAATAATTTTGAGTAAGTTTCATTGTAGGGATTATGGTTCTGTGCTTATCTTCATGTTGCTTGCAATTCAAAAGTTCAAGGTTATTTATGGCTATGCTAGCCAAAGGCCAGTAGGGCTTATGTGATGGCGCGTTGTCTGTCGTTGTCCGTCTTTCATTCTTCATCCTTCTTCTGTCATCTGTCATGCATTAGCAGCACTTGTCTGATACCACTTGGCCAATTAAACTTCACATAGACGCTTTTATTGCATAGGAGACTATACAGAAGAATTTTTTTTCAATCTGAAATTCAAGATGGCCAACATTATTAAAAAAAAATAAAAAAAATCTTCTCATGAACCACAAAACATATTTTGAAATTTTTATGTTGTAATGAATTAGATTTGTTCAAATGGCGTCCCTGTGGTTAAAAATGACCCCACCTCAAGGGTTCATTATAATAAATATTAATATATAAATGGAATTAATTTTGCATATATTTCCACAGAAGCATTAATTAGTCAAGGAGGTTAGATTTGTAAAAATGACTTGGTTCCACTGTCATAAGAGGTCAGGAGGGATCCATTAAGGGTTAAAATTGGGAACTACAAAAATCGTTATCTTATTAACTGGTCTGTCAAATTTGTTCATATTTGGCATAAATTATCCCTATGTGTGGGGGTTTGAATGACGATAAAAATTAAGGGGCTTATATATTCAGAGGTCCTGTAAGAGGACTTTTACATAAGGATAATATGGGAAAACATCAATTTTAGTAAAATTATTATTCGGTTTGAGTTCTGAAGAATCATCTAGTCATAGAAAATAAGATTTGGTTCAGTAACAATAAATGACTCTCCATTAGGGGCCATGGTGGAAAAAATCGAAAATTTTCTTCTTCTTAACAACTGGTCAGTCAAATTTGTTCATATTTGAACAAACAGGTGAGTTTACTCTACATCTATTTTATTCCAAAGGTTGCATATAAGCACATTCTTATGTAAAAAGTGAAAAAAGATAATTTATTTTAGCTCAATTGTCAAAAAAGCTTACAGCTTATATCAAACGTATACTTTAAATTTTTCAGTTTATAGCTTTCCCTGCACCAACGGCAGTTTCCAAATTCCGCGACTGGTACGGCATAATGAACTGGCTGGAGCTTGCTAACTACTTTGTATGTTTTTTGGGCTTCCTGCTACATGAGCTAGAATGCCATAGGTACACTACTCTATTGTAACTTAGCTTACGATACTGGAGAGTAATAATCACATGCCATTTTTATATTAACTTAAAGGGAATATATATCAGGAAAATACACTTAAGTGTTTAAAAAAAAGTAAGTTTTTAAATGAATAAACATCTCATTATGATTAAAAAAATAAAATGTAAATAGTTTGGTATGTCAAGTCAACCAAACCTTGACAAAATAGATATTAAAATTGGAATTGTAAACTTGATGAAACAAAATCCCCATTATATATTTAGACGACAGTTAATACTGCTTGATGACCTTTGTATCGTCATTCTTTATCTTTCTAAACTGAAACAATTGTTACTACGTATAACCTTTATAAATGATCAAATTGAAACCATGTGACTCCTTTAATATGTCATAAAATGTGTTGCAATTTTAAGCAAGAAATCTATTTTAGTCAAATCTAGGCGCGAAGCCCAAGTAAATCTCTTTTCAATATATTATTTTGACAGGTTTGAATATATATCAATTTGGTAAAATGGGGTCATTGAATATATATAGGCAATATTATATTGGAAAAAAATGTTTGTAGCAAACTTTAAACTTTTGAAAAATCGCAATATACTCCCTTTAAGTGTAAAATCAAGTCAGTTCACTAAAGAGACGTATTTTCATACTGCCATTTTAGGAATTCTTGTAAAAGCAAGGTTCTAAACATTATGTTTTTTATTAATGTATTAAAGCAAGAATGTAAATATATTTATGTATTGAATTAAATCTAATACATAGATACATTCAGATAATAAAAACTGTCATTGAAAAGGTAATTATAAGCTTGAATTTAACTATTTAAATACTATCCGTAAATTAGGGTGTCATCCAAAATAGGGTCAGTTGTAGTAAAATATAGCATAGTGGTACTAGCTGGTCTGACTGGTGAAAGAGAACTCTGTCGTCGATTGATTCTGATTGTTACCGGTTTTAATATTAATACCTGTCAATATTGTCAATTGCCCTTTTGAGTCTTTCATTTTCTATTCTTCATCTAGACCAGGTTGGTTAAGCATTGGGACAACTCGAAAACATTGCTTCCCTTTGTGTGCGGATTTGGTGCACATGAAAAACCCTAGAAATTGTCTTTAAACAGAATTATAAGTATATATTATATAGACGTTATTGTTAATGATAATGTGTTTTACTAGAGTAGCAAGATAGTACAAGTACTTTATGAGGTTAGCAAGATAGTACAAGTACTTTATGAGGTTAGCAAGATAGTACAAGTACTTTATGAGGTAAGCAAGATAGTACAAGTACTTTATGAGGTGAGCAAGATAGTACAAGTACTTTATGAGGTGAGCAAGATAGTACAAGTACTTTATGAGGTAAGGAAGATATTACAAGTACCTTATGAGGTTAGCTAGTTAGTACAAGTACTTTATAAGGTAAGCAAGATATCACAAGTACCTTATGAGGTAAACAAGATAGCACAAGTACATTTATGAGTTGAGCATGATAGTACAAGTACTTTATGAGGTAAGCAAGATAGTATAAGTACTTTATGAGGTAAGCAAGATAATATAAGTACTTTATGAGGTAAGCAAGGTAGAACAATTACTTTATGAGGTTAGCAAGATAGTACAAGTACTTTATGAGGTGAGCAAGATAGTACAAGTACATTTATGAGGTTAGCAAGATAGTACAAGTACTTTATGAGGTAAGCAAGATATGACAAGTACTTTATGAGGTAAGCAAGATATTACAAGTACCTTATGAGGTAAACAAGATAGTACAAGTACATTTATGAGGTAAGAAAGATAGTACAAGTACTTTATTAGATTAGCAAGATAGTACACGTACTTTATGAGGAAAGCAAGATATTACAAGTACTTTATGAGGTTAGCAAGTTAGTACAAGTACTTTATGAGGTGAGCAAGATAGTACAAGTACATTTATGAGGTTAGCAAGATAGTACAAGTACTTTATGAGGTAAGCAAGATATGACAAGTACTTTATGAGGTAAGCAAGATATTACAAGTACCTTATGAGGTAAACAAAATAGTACAAGTACATTTATGAGGTAAGAAAGATAGTACAAGTACTTTATGAGATTAGCAAGATAGTACAAGTACTTTATGAGGTAAGCAAGATATTACAAGTACCTTATGAGGTAAACAAGATAGTACAAGTACATTTATGAGGTGAGCAAGATAGTACAAGTACATTTATGAGGTTAGCAAGATAGTACAAGTTCTTTATGTGGTAAGCAAGATAGTACAAGTTCTTTATAAGGTTACCAAGATAGTACAAGTACTTTATGAGGTAAGCAAGATAGTACAAGTACTTTATGAGGTAAGCTAGATAGTACAAGTTCTTTATGAGGTTAGCGAGATAGTACAAGTACTTTATTAGGTTAGCAAGATAGTACAAGTACTTTATGAAGTAAGCAAAATAGTACAAGTACTTCATGAGGTTAGCAAGGTAGTAAATATTTATTATGAGATAATTACGTGTATATGTTTTGTAAAATAAACAGAAGAGTGGATTTATTTTTAAAGACAGAAAGTACAATATTAAATGTATTTTGTTACAGGGCAACCAAGGTGATGTACTGTCTCAACTCTGCGGGATTTGTTATTGGTCTCACAAAGGTGTACACTACTAGTGAAAAACTGGGACCAAAGATTGTAATGATACGGCGAATGGTAGGTTGGGTTTTATCACAAAGGTGTATACAGATAGTGAAATATTGGGACCAAAGATTGTAATGATACGGCGAATGGTAGGTTGTTTTTTTATCACAAAGGTGTATACGGCTAGTGAAACATTGGGACCAAAGATTGGAATGATACGGCGAATGGTAGGTTGTGTTTTATCACAAAGGTGTATACAGCTAGGGAAATATTGGAACCAAAGATTGTAGTGATACGAAGAATGGTAGGTTGTGTTTTATCACAAAGGTGTATACAGCTAGGGAAATATTGGGAACAAAGATTGAAATGGTACGAATAATGGTAGGTTGCGTTTTATCACAAAGGTCTATACAGCTAGTGAAATATTGGGAACAATAATAGTGATGATATGAAGAATGGTTTTGAGAGGTGTCAAGTCAAGACTTGGATGGACCCCATGACCTCTGAAGTCTCATTAATGTGTAGATTACTATCTTTTATAAACCGTTACATAATGATAATATTGGCCGTCATAATAAAATAATGATAATAAAGACAATTATTATAATGATGATAAAAACATTAAGGATGCCATCGCAAGCAAAAATTGTTATAATGATTGTTATCCCTTAAACTCATCAATAGAACAATGCTTTGTAAGAAATAAATGTAGCAAATTTTATGAATTTGTTAATGGGATCCAACACCATTTTCTACACAAGACAGGTTATATTTGGCTTTTCCAGATTTATTAGTGGAAGACCTCAAAAGGAATCTGAGAAGAACCACTGGGCTTTCGTAAATAACTGGTAAATATTCTCACATAAAGTTTCTGGACTATGCAAGGCTCAAATCCACACTCTTAGTGATGGTCCTTAGATGACAGTGTCTTAGACAACTTGGCCACGGAGGACCCTAATATGACAACTCGGCCACGGAGGACCATGATGTGACAACTTGGCCACGGAGGACCCTGATATGACAACTTGGCCACGGAGGACCCTGATATGACAACTTGGCCACGGAGGACCGTGATATGACAACTTGGCCACGGAGGAACCTGATATGACAACTTGGCCACGGAGCACCCTGATATGACAACTTGGCCACGGAGGACCCTGATATGACCACTTGGCCACGGAAGACCCTGATATGACAAATTGGCCGCTGAGTACCCTGATGTGGCAACTATGCCACGGAGGACCCTGATATGACAACTTGGCCACGGAAGACACTGATATGACAGCTTGGAGGACCCTGATGAGGCAACTTGGTCACGTAAGACTCTGATATGACAACTTGGCAACGGAGGACCCTGATATGACAATTTGACCACGGAGGACCCTGATACAACAACTTGGCCACGGAGGACCTTGATATGACAACTTGGCCACGGAGGACCCTGATATGATAACTTGGCCACAGAGGACCCTGATGTGGTAAAAGACAAACAATATCTAACCCGGAAGTTAAATAATCGTGTAAAAATATTGTTGTACCCCACTTTTTTCTTTTGGTACATGTAACGAAATGTTGATGGAATATACATGTTATTTGTCCTGAAATATATATTTATTTGCTTGTCTAGATGAGAGAGTTGGGAATGATGCTCATGGTGCTGTTTGCGTTCCTGCTGGCTTACGGTGTATCCAGTCAGGGATTACTATACCATCAGAGATCTCCTGACTGGGTCATACTCAAGGATGTCATCTTCTTTCCGTATTGGCAGTTGTACGGCGAGATCTATCTGAAGGAAATAGAAAGTAAGATAGATATAACCTTCTTATTCAGATATTGGTGTATTGTCTGTTTGTTAGTTGTTATGCCTCTTTCATTGTCAGTTTGTAAGTTGTTATTCCTCTGTCATTGTAAGTTTGTTAGTTGTTATGCCTCTGCCATTGTCAATTTGTTAGTTGTTATGCCTTTGCAATTGTCAGTTGTTATGCCTCTGCCATTGTAGGTTTTTTAGTTGTTATGCCTCTTTCATTGTCAGTTTGTTAGTTATTATGCCTCTGTCATTGTCAGTTTGTTAGTTGTTATGCCTCTGTCATTGTCAGTTTCTTAGTTGTTATGCCTCTGCCAGTTGTTATGCCTCTGCCATTGTCAGTTTGTAAGTTGTTATGCCTCTGCCATTGTCAGTTTGTTAGTTGTAATGCCTCTGTCATTGTCAGTTTGTTAGTTGTTATGCCTCTGCCATTGTCAGTTTGTTAGTTGTAATGCCTCTGTCATTGTCAGTTTGTTAGTTGTTATGCCTCTGCCATTGTCAGTTTGTTAGTTGTTATTCCTCTGCCATTGTCAGTTTGTTAGTTGTTATGCATCTTTCATTGTAAGTTTGTTAGTTGTTTAGCCTCTGT
This sequence comes from Panopea generosa, assembly GCA_029582155.1. NCBI lineage: Eukaryota > Metazoa > Mollusca > Bivalvia > Adapedonta > Hiatellidae > Panopea > Panopea generosa. The sequence goes on along the minus strand of CM055908.1, from coordinate 23,347,567 downwards.
CATTGTAAGTTTGTTAGCTGTTATGCCTCTGCCATTGTCAGTTTGTTAGCTGTTATGCCTCTGCCATTGTAGTTTGTAGGCCTCTTCCATTGTCAGTTTGTAAGTTGTTATGCCTCTGTCATTGTAAGTTTGTTAGTTGTTATGCCTCTGCCATCGTCAGTTTGTTAGTTGTCATGCCTCTGCCATCGTCAGTTTGTTAGTTGCTATGCCTCTGCCGTTGTCAGTTTGTTAGTTGTAATGCCTCTGCCATTGTCAGTTTGTTAGCTGTTATGCCTCTGCCATTGTCAGTTTGTAAGTTGTTATGCCTCTGTCATTGTAAGTTTGTTAGTTGTTATGCCTCTGCCATTGTCAATTTGTTAGTTGTTATGCCTCTGCTATCGTCAGTTTGTTAGTTGTTATGCCTCTGCCATCGTCAGTTTCTTAGTTGTTATGCCTGTGCCATTGTCGGTGTGTTAGTTGTTATGCCTCTGCCATTGTCAGTTTGTAAGTTTTTATGCCTCTGCCATTGTCAGTTTGTTAGTTGTTATGCCTCTGTCATTATCAGTTTGTATGTTGTTATGCCTCTGTCATTGTAAGTTTGTTAGTTGTTATGCCTCTGCTATTGTCAGTTTGTTAGTTTTTATGCCTCTGTCATCGTCAGTTTGTTGGTTGTTATGCCTCTGCCATTGTCAATTTGTTAGTTTTTATGTCTCTGCCATTGTCAGTTTGTTAGTTGTTATGTCTCTGCCATTGTCAGTTTGTTAGTTGTTATGCCTCTGCCATTGACAATTTGTTAGTTTTTATGTCTCTGCCATTGTCAGTTTGTTAGTTGTTATGCCTCTGCCATTGTCAGTTTGTTAGTTGTTATGCCTTTGCCATTGTCAGTTTGTTAGTTGTTATGCCTCTGCCATTGTCTGTTTGTTAGTTATTATGCCTCTGCCATTGTCAGTTTGTTAGTTGTTATGCCTTTGCCATTGTCAGTTTGTTAGTTGTTATGCCTCTGTCATTGGAAGTGTGATGAAGGAGCACTAAGTGTTACCCTGGTCTGTCTGGTAGTTTGTTTTGTTCATCCGGAAAATTGGTTTCTGATCAATTACTTCTGACGGGGTCTATATTTTGTTATTATCATTTTGTGTGTACCAGTATAATAATAAAATACAGGTCATGTTTGAATTTTGTCAACATTGGTCAAATTTTTACAGGAGTTATGGCTCCTTTTTCTACTTATTTTTTAGTACGAAATTGGTTTCCGATTAACAGCAGGGGCATTCCCGTGGAAAAACACATTACTAGTTTAAATAGTTAGAGTCATTTTAATGCCATTGAGTGCTAACAAACAGTTAACCTAACCACTCTTTCTTTGGAATCTAGAAGTTTAACCAGCACTCTAACACACCCATCTCCGCAAGTAATTAATCCAAAGGGATACACCGAACCCATGATCGGAGGGTCGTGGGTTCGATCCTCCGCCATGGCTATGTGTGGTGTCCTTGAGCAAGACATTTTTTCCGCATATGCTTAGTACTTGTCTTAACCAGAAATACTTCGAGCCTGATTTACCGAAGTTGTAAGAACTTGTTTTACAATCAGAGTAAAATAAATAAGTTTAAAAAAATTAATTAATAATTATCCCACTTGGACCTGCAGTGAGAGATGACTGACAATGAGACACAAAGTCGCATATCAATCATCACGGGGATTCAAACTGGAGATCCCTGGATTGATTTTCAGATGTGCTCCCGACTGAGGTAACAGGTCAGTGTTTGATAGTTTTAAAACGTATCGAGGGAAGCAGAAAATAAACAAAAACTGCTTAATATTTTTATCTGTACATATATTTGTCAGGCACAAACAGACAATTTTTATCATAATAGTCTTTGTATTTATTTTTCTTGTCACCTTACATCTTATGTACATTGTACACTGGTAACTACTAGCCACCTGACAAAGCATAGATAAACAGCCAACAAACCAGAACTTTTGTTTCATCATCGCTCTAGATCATTTGTTTCTCATTTTTTAGGAATTTTTCATCCAAAACAGTATGGCCAGGCTTTTGGATGATTTTGCTAGGTCTGTTCATTGAGAAATAAACGAAAAAAAATTGGTTTCTGTTTTGTGATGAATAAATGGATCATTTTATGTTAAACATATTTAATAACCTGTTTCTTTTTGTTTAATTGTTTGTTTAGTTTGAGGCAAAAGTGTTTCTTTTTTCCTTCCTGCAAAGTTCCTGTGTACTATATATCAATGTTTTATATGTTATGTAAATGAGTTAGTCATATACTGATATCATATACAGATCATGTAGCGGCCACACAATAGTCTCAAACTATCTCAGCCACTGTAAAGAAATCATTTGTGAAACACAAGTCAGTTGGTAGCATAGAATTACCAAATAAGATGAAATATCTAACAGTTAGCTCAATTTAAATGACATTTATCAGCTGGAAGGTAAATCGTATACACAATGCTCTAATCTCCATCTCCAATTTGACCTGCCGTTTACAAATGACGAGGGTTGATCATTAAATTCATTCGGTTCGTGGACAAATCTCATTAAATCTACAGCAACTACACCGCTACTCTTTGCATAATGTAAGTATTGGTGTATTTTTCAATGATATTTATAATTTAAACTGCATTTCTTACATCAGTAATAATGTTGTTGTTCCCATGGCGACAAGAATACATGGGTAGCACCGCAGCTCAAAATATTGAACAATTTGATACATACGTATAGGGAAAAAGACAAGCCCGTTCATGTCCAAATGCAGGAAATCACATATTATTGAAGTAACATCTTCTACATATGTCATTTCAGTAACAGCATTGTGCGCAAAGGGATTTAAACAAACTAAAATTGAAATGCACAAGCAAAATTGAGTCTGAAGAAAAAGTGAAGCAACAAGCAGCTATTTAGTTTTTAGTTAATGTTAGCAAAACACCAGTCCAACTGATGAAACTGCTGTTTAAAGTTGTGAGAAAGTCATCTTTAACACTTTCTCTAGTTCACAAGTGGCACAAATGGTACATTTAGGGGTGAAAAACCATAATGGATGATGACAGGTGTGGTAACCCTGTGTCAATATCAGGCAAAAGTGTGTTGAAAACATCTTAACAGGAATTGCCATACTGTAATACAATTTATGAAATAAATTGTGAACAAGATATGGGTAACAAAACAGTACACAGGATATTTAAAAAGATGTTTGAGTACATGCCTAGGTACCCCGATTGCTGAAAGAGTATGAACTGGAGTGATGAGTAACATAATCACGAATATTATATATGGGGAATAAATCACATCGCAACAATGTTACACAAATATGAGGGGAGATGGGTTGTCATACATTGTATGTTTAAAATGTATTTAACCATTATTTTTGACTAAATATAACACATGGAAAACTTAAATTAAACCTAAAATGTCATTTTCATATTTTGGGACTCGTCCATGAATTTAATGATTGGCCCTTGTTTATCAGGTTTACTTCCCTGCTAACATCAATACGTGGAATACTTGACATGAATGGAAACTACTTATTTAGGTAACATACCATATACCATAGCATTTGTTTGTGGTCATTGTGAAGTAAGTGAATAATGCTTGTTCCATGTTTGTTACAGCTGACCAGTGTACTCCAGGAGACTTAGACTGCCGCACCTATCACAGGCTTGTTCCCTTTCTGCTGGCTATTTATCTACTGATTGGAAATATACTGCTGGTTAACCTGCTTATTGCCATATTTAGGTATATCTGTCTGTCTGCTGTCTACCACTTATGTAGTGAGAATTTTATACCCTCTCTTGCTATTTCTGTCTGTGTGTCTGTCTGTCTGTCTGTGTGTCTGGCTGTCTGTCTGTCTGTCTGTCTCTCTCTGTCTCTCTCTCTCTCTCTGTGGGATCAGTATTTGTTTATCCTGTTTCCTTTATGTTAATATATATGCTCTCTTGCATTAGACATTTGCAACTTCTCAATTAGTTGACCAGTCAACTCTATTAGTCTATATGTTCGCATACTTTGGGAGCTGTTACATGATCTGTCACAATAAAAGTTCTTTTTCAATTTTATATTTTTAAAACTTACATTAGGTAAAGAGATGTCATAATCAAGTTAATATATATCCGTGTTTGACAATGCAATTTTATATAGATTCATTTTACATGTCTCAGTTACACATGGTGTGCTGTTTATACAGCTCAATCCTTGTTCTTGTTTACAGCATGCAGTTATTTATTCAATTATTCTTTCCGGGTCCTCCATGGCCAAGTGGTCAATGGCACCGTCTCAAAATCATTTACCTCTCATCACTTAGGTTCGAGATCCGCTCTCTCACAAAAAAAAACTTTATGTGAGAACGTTTGCTTGTAAGTTGCCGAAGTACAGTGATTCTACTCAGATGGATTCATTCTAAGGTCTTTCTCCACCAATAAAACTGGTTATGTCACATATAATCTGAAATAAGCTGAAAATGGCATTAAACTCCACTAAAAAACAACAACAAATGTCCTCTTCCTCTCTGATCTGTTCCGTATACAATCAGTTATGCAGTGTAATCTAGGTCCATTATTGCAACATGCACTTAATGACTGTGTTTCAGTAATGTGTTCAATCAAGTGGAGAGGAAAAAACACAATATGAAGATCTGTTCATTATTGCAACATACACATTATGATTGTGTTTCAACAATGAGTTCAATCAAGTGGATAAAAAACAACATGGAAATCTGTTCATTATTGCAACATGCACTTTATGACTGTGTGTCAGTAATGTTTTCAATCAAGTGGATAAAAACAACATAGAGATCTGTCCATTATTGCAACATGCACTTTATGATTGTGTTTCAGTATTATTTGCAATCAAGTGGAGAAAAACAACATGGTGATCTGTTTGTTATTGCAACATGTACTTCATGACTGTGTTTCTGTAATGTGTTCAATCAACTAGAAAGGAGTAAAACAACATGAAGATCTGTTTATTATTGCAACATACACTAAGTCTTTATGACTCTGTTTCAGTAATGTTTTCAATCAAGTGGGGAAAAACAACATGGAGATCTGTTCATTATTACAAAATGCACTTTATGACTGTTTTTCAGTAATGTGTTCAACTAAGTGGAGAAAAACAACATGGAGATCTGTTCATTATTGCAACATGCACTTTATGACTGTGTTTCAGTTATGTTTTCAATCAAGTGAAAAAAACAACATAGAGATCTGTTCATTATTGCAACGTGTACTTTATGAATGTGTTTCAGTACTGTGTTCAATCAAGTGGAGAAAAACAACATGGAGATAGGTTCATTATTGCAACATGCACTTTATGACTGTGTTTCAGTAATGTGTTCAATCAAGTGCAGAAAAACAACATAGAGTTCTGTTCATTATTGCAACATGTACTTTATGACTGTGTTTCAGTAATGTGTTCAATCAAGCGGATAAAAACAACATGGAGATCTGTTCATTATTGCAACATGCACTTTATGACTGTGTTTCAGTAATGTGTTCAATCAAGTGGAGAAAAACAACATTGAGTTCTGTTCATTATTGCAACATGTACTTTATGACTGTGTTTCAGTAATGTGTTCAATCAAGAGGAGAAAAACAACATTGAGATTTGTTCATTATTGCAACATGCACTTTATGACTGTGTTTCAATAATGTTTTCAATCAAGTGGAGAAAAACATCATAGAGATCTGTTCATTATTGCAACATGTATTTTATGACTGTCTTTCAGTAATGTTTTCAATCAAGTGGAGACCAACATTGAGATCTGTTCATTATTGCAACATGCACTTTATGACTGTGTTTCAGAAATGTGTTCAATCAAGTAGAGAAAAACAACATAGAAATATGTTCATTATTGCAACATGTACTTTATGACTGTGTTTCAGTAATGTGTTCAATCAAGTGGAGAAAAACAACATAGAGATCTGTTCATTATTGCGACATGTAATTTATGACTGTGTTTCAGTAATGTGTTTAATCCAATGGAGAGGTGAAAAACATCATGGAGATCTGTTCATTATTGCAACATGCACTTTATGATTGTGTTTCAGTAATGTGTTCAATCAAGTGAAGAAAAACAACACGGAGATCTGTTCATTACTGCAACATGCACTGTATGACTGTGTTTCAGTAATGTTTTCAATCAAGTGGAGAAAAACAACATGGAGATCTGTTCATTATTGCAACAAGTACTTTATGACTGTGTTTCAGTAATTTTTTCAATCAGGTGGGGAAAAACAACATGGAGATCTGTCCATTATTGCAACATGCACTTTATGATTGTGTTTCAGTATTACTTGCAATCAAGTGGAGAAAAACAACATGGTGATCTGTTTGTTATTGCAACATGTACTTTATGACTGTGTTTCAGTAATGTGTTCAATCAACTAGAAAGGAAAGAAAAAAAAACAACATGGAAATCTGTTTATTATTGCAACATACACTAAGTCTTTATGACTCTGTTTCAGTAATGTTTTCAATCAAGTGGGGGAAAACAACATGGAGATCTGTTCATTATTGCAACATGTACTTTATGACTGTTTCAGCAATGTGTCCAATCAAGTGGAGAAAAACAACATGGAAATCTGTTTATTATTGCAACATGCACTTTATGACTCTTATTTCAGTAATGTTTTCAATCAAGTGGAGAAAAACAACATGGAGATCTGTTCAATATTGCAACATGCACTTCATGATTGTGTTTCAGTAATATTTGCAATCAAATTGAGAAAAACAACATAGAGATCTGTTCATTATTGCAACATGTACCTTATGATTTTGTTTCAGTAATGTTTTTAATAAAGTGGAGAAAAACAACATTGAGATCTGCTCATTATTGCAACATGCACTTTATGATTTTGTTTCAGTAATGTGTTCAATCAAGTGGAGAAAAACAACATGGAGATCTGTTCATTATTGCATCATGTACTTTATGATTGAGTTTCAGTTAAGTGTTCAATCAAGTGGAGAAAAACAACATGGAGATCTATTCATTATTGCAACATACACTTTATGACTGTGTTTCAGTAATGTGTTCAATCAAGATGAGAGGAGCAAAACAACATGGAGATCTGTTCATTATTGCAACATGCACTTTATGATTGTCTTTCATTTATGTTTTTTTTAATCAAGTGGAGAAAAACAACATAGAGATCTGTTCATTATGCAACATGCACTTTATGATTGTGTTTCAGTAATGTGTTTAATCAAGTGGAGAAAAACAACATAGAGATCTGTTCATTATTTCAATATGCACTTTATGAATGTGTTTCAGTAATGTGTTCAATCAAGTGGAGAAAACAACAAAGAGATCTGTTCATTTTTGCAACATGCACTTTATGATTGTGTTTCAGTAATGTGTTCAAACAAGTGGAGAAAAACAACAGGGAGATCTGGAAGTATGAGATGTACTTCCTGGTTATGGAATACGACAACAAAACCTTCCTTGCACCACCATTCAGTATCATTGTACATATTTTTCTTGTGGCAAAATGGCTTTTCACACGCTGTTCCAAACATACTAAAAGTAAGTGGGTTTTTAGAAATATTACTTTTAGCAGAGCAAAGCTGAGATGATCTGTTCTTATAGAATGATCAATTATTTCAGTGTTGCATGCTTTTATCCAGTATTGTGACTGTTACTAGAAATAGACTTAAATAATCTAAAATTCCAAATGACATTCCTGAAACACCATATTTGAGGTTGAATATATGTCAACCTCTCTCAAATTGTGAGTTTGTTATCATCAAATATTCAAGTTGACATTAAAAGGAAAGCTTAACATTGAGTTATATAGGAAAATGTATAAAAAATGCTCCTTTAAATCTTCATTTAGTTTCAGTAAATGCATACCATGTTCTCCAAGTTAAAATTTTAAACGAAATGTTATATTTATTATTGCACAATAGGAAACGAGCAGTAGCATTAACAGACAGTTTCTTCCTATTTGTATGGCACACGTGTTCATAGTTCTTTTTGAAATAGCTGCCTTTCCATGTATTCATAAACAATATTATAATTGTGTACTCTCAGAAAGCACTTATTTTATGTTTAAAAACAGGACTTGTCTGCTTGAAAACATAACAAAAGAAGATTGTAAGTTGCACCAATCTGGTCAACACTTCAGAAGAACTCATACATTCATTCAATTACTAACTTCTGTTAGCTACAGGTTTGTTTAACCCTTTTCTCCAAAGAAACAAGTTTTCCTGCATCAGTCACAGAAGGCCTTTGAAAACAGTGCAGGAAGAGTTCAGATTGCTAGTAACGAGCAATCTGAACACTTACTGCACGAGCAATCTGAACACTTCCTGCACCGTTTTCCACTCTGTCAGTTAATATAAACATAATTCACCCTAAATGTCAAAAGCTTTCTATATTAGAGGTGTCCAAAGGCGTCTATATTAGAGGTGTCCAAAGGTGTCTATATGAAGTAAAGGGTTAACTGGTCAACATATGACATTTCTTCAACAAATTGACTCTCCTGCCTTTGGAACAGGACCCACTCTACCTTAAAATGTCCATGTTGTTATTACAGCACGGACTGTGTGATTGGTGGGCATGTGAAAAAGTCGTCATCAAGTACATCTTTGTAAAGCATCACTTGTTCTTTTTAAAAATATCTTCCTGAGTATTTCTGTGTTTTACAATATGCACATATCTGCCATATCTGTAATGGGGTGGGATACTTTTATTAACATTGTCTCATCTATTGAAGGAAGGAAGGATGGGGAAAGTGAGGTTGGATGCACCTGTGTAAGCTCCCCAGTGGTGCCATTTGCCATTGACCATTCTAGGGCAGTGAACGCTCGATTTGTCTCTACTCTCTATATGCGTTGTACCTGTTGTACGTATTCTGTATAGTGATTGAGTATATGATGCTGTGGTGACTACTACGTCGCATTTTACATATTTATTTTTTATTCTGTGACAGGTAGCGATTTAGTATCTATTGATAAATACTGTTTTACAGGTCCTTTGATTGGTCGCCGCCACCTGGAGAACCTACAGTTGTTTGAGAAGGAGAATATGACAAACTATCTGCGTCACGTGAAGTCACGGGATATGAATACACTTGAGGCAACAGTAAAAAGACTGCAGAAAAGGTGAGTGGCACAATAGAAGATGTATGGTAGACTACAGAAAAGATGAGTGACACAAGGGAAGACGTATCTGAGTGACATAAAGGAGGATGTATATGAGTGGCACAAGGGAAAATGTTAATGAGTGGTAAAAGGGATGACGTATCTGAGTGACATAAAGGAGGATGTATATGAGTGGCACAAGGGAAGATGTAAATGAGTGGTACAAGGGAAGATGTAAATATGTGGCACAAGGACAGATGTAAATGAGTGGCACAAGGGAAGATGTAAATGAGTGGCACAAGGAAAGATGTAAATGAGTGGCACAAGGGCAGATGTATGATAGACTACAGAAAAGATGAGTGACACAAGGGAAGACGTATCCGAGTAAAGGAAGATGTATATGAGTGGCACAAGGGAAAATGTAAATGAGGGGTACAAGGGAAGATGTAAATGAGTGGCACAAGGGAAGATGTAAATGAGTGACACAAAGGAAGATGTAAATGAGTGACACAAAGGAAGATGTATCTGTTGTTGTTCTTTATCTCTTCGGTCATCATCGTCTAGCTTTTTGAAAAATCATGACTTAGACCTTTAAATAGAGGTTTTAGATGAAGCTGAACATACAGTAACATTTGGTGCACATTCTTGTTTAGTAATCCTCTTTTTATTGATTTGAAACATACAACCCCCGCGCATCAATGTGCAAGGAGACTGTACGAAATACTGATTTTGAATTTCGGTAGCAGTGTTGTATGTTTCTAATCAGTAAAAAGAGGTGAAAATCACAATAGACTTTGATGAAACTGTCAAGGAAAGGTAGAAAGATAGTTTTTTATCAAATAAAATAAATTTCAAAAAAGTCGATAGAGAACTCAATGTTTTATTGCTGTTTCTAAATTCTTCCGGTGTATAATAAATTATATATTAAAACATGAAATTGTATAATGAAAAATTAATAAGATTTAAGTCTTATGAGGCTGTCATTAGAAAAATATTTGTTTGCTGCGCTCCGACCCAGTATTTTCCACGTGGGTAGCTAGGTAGCCAAATTTTGATTTTGCATAGTCATTTTAAAGAAAAATGGACAGAAATCATGAAAACAAAATTAAATACTTCGAAAGACCATAAAACGTTTGGGTAGCTGAATTTTTAAATGAGTAGGTAGGAGCATGGCAAACAATTTATTTTTAAGGATGGCCTAATTAAGCTTTTTCAACCTTGGTATATATGCATCAATGATGGTAGTAAAGATATAACCAATAGAACAGGTGGAATTGGACCGGGTTTCTGACTCCATTCTCCACCGGTCTCATTATGATGATAGCAAAATCTGAAAAGTTCTATACAACATGGAAGCTTACATATTAAACTATTTTACAATTTGTAGAGTGGATGATCTTTCAAAAATGATTGAAGATGAAGTCATAGCTGACCAGCATCCAGATGCCAGTGACCTGGCAAGTACGCTTGTCATGTCAAGGTAGGCTATATTAAATATATGTACTGTTTGTCACATGAAATAATGTATTTTATCTTAATCTGTTGTTTGTGCTCCGACTAATACTCCTTTTCTGCCAAGGTTCAGGCTTTGTGAGATAGTGCATGACACATACAATTATAAGGTCAATTATCTCAACTTGTTGGCTGTTAAATGGCTAACACTTCTGTTATGTCTGATAAGGCTATTGAAAGCACATTTGCTCATCACATTTGGGTAATACGCAGAACCTTACATGTACCCCTTATTTAAATGTTTCCCTTATGTTAAGGTCACATTGAATGTTATTATGTGTATATCTCTACTTACATAAACACCTGTTTCCTGCCCAATCCGTAACTATGGCACGCATTGGTGGATTTCAAAGAAACTTGTCACATATACTCATCACATATTCAGAACTCAACATATATGTCTCCATCTTCAAGGTCAAAGTCAAACTGACTCTCGTTTTGCATATTCTGGCTTGCAGCAAGACTTCACAAAGGCATTCAGTGATGAATTTCAAAATAAATTGGCATATTTACTTTCATGTTGGCTTGACTTGCAGAATCCAATATTTGTGTCCTCATCTTTAAGGTCAAGGTCTCTGAATGTCATTTTATATATTATTGTTTACAGGAAGGCCTCATTTGTGTTTGCTCAATAGCTTTGGTATGCATTGATGGGCTTCAAAATAACTTGGACATTTGTTTGTCACATCGCAGAATGTAATAGTAGGGTCTAAATCTGAAGGTCATTCTGGCGTGAATGAATGGATTTCAAAATAATTTGGCATATTTACTCAAGATATCGAGGTGATGTGCAAAACCATAAATTTGTGTGCTCGTCAAGGTCAGGTTACAGTTAATAATAATTGCTTAAAGAAGGGCCTTTGTCATGTCTGCTTTACAATTATTGCTATAAACAGTCATTACTTCGGGTACACTTGGGAAGATTACCTCACACAGTTGATAAACATAGCACAATGATGTGTTGTGTGTAAAGTCCAGGCCTATACAATGGTGGTGGGGAACACAGAATGTCATTTGTATGTCCAACCATACTGTCCCGGTGTCATTAACTTCAACATGCATATTGTAATTTTACTACAACCTGTGACTGTGGATGAACACATAATCACAATGATTAATACACAATACCAAGGTATTTACCTTAAAGGTCAAAGCCACACTCCAGAAATGTAATAAAGAGTGGTGGGTTGGTGGGAAGACATATAAGATTTTGTTTATAATGTTATAGTGAAGAGCAAAACAATTTCTCTTTGGAAACTTTACATTCTTGTCTTGATGAAATATTTCTACAACCAGGAGCAAAACAATCACCTCTTTTTATTGTTTACAGCGATGGTCATTTGTTACACGGTGGTGTGTCTACAGATTCATTTATTCGCTCGTGGCCTTCAGTCCAGAGTGTTCTTGATGTGTCAGACAAGGTGGTCAGCTCCGACATACCTCCTGAATTCCACAGACAGAGGTCGTCCTTACTGGTAAGTATCAGTAACGCTGCTGTAACTGGCTACCTCACCATATTTTCCATGATACCTGGACTCGATATCTATATCATTAGAAGACTGGTATCATTATAAGAGGCCTCACCTATGTCAAACCTGTCCAAGAGGTCACCTCTATTAAGCAGTCACTTGTCTTAAACAGCCACATTTGCTATTTCCCATCTCTATGCTTTCAGAGCAAATTAACCTGCATTAAGCAACAACCTGTATTAAAGGGTCACTTTTGCTCTTTCCCTTGACTTGCTGCTTTAGGCACTGTGTTGTTTAAGTTGTACCTCTTATTCACAATAGTAATATATAGCAATTCCACATGCATTATCTGTCAGATTTGATATTTAGTTTTTATTGTTTCACCTGTTAAAAGACAAGAAAATAGATATAGGTGTTACTTTGCCATGGGCTGTGGCGGCATTATTTTTATAATAAGCTCTATTTCTCAAAAGCTATTTGACCTACAATCACTAATTTGCGTTTACAGTTGTGAATTGGGTAATTCTACTCAAAATCATTCAGTGTTGTTTTTTTTGGTGACCTTGACCTTTATGAATGAATAACTTAGCCAACACAATGTTCAGTTTTTGTGTAAAGCTCTGTTTTCTTTTCCCGACATAGTTATGTAAAGTGTAAAACTTATAGTCTTCATCATAGCCTGATATATAAAATTGAAATTTTAATTTAATGTTATAATTATATAGTGGGTTTTGTACCAAATATAATTGTGTCCTTTCTGTTTTGTCCTTTCTTTTATTGCTTTCCGCCCTGTACACTATGTATTAGTGTTTTTGTTGTAGTTTGTTGTCATGTAGAATGAAATCTTGATTATAATAACACAATATTTTATTTGAATAAGATTAATTTTGCAATTGCTTATGACTTAAAGTTAATTTGTTTATTCAAAAATGATCTGGTCACTTGTATTTCTTCAAATAATTGTAATGAAAGTTTTTTTTTTCCGTTCAGGCTTCTGTTTCAATAAATTTTCAGATACAAATATTATTATTAGGCACATTTATAACTTTATTTTACAGTTGCAGTAAAGCCGGTGTCACTTTCTTTAACCGACTTAATTATCCCTTTATTGACTTTGAAATATTTATGTAATACCTTGAATTAGAATTAAATATATATCCAAGACACGAAAGTATGAGTTGACAATAAGTCTGCTTTCTTAATATGGTAAGAGAGAGAGAGAGAGAGAGAGAGAGAGAGAGAGAGAGAGAGAGTGAGAGAGAGAGAGAGAGAGAGAGAGAGAGAGAGATTTACCTAATTATTTTTATGTTTGTTGTTTAAAGTCAGAATTAGGTTACACTTATCTTTATTCTTCTATTTAAGAAAAGAAACCCTTCATCTGCTGGGATTGTAAGACCCGTGACACCTGTCAGACCCGTGACACCTGTCACTACCGCCATACCTGTCATCACTGTCAACACAGTAAGTGAACCAGTTGATCTTGTCAATCAAAACACTGATGTACCAATAGATGAGCCTGACATGACAGAAAAGTTGCCATTGCGGGAATCTAAAGTGAAGTTTGATTTAGATATGGAAGAAGAAGTTAAAGAAGAAATGGTTAGAACCATTGAAGTTGATGACAACGTGAAGAGGAAGAAACACAAAAAGGCAAAGAAGAAGAGTGATTCAGATGTTGAGAAAGACGATACAGAAACGACGGAAACAAATAATGTTGATGACACTGAAGAAACATTAAAAGACAAGAAAAAGAACCACAAAAAGGATAAAAAAGAAAAGAAAAGACACAGGAGCAAGGATAGAGATGTTAGTGAATTAAATGTCAATATTGGAATAAATAATATCAACCTTCCCCACAGTGAACAAGGTAACTCCGGTAGGTTAGACTCTGACTTTCTGTTGAATTCTAAATCTAGCAATGATGAATATGTGGTTGTTAGACCAAAGATTGCTCCAGTGAAAGCAGCAAATGACAAAAAACATGAACAGCTTGAAATTTTGGATATGGATATAGAAATTGTTGATCCTGAATTAAACAAAGGTGAAGAAAATAACTCGAAGAAAGGAGCTCTAACATGGCATGCAGTTGGTGAAAATGATCCATCAAGAAATGTAAATATAACCTGCAGATATGTTTTAATGTGTATATATTGCATTTTTTCATCATTTACTGAGATTGAGTCTAAACTTTTATTTATTGTTCATTTGCATTTATTGGGATTTAAGTTCTGACAAAATCATGCTTCAAGCGTGATGGTGCCTGAGTAAAACCAGTACTAGTGTGCATAATCAGATTGAATGCCTTGATCAAGGACACATTGTCCTTGCTGGTGATCTAACCTCAGGCGATCTAGTTCTTGGTCAGGCACTCCATCAGTGCTCAACTAAAATTTGGAAATGTATATGTATGCGCAGTGTATAGGCATGAAATGAAAGGAAAATCAATGGTGAAGCAAACAAAGTTCACTTGCAAAATACCGGTACGTTTCAAAATTTGTTCCTCTCAATGTCAGATTTAGTACAATCTTATATCAGAGTCAACCATTTACTGTATTGGAAGAAGAAAAATATTCACAATACCCATATATTTATTAAACTTATATTAAAATGAATAAATATATATACTTGTGTGGTATACATACTTTGTTGACGTTTCATTTTGCATTATGATTCTGTTTTTCAACAAACTGCATGTTGTTTCTCATGTGTTTATATCTGGTATTCTAGTCATTAGACTTGTAACAGTTACAGACTGCAAATATTATATTAATTTTATAAAAATATTTCTCTGACAGGCTGAAAGTCCCAGATTTCTTTTTTTCAAAATGTTCTGATGAGTCATCAAGTGACAACGACATGAAGGATAATGTTGGTTCCCATCTGAGATATAGAAGCCACAGGGACAAAAAGTAGATTGGTTCCCAGCCGAGATATAGAAGCCATAGGGACAAACAGTAGATTAGTTCCCAGCTGAGATATAGAAGCCACAAGTACAAAAAGTAGATTGGTTCCCAGCTGAAATAGTGAAGTGACAATTTAAACAAACATGAGAGTATTTAAAGCTGATGCTGGTTCTCAGCTGAGATACAGGTAGAAGACTTCAGAATGATGCTGATTGAAATAAGAACAACAGAAATAGGACTCATAAAGAGACTTCAATCTGAAGATGTCAGATAATATTGATATTGGTAGTATACAACTTTACAATCAGATGATACTGATGTTGGTAGATAACCATACAATTTGGGTCTTTGGAGTAATACCTGGTTAAAAGGGGCTCGTAACAGTTTTGAAAAATTGTCATCCAAATCTATTTCTGAAAATTATATATCTATAAAATGCCAAAGTAAACTTAAAATACCACAGTATGTATGTAGACTGCAAATCCATAACTTTGTTTCTAGTTTGTAAAGGGACATAACTCATAGAATGAAAGGGCATCATGTTTCACATATTGGTTGACATCATATATATATATATATATATATATATATAAGGTGTATAAAATATTTTAATTTCATCATTTTTTTATTGGTACAATAGAAGAAATCCATGGAAATATGAATGGCATTTTTAAAAAAAAAAATAAAAAATTCAACTTCAGTATTTTTCATGAAAATAAGTGTTGATAATCTCTTAATTTTGAGTATTGGCTAGTAATACTTGGAGGTTAATATTTTCACATGGTAATGGATACATAGTGTATTGATTTGATGTGTGAACATGAGTACATTCCATTTCAACATTACAGCGTGTCCGTTATTAAGGATTAAAGCACTGTGTTGAATTTTCATCAGGTGATGAAGAGCATTAGGCTAGCCAAGGAATTATATAGAGAATAAAAGACAACTACCCGGTAATTGAAATTTTGTGAACGCTCGAATATTCATGCAAAATCTCGAAATATCTCGTTTTCAATTATTTTAACTTCCATTCATCTTAGGAACAAAACTCAAAATATTACTATTGCAGAACGAAATTCTCATCAAAACAATACCATTCCCAACAATTTGTGTTTAAAATTGTTGAAGAACTTTTAATACAAAATGTGTATACTGCAGCTAAAATAAGAGCAGAATTGCTAGAAATTTTACTTCAAAGATTAATATCTTTAATTCAAGATCATTTTACGTGATCAAAACATATAAAAACATTTAAGATTTCTTATAACTTACATTTAATGTCCAAGAAAGTAGTTGCCTGTGAATATTTAACTATTAATTTGCCAAATAATTAATCCTTTGTGTGCTAGTTTATCAACATTTAGTCAGGAGATGATAGTTTCCAATCCTCTATATAAGTCCTTGGACTAGTTTAATCTTAGTTAAGGGCTTTTTGTCAATATAAAACTAGACTTCTGTTTTTCATCAACAGGCAAAAACTTAAAATGGTGCTTTTGATACTTATTATATAATTTACATTATAAATCCAAACTGATATTCAAAAATCCAAATTATATGCATTAAATCACAATGAAAATATTATCACTGGAACACACTGGCTGAGTGCATGCATTTTAATGTAAATTGAGGAAACTCATGACAACATGATGTCACACCAGCTCATGCCACGAATGAAATGCAAGCTGGTCCTTTTAAGCTCTGCCAAGCTGTAAGTGTTTTTCACTAACATTCATAAGTTAGCGAACTTCTTAGTGTAAAATATTTAAGTTATGAAAAATGTCTTGAAATTCATTACGTTTGCTGCTTACTTATTTTACGATCATTTGTAAGCCTAAAGTATTCTTTCTAAAATTTGCAAAAATATTTAGAAAGTGTTTGTGCAATTTTTTTAAGACTTACGAAGGTTAGCGAAATGGGCCGCAGCTACTTTGAGCAGGAAGAGGGAATGCCCAGATGATAATTTGTGATAGGTTTGAATACATATTATTGTGCTGCTTAAGTAATTGCGATACAATTGTTTAATAAGCAGTTATGGTCATATTACTGCTTTTGATTAATTGTATTGTTGTTTCTGGTATCGTTCATCTAGTTGAATGCAGGATAATGTCGAAAAGTTATATGATTCCGATGAAATAATGACATTCCAATATCTTTTTTATAATTTCAATCACTAAAGATGCATTTCTTGATCCCTAAAAAGGTTTGCGATGTTCAGACATTCCAATATCTAACCATTTTAAAAAATGAAATTTATGAATTTGAAGCTTACCTGAAATATTAGTATTTTTGCATACATTTACCAGCAAAAGACGCCTGTGTAAATATTACTGTTATCACATGAATAACTTGAATATCGTACACAAGAACATCCACTGACTTTAATGAATAGATATTTACTACTTGCAGTTTAATTTGTCTGGTATTTAACTACCTCAAATAATGACTTTGACAACAAGAATAACCATATTGATAGAATCCTTAATGAAATATCTTCACATAAAAAAAAATCTTCTAACAATTTAAATATAACAGATCCCTATCACAACAAAGATAATTTTATAATTGTCCTATAAGCATCAAACTTGTCTTTACATTGAAATCTACTGACATTTATTTTATAAATCATTCACAGTAATGTTGATTGTCTAGATATTTCTGTAGTGAACTCATCATTGGCAACTGCAAATTTAACATTATTATTGTAATGATGCTATCATGACTTACCTTTGGAAGATATAATTGATATATTTAGATAAACATTATTCATGATTGTTAATAACCGTGAGTGCTTGATACGTACCATGAATGTACAATGCTTGCATACATAAGCCAAAATCACAAAAGTGCTCTCGCGTTTCATAGTATATTTTGAAATCCGATTGATCATTGTTAAGTTATTCACTCAGTTTTACATGTACGTAAAATTTAATATATGAGTTAAGTGCCCTTGGATCATTAAACCATTTTACTATCGAATATCTTTGTAGAAAGCATAATTGTGATATATATATGTTCTAACATATCATCCATCCTGACTTGGGCCGGGCCTGAACTAGCTCAGCTGGTAGCGTGTCTGACTATCAATCCAGGGGTATAGAGTTTGAATCTCCTCCTTGCAACAGTCTCCATGATGATTGATATATGACATTGTGTCTCATTATCATTTGTCCCTCATCGCAGGTTCAAGGGGGAATTTATCAGTTATTTGCAGAGATGGGTAGTGCTCCAGTACTGGTTAACCTTTCAGGATCCCAGGAAACAGTGGTTAGGTTAACTGATCAGCTGTTAGACATCGATGGCATGAAAATGACACTTAATATTCAATCAATCAATCCTCACTTAGTTCCTCTGTGTTCTAAGGCACTGCCATTGTCTAATGACCACTGAACTCTCACCCCCAGGGTTGTGGGTTCAAGCCCAGTTCTGTCCAAATGCTTGGTGTGATGATAAAGTGAAACGTTTAAGACTTTAAAGTGTTTAATGTGATTGTATTCTTTGATTTAATAAACGTAACATTATATATATTTACTTCTGTTTCAAAACCAGAATAATCATTTGTATTAATAAAACATTTAATTTATAGGAGCATATGTATATTGAACATAAAGGCAATTTTCTTTATGAGTATTTATTATTGATATTATTTTTGATTATTTTACTTGTGCATATTGTTTTTGATTAGCGTATTTTTAGATTCAGTGATATTTTTTGTACAAATATAAACATTTTTATGAGATTACAATTCATACATTTCAATAACCAGGGTCCATTTCTATAACTTAGATATGTTGTATCCATTTACATGTACAAGTCATGGAATTTTAAGATGTAACAGATTTAAAAGGGAGTATAACAAGATTTTTCAAAAAATCATATCTATATATATTTACTGACCCCACATTGCCAACAGGATATCTAAGTAAACAAATCAAAATGACACATTAAAATGGATTTGCTTACTTACGCTAACTAGGGCTATGCTGTCATACCGTCGATGTAACACACAGTCAGTTGTATGTTATGTGACAATTGCTGTCATACCGTCCATGTTACTCACAGTCAGTTGTATGTAATGTGACAACTGCTGTCATACCGTCCGTGTAACACACAGCCAGTTATATGCAATGTGACAACTGCTGCCATACCGTCCATGTTACACACAGTCAGTTGTATGTTTTGTGACAACTGCTGTCATACCATCCATGTAACTCACAGTTATTTGTAGGCACTAGCTTATCTCCAGAACAAGTTCAGTTTTGGGAGTGACTTTCATGGTATAAATATAAGGTCAGGTGACCAAAGTCAACTGTATATTCCAAAGCCTAATCTTGAAATATATCGAAAAACGCTTTCATACTCTGGCGCTAAAATTTGAAACTCACTTCCTGGTTCTGCATCTTTAGTTAATTTTAAATCAAATTATCTGAAGTGGATAAAATCCACCAGTGTTACTTACTCCTAATGAAGTATATAATTACTTGTAATCTAATGTGCTTGATATTTGTACGATATTATTTTTAATTCATCTGACGTTTGTACATTATGTAATGCTGATTTGTTCTCTATTACAATTGTTTTAATTCTTTTCATCTTTTCAAAATGCCTAAGTTTCTAGTAAATAAACGTACTTGTAAATACATGATTGTATTGAATCTGCCACTAATTATGTTTTAAAAGTCGTAAACGTATAATATGGAGGCACACAGGAAAGAGCCAGCATGTTGGACTGTGAACCTCTTGAAATAAATTATTTAATATTATTATTATTATTATTATTATTATTATTATTATTATTATTCCATCCATGTAACTCACAGTCAGTTGTATGTAATTTGACAACTGCTGTTATACCGCCCATGTAACACACAGTCAGTTGTATGTTATGTGACAACTGCTGTTGAACCGTCCATGTAACACGCAGTCAGTTGTATGTAATGTGACAACTGCTGTCATACCGTCATTGTAACTCAAAGTCAGTTGTATGTAATGTGACAACTGCTGTGATACCGTCCATGTAACACACAGTCAGTTGTATGTAATGTGACAACTGCTGTGATACCGTCCATGTAACACACAGTCAGTTGTATGTAATGTGACAACTGCTGTGATACAGTCCATGTAACTCACAGTCAGTTGTATGTAATGTGACAACTGCTGTCATACCGTCATTGTAACACACAGTCAGTTGTATGTAATGTGACAACTGCTGAGTTACCGTCGATGTTACACACAGTCAGTTGTATGTAATGTGACAACTGCTGTGATACCGTCCATGTAACACACAGTCAGTTGTATGTAATGTGACAACTGCTATGATACCGTCCATGTAACTCACAGTCAGTTGTATGTAATGTGACAACTGCTGTCATACCGTCCATGTAACTCAAAGTTAGTTGTATGTAATATGACAACTACTGTCATACCGTCAATGTAACACACAGTCAGTTGTATGTAATGTGATAACTGCTGTTGAACCGTCCATGAAACACACAGTCAGTTGTATGTAATGTGACAACTGCTGTCATACCGTCCATGTAACTCAAAGTCAGTTGTATGTAATGTGACAACTGCTGTGATACCGTCCATGTAATACACAGTCAGTTGTATGTAATGTGACAACTGCTGTGATACCGTCCATGTAACACACAGTCAGTTGTATGTAATGTGACAACTGCTGTGATACAGTCCATGTAACTCACAGTCAGTTGTATGTAATGTGACAACTGCTGTCATACCGTCCATGTAACACACAGCCAGTTATATGCAATGTGACAACTGCTGCCATACCGTCCATGTAACACACAGTCAGTTGTATGTTATGTGACAACTGCTGTCATACCATCCATGTAACTCACAGTCAGTTGTAGGCACTAGCTTATCTCCAGAACAAGTTCAGTTTTGGGAGTGACTTTCATGGTATAAATATAAGGTCAGGTGACCAAAGTCAACTGTATATTCCAAAGCCTAATCTTGAAATATATCGAAAAACGCTTTCATACTCTGGTGCTAAAATTTGAAATTCACTTCCTGGTTCTGTTAGTAATTCTGCATCTTTAGTTAATTTTAAATCAAATTATCTGAAGTGGATAAAATCCACCAGTGTTACATAATCCTAATGAAGTATATAATGACTTGTATTCTAATGTGCTTGATTTTTGTACCATGTTATTTTTTAATTCATCTGACGTTTGTACATTATGTAATGCTGTTTTCTGTTTGTTCTCTATTACAATTGTTTTAATTCTTTTCATCTTTTCAAAATGCCTTAGTTTCTAGTATATAAATGTACTTGTAAATACATGATTGTATTGAATCTGCCACTAATTATGTTTTAAAAGTCGTATATGTATAATAAGGAGGCACACAGGAAAAATCCAGCATGTTGGACTGTGAACCTCTTGAAATAAAGACTTTAATATTAATATTATTATTATTATTATTATTATTATTATTATTATTATTATTATTTCATCCATGTAACTCACAGTCTGTTGTATGTAATGTGACAACTGCTGTTATACCGTCCATGTAACACACAGTCAGTTGTATGTTATGTGACAACTGCTGTTGAACCGTCCATGTAACACGCAGTCAGTTGTATGTAATGTGACAACTGCTGTCATACCGTCCATGTAACTCAAAGTCTGTTGTATGTAATGTGACAACTGCTGTCATACTGTCCATGTAACACACAGTCAGTTGTATGTAATGTGACAACTGCTGTGATACAGTCCATGTAACTCACAGTCAGTTGTATGTAATGTGACAACTGCTGTCATATCGTCCATGTAACACACAGTCAGTTGTATGTAATGTGACAACTGCTGAGTTACCGTCGATGTAACACATAGTCATTTGTACGTAATGTGACAACTGCTGTCATACCGTCCATGTAACACACAGTCAGTTGTATGTAATGTGACAACTGCTGTGATACCGTCCATGTAACACAAAGTCAGTTGTATGTAAAGTTACAATTGCTGGGATACCGTCCATTTAACACACAGTCGTTATATGTAATGTGATAACTGATGTGATACCGTCCATTTAACACACAGTCGTTATATTTAATGTGACAACTGCTGTCATACCGTCCATGTAACATACAGTCATTTATATGTAATGTGACAACTGCCGTGATACCGTCCATGTAACTCACAGTCAGTTGTATGTAATGTGACAACTGCTGTGATACCGTCCATGTAACACACAGTCAGTTGTATGTAATATGACAACTGCTGTGATACTGCCGATGTAACACACAGTCAGTTATATGTAATGTGACAACAGCTATCATACTGTTCATGTAACATACAGTCAGTTGTATGTAATGTGAGAACAGCTGTGATACCGTCCATGTAGCTCACAGTCAGTTCTATGTAATGTGACAACTGCTGTGATACCGTCCATGTAACTCACAGTCAGTTGTATGTATTATGACAACTGCAGTGATACCGTCCATGTAACATACAGTCAGTTGTTTTTTATGCGACAACTACTGTCATACCGTCAATGTAACGCACAGTCTGTTGTATGTAATGTGACAACTGCTGTGACACCGTCGATGTAACACACAGTCAGTTGTATGTAATGTGTCAATAGCTGTGATACCGTCCATGTATCAAACAGCTAGTTGTATGTAATGTGACAACTGCTGTGATACCGTCGATGTAACACACAGTCATTTGTATGTAATGTGATAACTGCTGTGATACCGTCCATTTAACACACAGTCGTTATATTTAATGTGAAAACGGCTGTGATACCTACCATGTAACACACAGTCAGTTAGATGTAATGTGGCACCTGCCTTGTTACCGTCCATGTAACACACAGTCATTTATATGTAAAGTGACAACTGCTGTGATAACGTCAATGTAACTCACAGTCAGTTGTATGTAATGTGACAACTGCTGTCATACCGTCCATGTACCACACAGTCAGTTCTATGTAATGTGACAACTGATGTGATACCGTCCATGTAACACACAGTCAGTTGTATGTAATGTGACAACTGCTGTGATACTGTCCATTTAACACACAGTCAATTATATGTTATGTGACAAATGCTGTGATACCGTCCATGTAACATACAGCCAGTTGTATGTAATGTGACAACTGCTGTGATATCATCGATGTTACACACAGTCAAATGTATGTAATGTGACAACTGCTGTGATACCGTCCATGTAACTCACAGTCAGTTGTATGTAATGTGACAACTGCTGTGATACCGTCCATGTAACACACAGTCAGTTGTATGTAATATGACAACTGCTGTGATACCGCCGATGTAACACACAGTTAGTTATATGTAATGTGACAACAGCTGTCATACTGTTCATGTAACATACAGTCAGTTGTATGTAATGTGACAACTGCTGTGATACCGTCCATGTAGCTCACAGTCAGTTCTATGTAATGTGACAACTGCTGTGATACCGTCCATGTAACTCACAGTCAGTTGTTTTTTATGTGACAACTACTGTCATACCGTCCATGTTACGCACAGTCTGTTGTATGTAATGTGACAACTGCTGTGACACCGTCGATGTAACACACAGTCAGTTTTATGTAATGTGTCAATAGCTGTGATACCGTCCATGTATCAAACAGCTAGTTGTTTGTAATGTGACAACTGCTGTGATACCTTCGATATAACACACAGTCAGTTGTATGTAATGTGACAATTGCTGGGATACCGTCCATTTAACACACAGTCGTTATATGTAATGTAATAACTGCTGTGATACCGTCCATTTAACACACACTCGTTATATTTAATGTGACAACTGCTGTGATAACTACCATGTAACACACAGTCAGTTAGATGTAATGTGGCACCTGCCTTGTTACCGTCCATGTAACACACAGTCATTTATATGTAATGTGACAACTACTGTGATACCGTCCATGTAACTCACAATCAGTTG
Source organism: Panopea generosa (assembly GCA_029582155.1). Lineage (NCBI taxonomy): Eukaryota > Metazoa > Mollusca > Bivalvia > Adapedonta > Hiatellidae > Panopea > Panopea generosa. The sequence goes on along the minus strand of CM055908.1, from coordinate 23,323,674 downwards.
TATGTAATGTGACAACTGCTGTCATACCGTCCATGTAACACACAGTCAGTTCTATGTAATGTGACAACTGCTGTCATACCGTCCATGTAACACACAGTCAGTTGTATGTAATGTGACAACTGCTGTGATACTGTCCATTTAACACACAGTCAATTATATGTTATGTGACAAATGCTGTGAAACCGTCCATGTAACATACAGCCAGTTGTATGTAATGTGACAACTGCTGTGATATCATCGATGTTACACACAGTCAAATGTATGTAATGTGACAACTGCTGTCATACCGTCCATGTATTATACAGCCAGTTGTATGTAATGTGATAACTGCTGCGATATCATCCATGTAACATACAGCCAGTTGTATGTAATGTGACAACTGCTGTGATACAGTCGATATAACACACAGTCAGTTGTATGTTATGTGATAACTGCTGTGATACCGTCCATGTAACACAGAGTCAGTTGTATGTAATGTGACAACTGCTGTGATATTGTCAATGTAACATACAGCCAGTTGTATATAATGTGACAACTGCTGTGATACCGTCTATTTAACAGACAGTCAGTTATATGTAATGTGACAACTGCTGTCATACCGTCCATGTAACAAACATTCAGTTCTATGTAAAGTGACAACTGCTGTGATATCGTCCATGTAGCACACATTCAGTTATATGTAATGTGACAACTGCTGTGATATCGTCCATGTAACACACAGTCAGTTATATGTAATGTGACAACTGCTGTCATGCCGTCCATGTAACACACAGTCAGTTTTATGTAATGTGACAAATGCTGTCATACCGTCCATGTAGCACAGTCAGTTATATGTAATGTGACAACTGCTGTCATACCGTCCATGTAGCACAGTCAGTTATATGTAATGTGACAACTGCTGTGTTACCGTCCATGTAGCACAGTCAGTTATATGTAATGTGACAACTGCTGTGATACCGTCCCTGTAACACACAGTCAGTTGTATGTAATTTGACAACTGCTGTCATACCGTCCATGTAACACAGTCAGTTATATGTAATGTGACAACTGCTGTCATACCGTCCATGTAGCACTGTCAGTTATATGTAATGTGACAACTGCTGTGTTACCGTCCGTGTAACATACAGTCAGTTGTATGTAATGTGACAACTGCTGTGATACCGTCCATGTATCACAGTCAGTTATATGTAATATGACAACTGCTGTTATATCATCCGTGTAACACACAGTCAGTTGTATGTAATGTGACAACTGCTGTCATACCGTCCGTGTAAAACACAGTCAGTTGTATGTAATTTGACAACTGCTGTGATACTGTCCGTGTAACATACAGTCAGTTATATGTAATGTGACAACTGCTGTGTTACCGTCCGTGCAACATACAGTCAGTTCTATGTAATGTGACAACTGCTGTGATACAGTCCATGTAACACACAGTCAGTTACCATGTAATGTGACAACTGCTGTCATACCGTCCATGTAGCACAGTCAGTTGTATGTAATGTGACATCTGCTGTGTTACCGTCCGTGTAACATACAATCAGTTATATGTAATGTGACAACTGCTGTGATACCGTCCATGTAACACACAGTCAGTTCTATGTAATGTGACAACTGCTGTCATACCGTCCATGTAGCACAGTCAGTTGTATGTAATGTGACAACTGCTGTGTTAACGTCCGTGTAACATACAGTCAGTTATATGTAATGTGACAACTGCTGTCATACCATCCATGTAACATACAGGCAGTTATATGTAATGTGACAACTGCTGTGATACCGTCCATGTAACACACAGTCAGTTCTATGTAATGTGACAACTGCTGTCATGCCGTCCATGTAGCACAGTCAGTTGTATGTAATGTGACAACTGCTTTCTTACCGTCTGTGTAACATACAGTCAGTTATATGTAATGTGAGAACTGCTGTGATACCATCCATGTAACATACAGCCAGTTATATGTAATGTGACAACTGCTGTGATACTGTCCATGTAACACACAGTCAGTTCTATGTAATGTGACAACTGCTGTGTTACCGTCCATGTAGCACAGTCAGTTGTATGTAATGTGACAACTTCTGTGTTACCGTCCATGTAACATACAGCCAGTTATATGTAATGTGAAAACTGCTGTCATACCGTCCATGTAGCACAGTCAGTTATATGTAATGTGACAACTGCTGTGATACCGTCCATGTAACATACAGTCAGTTATATGTAATGTGACAACTGCTGTCATACCGTCCATGTAACATACAGTCAGTTATATGTAATGTGACATCTGCTGTCATACCGTCCATGTAACATACAGTCAGTTATATGTAATGTGAGAACAGCTGTGATACCGTCCATGTAACACACAGTCAGTTATATGTAATGTGACAACTGCTGTCATACCATCCATGTAACTCAGAGTCAGTTGTAGGCACTAGCTTATCTCCAGAACAAGTTCAGTTTTGGGAGTGACTTTCATGGTATTAATATAAGGTCAGGTGACCAAGATCAACTATATATTCCAAAGCCTAATCTTGAAATATATCGAAAAACGCTTTCATACTCTGGTGCTAAAATTTTGAACACACTTCCTGGTTCTGTTAGTAATTCTGCATATTTAGTTAATTTTGAATCAAATTATCTGAAGTGGATAAAATCCACCAGTGTTACTTACTCCTTATGAACTATATAATGACTTGTATTCTAATGTGCTTGATTTTTGTACCATTTTTTTTTTAATTCATTATAAATTGTTTTAATGCTTTTCATCTTTTCATATGCCTTAGTTTCTAGTATGTAAAGTACTTGTAAATATATGATTGTATTGAATCTGCCACTAATTTTGTTTTAAAATATGTATATGTATAATATAGAGGCACACAGGAAAGATCCAGCATGTTGGACTGTAAACTTCTTGAAATAAAGTCTTTATTATTAATATTATTATTATTATTATCATTATTATTCCATCCATGTAACTCACAGTCAGTTGTATGTAATGTGACAACTGCTGTCATACCGTCCATGTAACTCACAGTCAGTTGTATGTAATGTGACAACTGCTGTGATACCGTCCATGTAACACACAGTCAGTTGTATGTAATGTGACAACTGCTGTGGATTCGTCAATGTAACAAACAGTCAGTTGCATGTAATGTGATAACTGCTCTCATACCGTCCATGTAACACACAGTCAGTTGAATGTTATGTGACAACTGCTGTGATACCGTCCATGTTACTCACAGGCAGTTGTATGTAATGTGACAACTGCTGTGATACCGTCCTTGTTACTCACATGCAGTTATATGTAATGTGACAACTGCTGTGATACCGTCCATGTTACTCACAGGCAGTTGTATGTAATGTGGCAACTGCTGTGATACCGTCCATGTAACACACAGTCAGTTGTATGTAATGTGACAACTGCTGTGATACCGTCCATGTAACACACAGTCAGTTGTATGTAATGTGACAACTGCTGTGATACCGTCCATGTAACTGACAGTCAGTTGTATGTAATGTGACAACTGCTGTGATACCGTCCATGTTACTCACAGGCAGTTGTATGTAATGTGACAACTACTGTCATACCGTCGATGTAACACACAGTCAGTTGTATGTAATGTGACGAATGCTGTGTTACCTTCCATGTAACACACAGTCAGTTGTATGTAATGTGACAACTGCTGTGATACATTCCATGTAACTCACAGTCAGTTGTATGTAATGTGACAACTGCTGTGATACCGTCCATGTTACTCACAGGCAGTTGTTTGTTATGTGACAACTGCTGTGATACCGTCCACTTAACACACAGTCAGTTGTATGTAATGTGACAACTGCTGTGATACCGTTCACTTAACACTCAGTCAGTTGTATGTAATGTGACAACTGCTGTGATACCGTCCATGTAACTCAAAGTCAGTTGTTTGTAATGTGACAACTGCTGTGATACCGTCCACTTAACACTAAGTCAGTTGTATGTAATGTGACAACTGCTGTGATACCGTCCATGTAGCTCAAAGTCAGTTGTATGTAATGTGACAACTGCTCTCATACCGTCCATGTAACTCAAAGTCAGTTGTATGTAATGTGACAACTGCTGTGATACCGACCATGTTACTCACAGTCAGTTGTACGTAATGTGACAACTGCTGTCATACCGTCCATGTTACTCACAGGCACTTGTATGTTATGTGACAACTGCTGTGATACCGTCCATGTTACTCACAGGCAGTTGTATGTTATGTGACAACTGCTGTGATACCGTCCACTTAACACTCAGTCAGTTGTATGTAATGTGACAACTGCTGTGATACCGTCCATGTAACTCAAAGTCTGTTGTATGTAATGTGACAACTGCTGTGATACCGTCCACTTAACACTCAGTCAGTTGTATGTAACGTGACAACTGCTGTGATACCTTCCATGTAACTCAAAGTCAGTTATATGTAATGTGACAACTGCTCTCATACCGTCCATGTCACTGAAAGTCAGTTGTATGTAATGTGAAAACTGCTGTGATACCGTCCATGTAACTCACAATCAGTTGTACGTAATGTGACAACTGCTGTGATACCGTCCATGTTACTCACAGGCACTTGTATGTTATGTGACAACTGCTGTGATACCGTCCATGTTACTCACAGGCAGTTGTATATTATGTGACAACTGCTGTGATACCGTCCATGTAACTCACAGGCAGTTGTATGTTATGTGGCAACCGCTGTGATACCGTCCATGTAACACACAGTCTGTATTATGTAATGTGACAACTGCTGTGATACCGTCCATGTAACACACAGTCAGTTTTATGTAATGTGGCAACTGCTGTGTTACCGTCCATGTGACACACAGTCAGTTGTATGTAATGTGACAACTGCTGTCATACCGTCAATGTAACACACAATTAGTTGTATTTAATTTGATAACTGCGTGATACTGTCCATGTAACACACAGTCAGTTGTATGCTATGTGACAACTGCTGTGATACCGTCCATGTAACACTTAGCCAGTTATATGTAATGTGACAACTGCTGTGATACCATCCATGTAACTCACAGGCAGTTGTATGTTATTTGACAACTGCTGTAATACCGTCCATGTAACTCACAGTCAGTTGTAAATAATGCGACAACTGCTGTCATACCGTCGATGTAACACACAGTCAGTTGTATGTAATATGACAACTGCTGTCATACCGTCCATGTAACACACAATCAGTTGTATGTAATGTTACAAATGCTGTCATACCGTCCATGTAACATACAGCCAGTTATATGTTATGTGACAACTGCTGTGATACCGTCCATATAACTCTCAGCCAGTTGTATGTAATATGACAACTGCTGTGATACCGTCCATATAACTCACAGTCAGTTGTATGTAATGTGACAACTGCTGTCATACGATCCATGTAGCTCACAGTCAGTTGTATGTAATGTGACAACTGCTGTGATACTGTCGATGTAACACACAGTCAGTTATATGTAATGTGACAACGGCTGTCATACCGTCCATGTAACACACAGTCAGTTGTATGTAATGTGACAACTGCTGTGATACCGTCCATGTTACTCACAGTCAGTTGTATGTAATGTACCAACTGCTGTGATACGGCCGATGTAACACACAGTCAGTTTTATGTAATGTAACAACAGCTGTCATACCGTCCATGTAACATACAGTCAGTTGTATGTAATGTGGCAACTGCTGTGATACCGTCCATGTAACTCACAGTCAGTTCTATGTAATATGACATCTGCTGTCATACCGTCGATGTAACACACAGTCAGTTGTATGTAATGGGACAACTGCTGTCATACCGTCGATGTAACACACAGTCAGTTGTATGTAATGTTACAAATACTGTCATACCGTCCATGTAACATACAGCCAGCTAGATGTTATGTGACAACTGCTGTAATACCGTCCATATAACTCTCAGCCAGTTGTATGTAATATGACAACTGCTGTGATACCGTCCATGTAACTCACAGTCATTTGTATGTAATGTGACAACTGCTGTCATACCATCCATGTAGTACACAGTCAGTTGTATGTAATGTGACAACTACTGTGATACTGTCGATGTAACACACAGTCAGTTATATGTAATGTGACAACAGCTGTCATACCGTCCATGTAACACACAGTCAGTTGTATGTAATGTGACAACTGCTGTGATACCGTCCATGTTACTCACAGTCAGTTGTATGTAATGTGACAGCTGCTGTGATACCGCCAATGTAACACACAGTCAGTTTTATGTAATGTGACAACAGCTGTCATACCGTCCATGTAACATACAGTCAGTTGTATGTAATGTGGCAACTGCTGTGATACCGTCCATGTAAATCACAGTCAGTTCTATGTAATATGACAACTGTTGTGATACCGTCTATGTAACTCACTGGCAGTTGTATGTATTATGACAACTGCAATGATACCGTCCATGTAACATACAGTCAGTTGTTTTTTATGTGACATCCACTGTCATACCGTCCATGTAACACACAGTCTGTTGTACGTTATGTGACAACTGCTGTGATACCGTCAATGTAACACAAAGTCAGTTGTATGTAATGTGACAATAGCTGTGATACCGCCCATGTATCACACAGCTAGTTGTATGTAATGTGACAACTGCTGTGATACCGTCGATGTAACACACAGTCAGTTGTATGTAATGTCACAATTGCTGTGATACCGTCCATTTAACACACAGTCGTTATATGTAATGTGATAACTGTTGTGATACCGTCCATTTAACTCACAGTCAGTTTTATGTAATGTGACAACTGCTGTGATACCGTCCATGTAACACACAGTCAATTGTATGTAATGTGACAACTGCTGTGATACTGTCCATTTAACACACAGTCAGTTATATGTAATGTGACAACTACTGTGATACCATCCGTGTAACATACAGCCAGTTATATGTAGTGTTATTCCTCTTGTATATTATACTCTATGTTATTTATTCAACAATTATTACTAAGTGAGTGGCGAGTAATGCAATTTAAACTGAATTTGTGAATTTTTTTTTAAATTGAAAATTCCGTGTTCCATAAAGGGCTGTTACTCATAATCACTGATACAAATGTATTGGTTTTTAGGTGTTTATAAATGGTTATTATACAATTATTGACTGCTGTCAATATATATTTATACTTATTCATTTCACCTTGATTCCGATGTAATCTCTGAGTTTATATGGATTGCTCTCGAATCCATTTACTGGATAGAACCAATATTGGGTGTTGTTTTTAAAGCGCCATCATGTCGAGCTAGGCATTGAACCCACAACCATTATTCTATGCAACCAACACTCTTATCTACTGCACTACCATTTCGCTTATTCGCAGTTTGATTGGCAGATGCCAAGTGGTAGTGGACGCAAACGATGGTCACTGATTTGGGAATTTCCCCCTTTCAACATTTAGGGCAATAAAATTCCATAAAAATCTCACATTTTATGTTTTCTTCTATTGGCCATTCATTAAAAAAGCTTTTAATATTTTTTCTACAAAAACGTATCCCCTACACCAGTATCACATATTAATGGTGCGTTTATATTGACCCCCTACATCGGTATCACATATTAATGGTGCGTTTATATTGACCACCAGTATATTATTTTGACATCCTTATGCCAATACGGAATGTGTGAATGAATATTACAATTTTGGTAAATCATGATTTTCTTCCTTGTTAACAATTCTCACAATGTCATTACATTCGGAACACCTTGCTCAATTCTCCGAATCGTAAGCACAAATAGTGCGATCAGTGCCCAAGGGGTTCTGAATGAATGGCATTAGTGGGGAGACATAGTTTTACCCTGAAAACAAATTTCTAGTATTTAATTTTATCTATTTTTCAAATTTATTAATGATCAATAATCTCATTAGGATATGCTTCCGGGACACATAAACAACACATTCAGTTGTAATATTGGTTTTTGATAAAAGAAAAACAATGACATAGTTGAACTATTTGAACTTATCCGTTTGTAGAAGACAACTTCAGAAGCGTTTATACCATAATGTATAGATACATGGAGCTGAACCAAGTCAATGAATCACTTTCTTACATTATATTGTCGATGAAAACGATGCTGGAATCCACCACAGCTACATTTATGGGACCTTGTCCATTTAAAATTTGCTAAGGCAAGTTGAATGTGTATTTTCCGACGAGGCTTTGTTTTTAGAGAAATTGGTTTTGCTATGTTTTACAGCATATGCGTTTTCATACGACATGTTCTTTGATTTCCCGGACTTCTTATTCTTTTGGATTGCACGGAAAACGCGTCTATTAACGACGAATGAAAACATAACAAAAATACCTTGACTGGCGTTCAAAAGAATAAAAATGTATGCGAAGGCTTCTACGTGTGAAAATTGAAAAATAAACCCGAACGTCCAAGTGAGTCCGGTCAATGATGATAACTTAACAAATATGGTGATGTTCCTTCTCTCGTTTGTCCTGCTTGTTTTCATGTCCGGCAACCGGCTGATCTTTATCACGACAGAGAGAAACATGATAATGTTTGTTACGACCACCAGACCAATAGGAACAGCAACCGCATATACAATCATGGTAGCGTCCTTTATGTAGCAAGGTTTGCCGCCATATACTATTTCAGAGGACTCTGTAGTGAAAAAGGGTATCGCTACTGATGCTGCAACTACTAAAGCTGTCGCGATGGTAACCGACAACACATAGGTTAAAAATGTCCGTGTTTGACCGTTGACAGACGATGTTGTAGTATTATTTGTCACAAACACCCTCATCATATGAAACGTACAAACAAACATACAAAATGCAGACGACAATAACGACACGTGTTGAACGGCTCCTATCATGCTACATAACCATGGTAACGTTACATCCACACACGTGTTAATAAGCGTTAATGCCTGTGATACAAAAAGACAAAACGTCAGTGACATATTGTTTAGTCCCGGCAACGTACGGAGCTCAGTGACAATACAGTAGATTACAAATGTCACTATCAAAGCTAGGAGTGACAGAGATATACATATAATAGTTAATATGGCGACAGCGCTAAATTCCGTATAGTCTACTACCAGCTTGCGACTCTGCACACTTAGGTATTTCTTCATCATTGACATATAGTCCGTACTGCAGACTAATACACTTGTATCAGACTTTTCAAATATGACTTCACCAATGTCCATGTAATTGTCAATAGCTGGAATGTAAATTCTGTTTTCAGTTTGGTTCACAGTTGTTTCATTGAGAAGCAGTCTTACTTTTGAACAAAACGGGTTTCGTTCAATCTGGAAAATTCTTGTACATGTTTGACCTAATTGCATTGACACGTGTAACACACCTTTGTTATCAGACCTTCTGTTGTATCCGCTTACAAAACCAACAAATAACCAGCTCGGAATCGTTACCAACGAGCTAAGGTTTCTATCCAATGGATTCAGTACTTCGTCAGCATGTTCTTGCCAGTCGGTATTTACACGATCCTCCGCTATTGAAGAAGCAGTTATACGTCGTGATACCACTTTATAACCGCCTGTAACCTCATTGTCTATGTCCAGTATCGTTTCGAAACTCTCAATTGTTCTTGACACGTCCACGATGTTGACATCAAGATGTACAATAACTGCGATGTAACTTATATCGGAGTTAATAATAGTTCTTTTTTCCGCGATCATTTTGTTGACAGTGTTAGAGAGGTTTCTTTTCAACTGGACAAACGTTTGAATATCACATATACTATGTTCGAAAGAAAATGTGTGTCCTGGTTCTGTTATTAAATAAGATATGTTATTTTGCAGTTCTATAGGCGGGACTATTTCCTTCGTGTCGTCCCGCTTTAATGGTTGTAAAGTTATGGTGATCTCAAACCCCGTGGATGTTGAGCTTTGGACAGTTTTGTATACTGGAACACAGGCGCCATCTCTGATAATCAGTCCAACTGAGCAGAATAGTTGAGCGCAAGTTTTCTGCAATTAAAAAATTGATTGATTGAATATTAAGCGTCATTTTATGCCATCGAGGGCTGACAGATGATTGGTTAACCTAACCACTGTTTCCTGGGTTCCTGAAAGGTTAACCAGTACTCGAGCACACCCCATCTCCGCAAGTTACTGATAACTTTCCCACTTGAATCAGCGGTGAGAGACGAATTATAAGGAGACTGTTGCCAGGCGGGGTTTCGAACTAACGATCCCAGAATCGATAGTCAGACGCGTTACCGACTGAGCTTATCAGGCCCGGCTTTCTGCAATACAGATAACATTCTTGTGAAGACATTTTAACAGTTTTTAAACATTGCTGTGATGAAGCAAACGTACATGTTTTGTGTTGTGGCATATGTACGCGTTACAGTGTGTGGTGAAGCATGCGTACATATTTGTGTGTGGTGGTGGATGTACGCGTTACAGTGTGTGGTGAAGCATGCGTACATGTTTGTGTGTGGTGGTGTATGTAGGCGTTACATTGAGTGATGAAGCATATGTACATGTTTGTGTGTTGTGGTGAATGAAGGCGTTACATTGAGTGCTGAAGCATACATGTTTGTGTGTGGTGATGTACGTACGCGTTACATTGTGATATGAAGCATACGTACTTGTTTGTGTATGGTGGTGTATGTACGCGTTACATTGAGTGATGAAGCATACGTACATGTTTGTGTGTGGTGTTGTATGAAGGCCTTACATTGAGGACTGAAGCATACATGTTTGTGAGTGGTGGTGTATGTACGCGTTACATTGAGTGATGAAGCATACGTACACGTTTGTGTGTGGTTGTGTATGTACGCGTTACATTGAGTGATGAAGTTTACGTTCATATTTGTGTGTGGTGGTGTTTGAAGGCGTTACATTGAGTGCTGAAGCATACATGTTTGTATGTGGTGGTGTATGTACGCGTTACATTGTGTGATGAAGCATACGTACTTGTTTGTGTTTGGTGGTGTATGTAGGCGTTACATTGAGTGATGAAGCATACGTACATGTTTGTGTTTGGTGGTGTATGAAGGCGTTACATTGAGTGCTGAAGCATACATGTTTGTGTGTGGTGTTGTATGTAAGTGTTGCATTGTTTGATGAAGCATACGTACATGTTCGTGTGTGGTTGTGTATGAAGGCGTTACATTGTGTGATGAAGCATACGTACATGTTTGTGTTTGGTGGCGTATGTATGCGTTACAGTGTGTGATGTAGCGTACGTACATGTTTGTGTGTGGTGGTGTACGTACGCGTTACAGTGTGTGGTGAAGCATACGTACATGGATCAGTGTGTGTTTGGTGTATGTACGAATTACAGTGTGTGGTGAAGCATACCTACATGTCTGTTTGTGGTGGTGTATGTACGCGTTACATTGAGTGATGGAGCAAACGTACATGTTTGTGTGTGGTGGTGTATGAAGGCACTACATTGAGTGCTGAAGCATACATGTTTGTGTGTGGTGATGTACGTACGCGTTACATTGTGTGATTAAGCATATGTACATGTTTCTGTGTGGTGGTGTATGTTGGCGTTACGTTGAGTGATGAAGCATACGTACATGTTTGTGTCAGGTGGTGTTTGTAGGCGTTACATTGCGTGATGAAGCATACGTACATGTTTGTGTGTGGTGGTGTACGTACGAGTTACATTGTATAATGAAACATACGTACATGTTTGTGTATGGTGGTGTATGTAGGCGTTACATAGAGTGAAGAAGCATACGTACATGTTTGTGTGTGGTGGTGTATGTTGGCGTTAGATTGAGTGATGAAGCATACGTACATGTGTATGTGTGTGGTGTACACAAAGGCTACGTTCCGCAGCTGAAACTAATTTTGAATGTAGTACCAATTCTGTACAACGTTTCCTCTCAAACAAATTTGAAAAGCATTCGTGATATTTTAACGGCAGAAACATGTATGTTGATTAATGAATAGATGCCATCCACATTGACTCACCTTCAGATAGTCGTATTGTTCGTCATTCTGGCATCTTTCCTCTCCAGTCCTCTGAAATATCTCCTTCGTGTCTTCTAAGTTGTTGAAATCTAGCAAAGCAACAAACGAGCTAGAGCTGCGTCCATCATTATGACCGTAACAAACCTCGTTAATATCACTCTTGTTAAACCCATTGCACAAATAACAATGAATATTCTGATATCCCATATAGGTAGATCTGTATGACATACAAGCAGCTTCAATATCTGGGTCAAATTCCTTCCACTCACCTGTCTTATTGCACGTGTCAACTATATTTTCGCATATATTGACTTGTATGTGCTGCATTGTAGGTGGTTTGGTGAAATCAACATTGCAATCTGGACGTATTGTAACTATTTCTTGAATGTCAGCGAGAGCCATTATAACCACGACTCCAGTATGGCATTGAAAGTTGACATTCCAATTAACCAGATCAGCACTGTCTTCATCATGACACAGAGCACAGTGTCTATTTTTGTACGTTGTATAAGATGTATTAGACGTCACAGGAGCTAGATTGATAAGATTTTCTTGAAAATCAAAGTCGAAATAATCTCTTAAACATTTATCACGAATTAAAGCATCCGTATAACCACTTGGACATTTTGCTATCATTTCTAAAGGTTCCCCACTGTTAAGGTTTCCGAAACCTCTTACATACGGTCTGTATTGTGATAGAACACACTCTACAACATCATCTTTTCTTGCTTGTATTTCTATTTGATTCAGGTATCTGGTCGGTTTGTCAGGACAGCAGTTTGTCCCGCAGTCCTTGTCGCAGCTACAATTGGCACAGCAAGGATATTCATTTACCTATACGAGTGGAAAATAATGATTATATGCGCGGACATACTTTATAAAAGTACATTTAAAATGCAGAATAACGAAAATATATATTTTTTACGAAACGTTATTGCGAGTAGATCTTAATTTGATTGAGATATCGGTACATTATGTTATTTCAAATTTTCAAACATCATTACAATATGTTTTCAATCAGGCATTAATACAAAACGTAGTAATAGCAGAACAGAACAGAACAGAACAGATATTTAATTTCAGACATACATGTCTGTCAATTATGACCATGCACAAATTAAACTTAACTACCTATCTAAAGGCTAGTCACTCAACACGAATAACCTTAAATAGATTGATAATTGTATAAATGATATGAGTATGCATCAGTATGTCCAATAGTGTGTGTCTGCCCAAGTGTCTGTTTACCTGTCTGTCCAATTATGGTAAGCATTAATTCATACGGTGTGCATCTTATGGCTGTCTGTCTGCCAGACAACGAACAAACAAAATCATACTTAAATTAACTAAAACTACTGGATGTGGACTAAGTCTTGTCATAGTTATATAGATGTCCGTCTATCTTTTCTGGTAAACCGAAGAAAGTACCTTTCAAAGTATTTTATCAGTTACATGAAAATTATTATTAAATTAAATAATTGACTCATTGTTTAAAAATAAAATGTGAGTAAAATGGAATTAACATTGATAAACATATAGAAATTATTATTAATATTATCTTATTTTTTTTAAATATTATTTTAAAAATTGTTCTTTTGGAACTGTAATACGAAAATCATTTATTGCAGTTTCTTACCCAGAGACTTATAAGCAAAAACTATTTTTATAATATAATCTTTTAATGTATTAGACAGAACTTTTGTGCAGTATATTTGAAATGAAAGTACAGCGTTCATATGAATTGTTTCAACAATTCAATATATTTATTAAGATTTGGATTCCACTGTGTGCATTAATTTACTTTAACAGTAAATATGGAAGTTAAAATATTATCTGTTAACTGTCAGAGTTTGGGATCGGTTAAAAGGCGTTTGGGTGTTTTAAACTACATAAAATCAAAACAATGTGATATATATTGCCTGCAGGATATACACTCCACTATTGCATCTGAAAAGTTTATTGAGTCACAATGGGGTAACCGTTGTTTATTTTATTCATTCTCTTCCAATTCTAGAGGTGTTGCAGTATTATTTAATAAAAATGTTGACTATGAAGTGCTATTAATGGAAATTAGAGGCAACATCAATTTCTTACTCATGTTTTAAAAAGAAAGAAAATGAAAAGTAGAAAAGCATTTAGTTTAAGAAATTGATATTTTAGAATCCAGTTAAACGCAAAATAACATTGAACAGTTACATATGAAAAAAGGTTCTCTTGAAAATATAAGAAAAACAAAACTGCAGGGTATACTTATTAGATCAAGAGCACAGCTTATAGAAGATGATGAAAAACCAAGTAAATAGTTTTGTAATTTGGAATCTCATAACTGTAATAAACGATCAAGATCAAATTTTAAATGAAGCCAAACATTTTTATGAAACTCTATATTCAAATAGAGACACTGAGCTTTTATATACAAATATAGAAATGGAACTTGAAGGTTGTTCTGTGCCTAAACTTAATAATGAAGAATCTTATTCTATGTAAGGGCTCTTAACCTATGAACAGGCAACCACTTCTTTAAAATCAATGTCCGATGGTACCGATGGATAGAGTACGGATTTCTTTAAGGTTTTCAGGCAATATATAGGACATTTTATAGTTCGCTCTATCAATTATGGTTCTAATAACGATGAATTTTCAATTACTCAAAAACAAGGTATTATAACATGTATCCCTAAAAAATTAAATTACGGTATCAAGTAAAAAAACTATAGGCCTATTTCATTACTAAATTACTTATAAATTAGCATCTGGGGCTATAGCTAATAGAATTAAAACAACTTTAAATACATTAATAAACAAAGACCAAACTGGATTTATAGCAGGTAGATATGTTGGAGAAAACACTAGAATACTCTATGATTTCATGCACTATGCAGAAGAGCATCATTTAGCAGGATTACTTTTATTGGTAGATTTTGAAAAAGCGTTCGATTCATTACCATAAAATTATGCAATTTTTCGGTTTTGGTATGTCAATTATAAAATGAGTCCGGGTTCTGTACAAAAATGCAACGTTAGCTGTTACCCAAGGAGGGAATATTTCATTTTTTTTAATATAGGTAGGGGCTGCAGACAAGGTGATCCTCTGTCACCATATATATTTATTTTATGTTCAGAAATACTAGCTATCAAAATAAGAAATAATAAAATTATAAAGCGAATTAAAGCTAATGGTATACAGTTCAAAATATCCCAATATGTCATCAATTTTAGATGGATCAATCTCTTCTCTCAAAGAAACATTAAAAGAATTTTCATGGTTTGCAACAATTTCAGGCCTACGTGTTAATTTTGATAAAACACAGGTCGTTTGGATTAGGGATAAAAAAAATACAGTACCGATACAATAAAAACTAAATGGAAACTACACTGGGGGAATAGTGAATTCAAACTTTTAGGTATAACATTTAATGTAGATTTAAACAAAATTAAATAATATTAACTACAAAGATATGATAAATATCATTAAAAAGATAATAAAATTATGGAAAAGGAGATATTTAACTCCTCTAGGAAAAATAACAGTCATAAAAAACATTATTACTACCTTTTTAAAATCACCTATTTATTTATCTTTATAAAGGAAATTAACACAAAATTTTATGATTATTTATGGGAAGGAACTGCTAAAATTAAACAAACTATTATGGTTAAACAATATATAGAAGGAGGTTTAAAAATGTTACGAATTAAGGCATTTATTAATTCACTAAAAGCAACATGAATTATAAGACTGCTATGTAACGGCGGAAATTGGACTAAAATAATAGGTAATGTTATTTGTTTACCAAATTTATTAAACTATGGAAACACTTTCACCAAAAACATCATTACTAAAATAAGCAATACCTTTTGGATTGATGTACTGAAAGTGTACAGGGCTTGAACAGTACAAACTAAAATAAACTTGGTGGAAGAATCTCTTCAAACACCAATATTTCATAATGAAAATATACAAAAAGGGGGAGAACCAATAAACAAGAAATTCTGGAATGTTCAAGGGGTGTACTTTATAAATGACATAATTTCAAAGGGAAGAGAATTTTTAACAGAATTTGAATTTAAAAACATAAAAACAAATTTCATAGAGTTCCGTGGGGGTAATTTAAGCAGTAAAACAAAATGCCAAATATACTGAAATTATCATGAGAAATACAAAACTACAAAACTCACTACTACCCATATAAGTTGATATTTACCTTAAGTCAAAAAAAGGTTGTAAGGACTTTTATAATCCGTTAAATAACAACTATGAAAACCCAACCGCAATACAAAAATGGTAACAAATCTACATTTTTTCAGAAGAAACTTGGAAAGATATATTCATGTCACCTTTCAAATGTAAATATATTTCAACTCTCCAATGGTTTCAAACCAGAATTTATCATAGAATATTACCCACTAAAAATACTTATATACAATCAAAGCTATTCCTAGTCCCTTATGTCCATACTGTGATCAGGAAGAAACAATAACCCACTTCAAACAACCCGGTCCTTTTTACAAAAGGTACAGTCATGGCTAAAATGAAATAATGTCATGATAACCTTTATAGAAGAATTATATTTTTTCAATATAGGAGAAAAATTCACAGCCGAAGAATTATTCATTAACTTAGATATTAAATTTAATATATTCTCAGCAAGAAAATTAAATTCATCACTTTCAATTATCGCTCTCAAAAACAGACTTAAGTGTTCTTTTAAAGCTATCGAATATAATGCTGTTAAAAACAACAAATTTGCATCTTTTGAAAAGAGTTGGCATAAATATAACAATATTCTCTGTAATCAAGTTACATACATGTATTGTAAGAACAGTTTCATTCATGCATTGTATTGCGTTCCATCTAAACAACCTGTATACGTGTATTTATCGATTATTTTTTAACTACAACTATATAACCTAGAAATAATAAAATAATTGCCTGTTTCAGTAATCTATTACAGATAGATAATTATATTGTCCGACCGAACTTAATCCTGCCAGTTGATTACATAACATCTTAAATATTTAAAAGAAAACGAAGTAACAACAATCAGAAATTAACAATGCACACAGTTTAGAGTCCAAACACCTCTTTTGCAGCTGCTAATAGTAATAATCACAAGAATATAAATAAAGAAGGCGAGTGTGGAGTGAAAGTGATATTGTAATGTTATTATTGTTTGATTGTATAACCTTATGTAAATATGTAACACTATCTGAAAAAATGGGCTATTACAGCTGAAAATAAATAAATAAAAAAAATAAAAAAATTCCTAACAATACGAGGATGGACAAATTTATTAATTACTTAAATGATTTTCTTTCATTAACAACTATATATACTTGGCATCTACATCAGAGATTGTTTCTGAAAATAGACAAAATATATTCAATATATTTAGATATCATATATCAATAGCCAATGTATAATACTTGCTGTATGTCAGTACTGTCAAAATTCTGCACATGCTGTGGTGTAAACAATAACTAATGTAATGGACATTTAAAAAACTCCTTATTAAATTAATACATATTAAAAATAGTATTTTACCCCTAACGAACGCTCCGAACTATATATACCATCCTCACCAATAGCTTCCGCGGCCTCATAAACCTCGGGTTGGCAGATATCTGTCAATGGACAAAGTCTTCGGAATTGGTCGATCGTCTTGCACATCAGTGGGTCTTTTATACAGGGTGATACAGTTGTTACACGGTCAAGCGATGCTGTATAAGGTTTAAACACGGGTTTAAATGTTTTTTCTTCGAAAATTAAATGATGTGTAAAATGTATCGGAGGAGGGTTTGTTAGAAGAAAAAAGGTATGTTCTTCTGTCGGCAATGAAGTAGGTTGATCCGTTATCATTGTTTGATTTTCTGCCGGCAGTGTTGTAGTTAGATCCATTATCAGTGTTTGAATTTCTGTTGGCAATGTAGTGAGTGATTCCCTTGTATCTGTATGAGTTTCTGTCTGTAGTACAGTAGGTAAATCCATAACTCTGGTTACACTTTCTGTCGGCAATGCAGTGACAGGTTCCATATCACTTATGAGGGCTTTTGTGGTCAATATTGACGATGTATCCGTTAACAACGTATTACGCCCTGCCGACGCGTCGGTATTTGGATTAGTATGGAAAGTGCGTTTTTCTGTCGGTATATTAGTAATTGGTGTTGCACTTGAAGTCAACAACTTTGTAGAAATATCAGAACTGCTTTTTGATTGAGCGCTACAAATTCGTATTTTATTATGAAACAACGTCATAACGTACAAAAACGCAAACATGCCTTGTTTAAAAATCATTTTAATTATAAAATAATTCGGTATACAGTAACACTTCTACTTCTGCCGGTAGCTAAACCACCAAACATTGGAGTTAATATTCCACATAACAAGAGGTTGTCCATATTTTAATTCATCTTGGAGCATTATTGAGTATTATGTGCGTCGCAACATTTTACAGACATACGATTAAACGAAACAATACCGTACTCGGTATTGCCACACTAATAAACCGTCAATAGTTTAGTTCCTTGTATGCACTATTAACCCATCAATAGTTTTTGCATGCACTAATTACCCATCAATATTTCCTAGTATGCACTTATAACCTGTCGATAGTTCCTTGTATGCACTAATAAACCGTCAATTGTTCCTTGTATGTACTAATTTTCCGTCAATATTTCCTTGTATGCATTAATTATCCGTCAATATTTCCTTGTATGCACTAATAAACCGTCAATAGTTCCTTGTTTGCACTAATTACCCGTCAATAGTTTCTTGTATGCACTAATAAACTGTCAATAGTTCCTTGTTTGCACTAATTATCCGTCAATAGTTCCTTGCATGTACTAATAAACTGTCAATAGTTCCTTGTTTGCACTAATTACACGTCAATAGTTCCTTGCATGCACTAATAAACCGTCAATAGTTCTTTGTATGCACTAATTACCCGTCAATAACTTCTTGTATGCACTAACTACCTGTCAATAGTTCCTTGTATGTACTAATTTTTCGTCAATAGTTCCTTGTTTGCACTAATTAGCCGTCAATAATTCCTTGTATGCATTAATAAACCGTCAATAGTTCCTTGTTTGCACTAATTACCGTCAATAATTCCTTGTTTGCACTAATAAACCGTTAATAGTTCCATGTATGCACTAATTACCCGTCAATAGTTTCTTGTATGCACTAATTACCCGTAAATAGTTCCTTGTATGCACTAATAAACCGCCAATAGTTCCTTGTATGCACTAATTACCCGTCAATAGTTTACTTGTATGCACTAATAAACCGCCAATGTTTCCTTGTATGCACTAATTACCCGTCAATAGTTCCTTGTATGCTACAACTCCTGTTGGGGATAAAGTTTCTTAGATTCACGTAAAATTATGTGACCTTTGTGACTCAGTCGTTATTTAATGTTATATAATAATAATGATGAAGATTTGAATCAGGTATTATGCAGTTCTATTGAAGTGCGTTTGTTTCAAATGTAGTCGTTTATATATAAATGTATAAATCACGTGATATCACGTGACGTTCAACCTTTAGTATGAATCGATTATAAAAACCATAAGAGGCTTTTCTGGATAAGTTATATTTGTTTGCATAAGTGATAGCGCAATATTTATTCATTAATGTGATAATAATACTATAAAACGTGCGTCTAATGCGTTCGCTTGGCTTTTAACCTGATTGTTACCAATGTATTTATGTTACTAAATATTCAAATGTAAATTACATTACAAAATATAAAAGCTTAATCATAATGATATCTAAGGAAGCATCAATCGCAAGTTATTAACACCTGTCCCAAAGGAGAAGAAAAACCCACACACCGATGATTATGTCAATTGATTCGTCACGCACACACGAATATAATCTCATCACAAATAAAACGGATCGGATCTCGTTAGAAATGGGGAACAACATGTTAGATAAATAGATGTGCAAAGAAAAACAACGCAATTAGAAAAACAAAGCTGAAGGAAAGGAAGAAAGTAGGAAGAATAACAAGTTTTGTAAAATGTATATCTGACAACAAAGAGTACAATGTTATAATAAAACAAAGAAAGAGAAGAAAATTGGTAGCTGTATTAATTCAATGACACTTCTCTTACCGACACGTGTTCACTTATTTAGGCAGAGTAATACGTCTTGGGTCAGAGATTATTAAACTTATCCAATCCTCAAATCATGAATTCATGTTCAACGAAAAAACGGTAGTAATCGTTATAACAAAATCAATAAAAAAAACCCTGTACCTTTCTACATCGAATCTGCATTCAATTTAATACTTTCAAGTTCGAGATTGAGTCAAGTGTGTGTACTTTAATTTGTGTTTATAAATTAATCCTGGAAAGGTATTTTTCATCTGGCCCAGGTAGTTTTAAAAAATGTAATTGATCAGATTTGTTACGGACTGGTGTTATGTTATGTTTCATTAAGTAACCACACTAGCACGGTCACGCGAATGGTTCAGCCACAAGCGTTCATGCCAATGTCATAATGGTTATTAAACTTTTATTAGTCTTCAACTGAAAGCAACAAATACATTGATCAAATACAGTTAAAACATTAAAAATGCCATTTTAGTATTTTAACAAAGAATCTAAAGAAGAACTCACTAAGGACTCCGCTATAATCTTTATATTCATTTAAAGCATGGACTAATTTTGATTGATTAAGCGTGACTAAAACCTTACTACATCTATAATTGTAGAGTTGTATAGCTATATCAGTTTCAATGCAGTTATCTCAACAATCTATCAATAACATTTACAATTTATGTCATCCAATCAAAGTATTATAAATAACAATGATACCGCTAGATTATCGGTTTAGCTTCTGATGAATAATTCATAATTATATTTACAATTGTTGCCGATGATTTAATCAACTTTTTAACTTTGATTTGTGTTAGTATATTATACATGTGATGAGGGGAACTACGAGAACAATCCATTCCCCACAGAAATAAGGAAAAAGTGACGGTAAACACGATTACAGAAAGCGTAACCCTGGCGGGAAGTATTATCTTTCCATCAAGACCAACGTTATGGTTAATGCTAATATTGTTTTTAATATATGGCTGTCATTAGTTTTTTCAGGGTATAGTCGAGTGCAGAATGCAAACGATATTAAGATAACACTTGTTTATGTGAATAAATCAACATCACTGCATTAATTTATTGTTTTGGAACGATATGGTTATCTAAAAGACTGTTTGATTGATTGACTGATTGATTAAATATTTAGCGTCATTTTATGCCATCGAGGGCTAACAGACGATCAGTTAAAATAATCACTGTTTCCTGGGATTAACCAGTACTCGAGCACACCCAATCTCCGCAAGTAACTGATAACTTTTCCACTTGAATCAGTGGTGAGAGACGAATGATAATGAGATACAATGTCGTATATCAATTATCACAGAGACTGTTGCCGGATGGGGATTCGAACTCACGAACCCTGGATTGATAGTCAGACGCGTAACCGACTGAGCTAATCTGGCCCTGAAAGACTGAGTGGCACGAGTCAATAATGATGAAATATAATGAAAAATAAAAACAACAACACAAAGTTTATTTAAAGGTTCGAAAAGAGAAGGAATGCAAAATACGTGGACATGCACGAAACCACCCCTAATTAATAACCAGCATTTCATTGGCTTAAACTGACAGGACTCTTTTCAGTATATAAGGTACCTTACTCCAGGTCCAGTCACTTAACATCTATAACTCGTTGTATTATATTGTGTAATAAAGTTTCATTGGACTGGAAATGGACCTCTTTTTATCTTTTTAGATAAGTGATCTTTTCTTGAAGTTTATTTGTAGATATATGTTATTTTGTTTTAAAATAAATCTTATGTTCTACCATAATAATTATACAGTGTGAAAGTTTAAAATATATCTTTGGTATATGTGAAATTCAACTGAAAGTTATCAGAATTGTATATTCATGAATGGATTTGTTTCGAGTTTGTTGATAAGTTGATATACATGAAGTCAAAGACGGTTTATTCAGTTAAGTACTTTTTAGGTTCATATGAACATTATTGTTTACGTTTTTCTCTTTAACACTTGCAGTATCTTAAAGAAATAAAATTATCTTATTTATAGTTGTATATTGTGTACAAGTTTCTGCAGTACCAAATACCTTTCCGGTCTTTTTGGTATTTGTCTCTTTCGGTTCGATAAGTTAAATTATGTACTCTCGTAAATTAAAGCTGCACAAAACAAAATTTAGAATTGAAAATTTATAAATTGTTTACAAGTTTTTGTAATTAAACTTGTTTTAAAATTGAGAAATGGACTCTATGGAACGACGCGAATAGTTTAGATTATTATTAATTGAAATGATTCAGCTTTCGTGTTAAACTTCAGTTTAATTTGGCGTGTTGCTTTTACAAAAACAGCCAACAGACTGTGCAAATTTTTATTCATATTCTATGTGAGATTGGTTTTGTTTATAACATCTTGTATATATTGATAGAAAATACATTGATATCTAGTTTATTTGTAATTGTGTTATATTCTATTCTGTTCTATATGCTATTCATTTAACTTTACTTAACATCTGTGACTCGTTGTATTAAATTGTGTAATAAAGTTTTATTGGACTGGAAAAGGACCTCTTTTTATCTTTTTAGAAATCACCCCATATTCACCGCATAAAAGGCCACAAAAGTGTAATGTAAATATTGTAAATGTATTACATGAAAAACAGGTATTGGTCTTCGGGACTGAAACAGTTGTGATATGCCCTACAACAGAGTGAGATGAACGATAATGTTCTAAAACGGGAACATTCTTTGTTTGGGAAGTGTAAACTAAGATACAAACTGAATAACAACTCTTAAATAGTTGGATATAAGTTGTATTTCATGTAATTAGAATACCGCTGAATGACACAATGCCTCAACTTATGTAGCGTACAATATACGAGGCACCTACTTATGCTACGTACTAAGGAATTTTTGGCGTTTAGCAGCCTTTTGTCCTCATCTTGTATTTTTTTTAATGATATAACTGTATTGATATATAAAACAAATATAAAACACATAAAGTTATCCCACAATAATTGATAAATTCATCTGTAAATTACGTGTTTTGAATCTGAAAGTGGTTTATTCCGTCACATTTTTCTCGAATGTTTGAGGAAACGTTCGTGTTCCTATTCAACAACATGTGCTCGCTTGAAACTTAAATAGAATGCCGCACGTATCGGCTATATCTTTGATTTAAAAACGAAACAACAATATTAAAATAAATGGGTTTTCTCATCTTACTGCCCAACCACGTGCACAAAAATAGCCGGAAGTACCGGTTTATCGTGTATAGCTATAACCGGATATGCGGCGAAGTTGGATGTGTGGATGGCGCTCACTATCGCTGGGAATATTATCATTCAGTGAAGTTTACGATTATACCAAGTATTGCTATCCGATCTCAGTCGAATCCTTCTTAAACTAGGAAGAACCGACGCCACATGAGAGACATACAGAGACAGACAGACAGACAGACAGACAGACAGACAGACAGACAGACAGACAGACAGACAGACAGACAGACAGACAGACAGACATACAGACAGACAGACAGACAGACAGACAGACAGACAGACAGACAGGCAGGCAGGCAGGCAGGCAGGCAGGCAGGCAGGCAGGCAGGCAGGCAGGCTTATTCGCAGAACAAATAAAAAGAAGAATATATTAAAAAGAAGGTGATGTATCAGGGACGTAGCAAGTCATATCGAATCATATTAGAATTTTTCTTTTTGGACAATCAGCATATGTGTAGCGTTTATATATACAATTATAGACATAATCAAGAAAGGAAAATATCACAAAGTTATCTTTAATTGCATAGACAGAAATAATTCGATTTGCACACATTAAATGTTATTGTTACAATATACTTGATTACTGTACAGCGTAGTCCTTTGTAACATAATAAAATCAAGAATCAAACAAAGATTTCCATTGGTGAATGTGATATCGATATAACAATACTGAAGACTAACGCCTCACCATATAAAATGCACTATCTTCAATAGTTTATCTCTTGTTTGACCGTTTTTGTTATCTGTCTTCTATGTGAGGTCAAATGCCGTATATACAAAATGGAATCTTAAATAGTTTATGGTGCTACCATTGCTTAGGACTTGATAAAGATACAGGGAAATATCAGGCTGATAATGATACTGCAGTCAAAACCACTTACTGCATACTTTATAATGTTGAAGAGGAACGGCGTAATGGGCTCACTTGTCTGTATAGCGGGTTGTTTTCTTCAAATTTTGATTGTGGTTTCGGCACAAACAACGAACAATGAAGGTGAGTCCATTTTTTAGTAATATATTTATAACAAAAGTCATCCTTTTTAAAAGTCTAAACAAAATACAGTCGATTGTGTTACATGAGATATACCTCCCCGTGCATGAGCTATATACCTCTCCGAACAGGAGATATAGACCTCTCCATACATGAGATATAGACCTCTCCGTACATGAGATATATACGTCTCCGTACATGAGATATAAACCTATCCGTACATGAGGTATAGATATTTCCGTACATGAGATCAAGACCTCTCCATACATGAGATATAGACCACTCTGTACATGAGATATAGACCTTTCCGTCCATATTATATTGACCTCTTCATACATGAGATATAGACCTTTCCGTACATAATATATTGACCTCTCCATATATGAGGTATAGACCTTTTCGTACATGAGATATAGACCTCTCCGTACATGAGATACATACCTCTCCATACATGAACTATAGACTTTTCCGTACATGAGATATTGACCTCTCCGTACATGAGATATAGACCTCTCCGTACATGAGATATAGACCTCTCCATACATGAGATATTGACATCTCCGTACATGAGATATAAACCTCTCCATACATGAACTATAGACTTTTCCGTACATGAGATATTGACCTCTCCATACATGAGATATAGACCTCTACGTACATGAGATATAGACCTTTCCGTACATGAGATATTGACCTCTCCGTACATGAGATATAGACCTCTTCGTACATGAGGTATATACCTCTCCATATATGAGATACAGACCTTTTCATACCTGAGAAATAGACCTCTCCGTACATGAAATATAAACCTCTCCGTACATGAGATATTGACCTCTCCGTACATGAGATATATACCTCTCCGTACATGAGATATATACCTCTCCATGCATGAGGTATAGATATCTCAATACATGAGATATGATATAGACCTCTCCATACATGAGATATAGACCTCTCCATACATTAGATATTGACCTCTCCGTACATGACATATATACTTCTCCATACATGAGATATAGACCTCTCCATACATGAGATATAGACCTCTCCATACATGAGATATAGACCTCTCCATACATAAGATATTGACCTCTCCGTACATGACATATAGACTTCTCCATACATGAGATATAGACCTCTCCATACATGAGATATAAACATCTCCGTACATGAGGTATATACTTCTCCATACATGAGGTATTGACCTCTCCATATATTTCCGTACATGAGATGTATGCATGTATATATTAGATCTAGTAATTTTATCTCCATATATGTGACTGTAAGGTTTGTAATTTTTACCATAAACAAACAAAACCCATGATGTTGGTAAATATAGCTGTAAAAACAGCAGCATAACTCGTACTTAATAGACATGTCAAATTAAAGTAGGACAAATAGTAAACTGTCATAGTGAATATAAATACTAAGTGCTATGTTTACCTTATCAATGTCTCGTATACACCACAGGTCCCGTTTGTCTTGCCTGTCAAGACGTTTCGTTGTCAAGTAACTGTCACTCAATAACGAGGTGTGCTAGTAACGAAGTGAGTATTGTTATTGCTCAATGCATTATCGTCTTATATCTTTATTTGTAGAATTGGTGTAATATTTTGTGCTCATTTGTGACTTTCTCTAAAATTCAAGAGTGAAAAAAAATAAAAATAAAAACTAAACAAATTCATTTAATTATGCATTCCATTGTCCGCCGAGATACCATCACATCCACCAGGGTATGGTTCAATATGAGTACTTTATGACAGATCTAAAGCAGGGTAATCTTATTAGAGTTAAGACATGAACTTGAATGCAGCAATTTCAGTACAACCATAACATCGGTGTTCAGCCACGTCATTGTATCACGTGTATTAATAACAGAATGGGGTAAACTTCACAGTTGTACGTAACCTGTTTGCCCTGATAGCGAATGGTCCCGGGTTTGAGTCCCGGACTGGCTGCAAATTAATCTCGTCCTGTTATGTATAGATCAATAACTTCTAATAAAAAGATTCATTACAAGCACAAAAAGCACCAAATGAAGCAAACAGCAAACAGCGAACTCGGTTTTATCAAATATGTGAATGACGAATAATACAATATGTAACGCCGCTCTTTCCATCTAGCACCGGCCTAAGTGGTGATATTTTCTCAATCATCGCTGACTGTGCTTCGTGATTCCAAGCAATTCGAAACAATAACAACACTACGTTTAACAACATATACACGTTTGAATCTGTTTGTGTAAGTGCAACAGTGTTGTTTTAATCCTAGCCGAGATAAACTCATCTTTTATAAGGGTTGCGTTTCACATAACAACTTAAAAATCGTCGTATGTCAATCTGACATTTTTTTCGTGAAATGTTTCAATTTTGATTGACATTCAAAATCATTTTATTTTCAGAAAAAATTATCATTCTGCATGATTTGAGCCAACGTTGGGTTTATTTGAATGAATATTAAAAATATAACAAATAATTGTTGGTTTACGTTTACGTCGATTTTTGTCGTAAGTTTTTGTGTGAAACGCAGACCTGATCTTAATGATGTCATCATCAATTCACGTGATATCATAACACCATCTTACCACGTTAGTGTGCGAATACTCATTATAAATTCACACTCAACCTACATAGCTTCTTCTCATGTTACATTTATCAAAATAATATATGTCAATGTCTTTTGTTAGGTGTGTTATACAGATAGTTTCAACACTACTTACGGCCAGGTTGTCCATACCATGGGATGCAGGGATAAAATGGTAAATAATGGCGTCCCTTCTTAATACTTATCATATAATTTCTAAAGTTGAAAAATATTTTAAGAAGGTCACGTTGTCTTATTGTCTTGTAAATGAATATCTTCCTTCATTCAGGAATTGGACGGTAACAAGCTACATTGTATAAGGAGTGTTGTAATATACTTTTTAAGAGTATGTAAAATTGATGGCCGAATGGTCTTAGGTGCCGTCTACAGATCATTTACATCTCACCGCTAAGGTCGTCAGTTCGAGTCCTGCTCGCTCCAAAACCTTTATGTGAGAAAGTTTCCAGTTCCTTTCCGGACGGTGGTTCAACTCAGTCTGAATCATTCTGAAGCATCCTCCACCAATAAAACTGAATATGCCATATATAACCTGAAATGTGTTGAAAATGGCGTTAAACCCCATTAATTTTTTTTTATAAAGATCGATATACGATTAATCATAGTACAATATACGCGTATTGGTGAGTGTGATTATATATAGAATGGCGCCAGTCATGTAAAGTATATGTTTAACTATTTAAGTCACAGCTATCTGACTTGCCATATTTTGATTATTTTATTTAAGAAAATGATCAAATGTGACCATGTATGATATATCGACGCAATTCAAGTGTTGAAGTCATTACAAGACTTCATATATTGTAAAATGTGTGCTTTGAGAGACAAAATCACACAACTTTTAGCATGAATACCATTATCATTATCAGTGCATAAAGTGCAGTGCAGAAAGATTTCTGGAACCAGTAAAAGGACCGCATACATGATGCTTACTGCCCAGCAAGCCTTATGTTTATGAAAAAAAATCAGTTTAAATGCACCATTTCTGTTGTAAATGACATGACCCTTTTCACGTTAAACGTAAAAATCCTTCTTCAGAACTATTTCAGTACTAATAACCGTTATCTTTAACTTGCTCCTCAACACCAGTATGTACTCTCATTCAGAAATAACGTCCAGTTTATAATCATTTTAGACCGAATTAAGCCTAATACATAATTTTTCAGTGTTATAATTGTTCGTTGTGCAAATTAACTGCTCCGCTGACGGAAATTATAAAATTCCGATTCAATCGTATATACTAGGCCAATGCCGTCATCCATCAGTTTAGAACGGTCGCTAGATATGCGCAAAGATATAAATGCAAATATAGACACATATTCATTCCATTTTGTTTGAACATACATTCAAGAACTCACCACTTACACTGAGGTAATTTTAGTGCAGAAAATGTCATCCGATTTCAAAGAAAGTCTATATGCATTAAGAGTGCGCTATCTCTGTCTTCTACTGTCAAAATTCCATGACTGAGACTCCCCATTTTCGAAACTACTCCCAAAAGTAAAAATTCACAGGCGATTGTATTGCGTGTTTACAGGCGAATAGTTTTATTAACGCATGTGAACAAGGGTATTTTTCACAGACTTTGTTCCACATAACCACAATTTATCTTAAATATTACAATAATATCAGTTTTTATTGAATTAAAAGATAGAACATACTGGCTGTACCGCTTTAAATAAACATGTTTTCTCACATTTATGGTGGTTGAGATATCATTTTTTATCTACAACTGATTCACATTTTCTGTTCCCGATATTTGATACCTGTCATACTTAACCCCATGATAGCAATGTGGCAGACAGCTCTTACCAGGGAAACCACCAGTTTGTACAAATTGTTGTTCGGGCAACCTCTGCAACAGTGGTCTGTGTGGACTAAAAGGTACTGTCTTTTTTTCTCTTATATACGGAATATAACACCAATGTCCAAGTTATAGATCGGGCCATACTATATTACTTAATATGGAATATGTGTCACGTAAATAAGGCACAAAGTTTAAAACAAATAGTATTGCAACAATATTGTATATCAGAAAATGATACCTGGACTTACGTACAAAGCCGACATATTAGGTAGAGTAAAATGCATACCAAAAGCAGAAGGTAATGCATCGTTGGTAAACGCAATGGAAGAGAAAACTAATAAAACGTGAAATACTAAAGTCTTCTTGAATAGAATGCACATTTATTATGTGACGTTTAAGATAAAAGTTTTATTTCATTTCAAAGAAAGTAGTTTCTATCCCCTCTTACATGATCATACACTAGCTATTGCATGGCTCTATTTCGCTATGTTCATTTCATTTTGCACTTAACATTCACCACGCTCCTTATGCTTGCATTAAAGTTAAACAACGCCTGAGATCGATTCAGTAGACGATTTCATACATGTACTTTTATCTACCGGTAATTCATTTATTTATCTATTTTTTTGTAAACATTGTTACAATAGACAGGCAGTTTTAAAAACATTCATTATAAAACTTGAATTATCATCATTTAAACATATTGCAATATCCATTAAATCATATGCATATGAATTTTTTTTCTGAACTGTTCTCGAATTTCAACATCACTATTCAAAACAGTGACGGTCAACGACACACATATTCATAGTGATGTAAAACCACCATTGATTTTCCTTCTGACGTGTAATTCTATAATAAATAAGAAATACACTATTTAACATACTATATTATTTAATAATGTATAAATGATAAAAATTGCACTTTTCAAACATAAAACTCGAAAATCGTATAGATAGCATACCTGCCACTTTAACCAAATAAAGCTGGATGTTGACAGATGATACAAACTTATGTTCAGAAATGTCAAGTTTTAGTAAGACGGAACCATGGTGGATACACTGTTCACCTATCATAACTAGTGTTCCAATGTTGTTCTCTGCCTTATACATTATCAACATATAAATTCAAAGATTTATCGTTCTATTTCAGTTTCATCAAGTTATGCATTTCGTTCATTCATTAAGTAGATTACATTTTCTAATGTTCCGTCTTTACAATGCAGTATTAAGCCTCAATTAGATACCCAATCGTACTTGATAATTGCTTGACTGGATCTTTTAACATTTACAAATAACGGATTCGATTTATAGACTTCACAAAGTGTTAGTTACTTCTTCCATTCACCACAACAGTATTCAAATACTTGTTATGTTTAACGACTGGTCAGTTCAAAGCTGACGGACATGTATTTATCCATTATAGAGACATGCCTTTGGTCAATTTGGCCAGAGATCAAAATAACCGAATGAATACATATATAGTTTTGATTGAGTTACATGCTACTAAAAGTCTCATTAAATATTGTTGATTATAGGCCCAGTGATATATATATATATATATATATATATATATATATATATATATATATATATATATACTGTAAACTGTACCAGTTGAGACTGCGAGCCCTGCCTGCTACCTGATAAAAGGGTCTGGTTCTGTAAATCTGCTGTTAACTCTTTCGCCAGCCATTGTAACACATTATTAGTTTTGCTTGTTTAAGGCATAGGAGACCAGTCTACCACTACAAGAGGATCTATTTGCTATGCATGTGACCAGCAGTTGACACCTCACACATGTACTACTATACGACATTGTGGAAGGCATGAGGTGAGGGAGTGAACAGTTGTACCAATTCAATCATAAGGAGTGTTTTGTTGTGTAAATCACTGTAATTAAACGTATACACATCGCACGCTTTTCCACTCTAAACGTTGATAGAACTTGTTCAAATGATCAGTAGGAGAAGGACCACAACCCACGTATGTTGTAAAAACACACGATTGTATTACAGATAAAAGATGTAATAGGATATAATGCAGACTTAGCAGTAAGCTAATGAGTACTATTCAGTTCAGTGGCATAAATTATATAAATGTAACAACACTAGATTACTATAAGGTTTTTGTACAGGCACCTGGCCCAAATGGACTGATTAGTCAAGTATTACAATAAGAAGATATATGAAGGACTGAAACTTTTGTAGAATATTTCAATGCCATTAATAACACTAAAGACTCATTTTTTCCAAGTGTGCGAGGATATTTTAACGAAACTGTCTTGAATCTGAAAAATGTTTGATGAACTGAATATTCCTATATCTGAATGAGAAATTAGTTCAGCAGTCTTTGAATTAAGTCATGGTCGTGCAGGACGCCAAGATATGATCCTAAATAATGTGTTTATTCATGGGGTGAATTATTTAGCTCAATATATTACAAAGTTATTTAATAACATCCTTGACCAAGGATATACACCGGATAGCTGGAGTGATGGTTAGATTTTTCCCATCCATAAAAAGGGTAGTTTAAGCGAGGTTGGAAATTTTCAGAGGTATCACTTTTCTTAGTACCGTAGGAAAATTGTCACTGGGATCCTCAATAACTGATTAAGTAAGTGGACAGAGGAATATTACATTTATGTTAAATCACAGGCTAGATTTAGGTAAAAATGGGAACGACAAACAGTATTTTTTTCTTTTCACGGTATTATTAGTAATATGCTAAATATTGGTCATAAACTGTTTTGTGCCATGGTAGATATCCTAAAACTTTTGATTATGTCGTTAGAGAAAATATTTGGTATGAACTAATTAATGTAGGGGTTAGAGAAAATATTTTGAAAATCATCAAATCAATGTATAGAAATGTAAGGTCAAAGGTTAAATTTAATAATACTTTAAGTGATAGTTTTGATTGTTACCTAGGGGTAAGGCAAGGTGAATGTTTGTCGCCATTCCTGTTGTACCTAAATGACTTAGAAGATGTATCTTTCTGAAAGGAAGTGTCGGTGTAGATTTAGGACTACAAAAAGTATTCTTATTGTTGTATGCGGATGATATTATAATCTTCGCTCAAAATGCTGAAGAGTTGCAAAAAGGTCTTAATATTTTAAATGAATATTGCGATAGATTGAAACTTTAAGTAAACACAGTAAAAACCAAGGTTATGATCTTAAGAAAAAGGAGGCACGGTATCGAGAAGCATGGAGTTTTATTTTAATGATATAAAACTGGACATAGTAAATTCTCGGACTTAGCATTGTTTTCACTACGGGTGGATAATTTAGCAAAGCCCAAATATCTTTGACCGGCCAAGACAAAAAAGCTATATTTAAATTAAGGGTACACTTAACATTTTTCTACATTTAATTTGCAGTCATATTAAGAAATAGTGAACACTAAAAAATTTAGAAGACCATTAACAAGACTTTGAGTATCCGCGCATAGGTTAAAAAAAGAAACAGGACAATGGAAAAAACAATAGAGAAAACAGAAAATGCAGAATGTGTAATATCTTGGAGGACGAATTTCATTTTTTTATTTGAATGCAGTTATATAATAACACAGGATGTCAGTACTTAAAGCCTTATTTTTAAAGAAACCGCAGCCTGTATAAGACAGTCGAGTTACTACAGTCAGATAACAAGACTCTGATTAAAAACTTAGCAACATATACATTCAAAGCTTTTGACATCAAAAATACATTCATATCTGAAAATTAACAACACTCTCCTGTTGTGAAAGTTACATAACTGTGTGTTGATTTAAAGTTAAACAGCAATCCAAACTAAAGCTTATGACAAAAAATGTTATTATTATTTGTTTAAGGAATAAGTTTAAAGTATAAAATATGTTTCTTTACACATGAATAGGTTTAAACATATAGGTAGATAAAGATATTTCATACGATTCGCGTGATATTGAACACATCATGTTTGTATTATTTTTATTGTGTTATCTGTTTGCTCATGGTCATTTGTGACTAATGCATAGATTTATATGAAACTTTATACGGTTAATTGGGGATGTCCTCGACCCCAAATGACCTATGATGAGGAAATAAAAATCTTCTTCTTCTTCTTCTTCTTCTTCTATGAAAAAAATTACAAAATTGATTGATTTTCTTTATCTAAGGTATGCTTCCTGAAGCTCGATGTACACACAGATTTGTACAAGACGAAGTGTCTGGAAACAAAGGTATGTGCACCAAATAACTCTCAATTTATTTACCTTTTCAACATTTCACGAAGTCACTGATAATTTTTTTGCACGTAATCACTTAAAGTCTATTCTGTCCTTGTACGTAGTCACTCAAAATCTATCTGCTCTTGCACGTAGTCACTCAAAATCTATCCTGTCCTTGCACGTAGTCATTCAAAACTATTCTGTTCTTGCACGTAGTTACTCAATATTTTTCACGTAGTTACTCAATATCTATTCTGTCCATGCACGTATTCACTCAAAGTCTATTCTGTCCTTGCACGTAGTCACTCAAAATCTATTCTGTCCTTGCACGTATTCACTCAAAATCTATTCTGTCCTTGCACGAATTCACTCAAATTTATTCTGTTCTTGCACGTCTTCACTCAAAATCTATTCTGTCCTTGCACGTATTCACTCAAAATCTATTCTGTCCTTGCACATAGTCACTCAAAATCTATTCTGTCCATCAAAAACTACATCTCATGTTTATTATATAGAATTACAAAAATGTTAAATAGTTGTAATGTTACGTTGCGGATACTTATGGTTGAGAATATGTTTAATAGTTATTATGTAACGTTGCGGATACTTATGACTAGGGTTGAGAATATATTTAGTAGTTGTTATGTAACGTTGCGGATACATATGGTTGAGAATATGTTTAATAGTTATTATGTAACGTTGCTGATACTTATGACTAGGGTTGAGAATACGTTTAGTAGTTGTTATGTAACGTTGCGGATACTTATGACTAGCGTTGAGAATATGTTTAATAGTTATTATGTAACGTTGCGGAAACTTATGACTAGGGTTGAGAATATGTTTAGTAGTTGTTATGTAACGTTGCGAATACTTATGGTTGAGAATATGTTTAATAGTTATTATGTAACGTTGCGGATATTTATGGTTGAGAATATGTTTAATAGTTATTATGTAACGTTGCGGATACTTATGACTAGGGTTGAGAATATGTTTAGTAGTTGTTATGTAACGTTGCGGATACATATGGTTGAGAATATGTTTAATAGTTATTATGTAACGTTGCTGATACTTATGACTAAGGTTGAGATTATGTTTAGTAGTTGTTATGTAATGTTGCGGATACTTATGACTAGGGTTGAGATTATGTTTAGTAGTTGTTATGTAACGTTGCGGATACTTATGGTTGAGAATGTGTTAAATAGTTATGATGTAACGTTGCGGATACTTATGATAGGGTTGAGGTCAGGTTAAATGGACGTTCATATCTGGTTTAAATATATATTTTTCTATATATATACATGTATACACAAATAGGGTAAGGCTACAAGTTCTTGCAACATTTGATTCGGTCCTCCCCCTACTGTTTAACAAATCACATATATAGTACGTCAGTTGTAAACAAATACAATAAATATGAAGAAGAAAAGAAAACATAATTGTTAGAGAATAAAAGCAGAGAAAAAGACTGATAACAAACTTTGAAATACTAAAATGTGTTTTCAGCATAGTTAATAAAATGTTTTTAAAAAAAGGACGACTTTAATATTAAAAATATGTTTTTTGTAGGAATGTTTCGCTGCTGTGAATTCATTTACTGGTAGAAAAAGGACACATGCACGATTCTTGAACGGTATTTTAGATAATATATTTTCTTATAAATTCTAACGATAATGCCAGATGTGTTTAACTTTGTATATTTGCGTTTCCTGGCAGCATATTAATTTTACTATTCACAATTTAACTTGTACTATAACTAAACAACTAACATGGAATTTACAAATGTATTGGTTAAAAGTTCCTATATATCATCATAATTCCATGCCATCAAAGTAGTAGTGCCCATATAAAGAACAAATACAAATACTATAAAAATATTATAAAGTTATTTAAACTAATTTATTTTACTTCGATTGTGAAACAAGTTCTTACAACTTAGGCAAATCACACTCGAAGTCTTCCTGCTGAGAACTAGTACTAAGCATATGATGCAGAAAATGGTCTTGCTCAAGGACATCACACGTAGCCGTGACGGAGGATCGAACCTTCGACCCTCCGATCATGGGTTCGGTGCTGTCACTGGACCACGCACTCCACAGTTTACGTGTGTGAATGTATATACAATGTATTGTTATTAGTGATCAACCCGTGTGGAATACATTGTTGTAACACGGACCTGTGTAACGACCGATGCAGCCAGTCCTCTTCACACAGTGTTCTAATTCCTACACGTTCAGTACAGTCTACCAGTACTTTTGAGTCTTCACCAGCTATAACAACACCATCGACAGTAACCTATACAACACCAGCTGCAATTACATCGACTCAAACAACGACTGTAACTACTGCAACAACAAATTGTACGTATATATTAATGTTGTGTTACACCACTTGTTCCTCACTAGGTCGGGTTCAATCCTAATTCGGTTCAACAACTTTAACCTTAGAACCTATACGATAATTCCTTTCAGACTCCATTCTGCAGATCTTCCTGCAGCAATAGAACTAAGCGAGATATCACATTTAATGCGCAGGAAATAACGTTAAGCACCATCCGTTCCTTATTTAATACACAGGCAATAGTCATACAAATAATACTTACACGCAACTACAGCACAAGGGAAATATGAATGGACCTAAAGAAGAATTATGTATTATTCTTAGGTTTGAAACTATTCAAGCGATTTCACTTTGTTTCCCATCAGTTTCTTACATGATATTCGAAATATACTGTTTCCTGTCAATTCAAGTTTTATTTCATCTTTGCTCTTTGAACGGATGATTTAAAATGTACAAATAACTTCTTCTTTAAGCTTGCGCTAATTGCCTATGGGTCAATCGAACTTGCTTTACCACCCATAACATGTATAAAGGCAAATACTTGTTTTACAAATTTAAAAAATGCGTGTCTGTATTTAGACTTGTTTTAATATGATATAATTTTTTATCAATAGCGATGAACCCATGCTTGCCGAACCCGTGTCAAAATGACGGCCTTTGTTCTATTTACCTTTCTACATACAAATGCACATGTCCAGACAGTATGACCGGCAGGAACTGTGAAATTACACACCAAGGTAGATAGGTGCATTTATTATGAGCGGAACAGGACATGCATATTTTGCAGGGCGTAAAAATGATTAAGCATCAAACATAAAATCAGACTTCCACGCGTATTTCTTAAAAATGTTCAATGAATTGAAAGAACAAACAATCGAGAAAACTGAAACTTTTAATGGTAAAAAAAGCCAAATTTTAATGAGTTAGATCCTTCTTTTATAACAAAAGAGGTGACATCAACCATTAAACAAATGAATAACATTAAACATGTGTACCCAGCGATGAATTAATAAATGAATATCTGATCGAATCGGTGGGTATTTTACTTCTCGATTTATACTCACCTATACTAATATACATTAGGATTATATCCCTTGTTTATGTTCACAATCCGCAAGATAAAGCGTCTATAGACCTTGATCAAAATGATCATGATCAGCTAGGCGCTAGCCCTCATACGGAGTATTCCCCAGTTTATTTCCGGCGAACAAAACGTTCACATGTGCGAAAAGTTTATCGCTGAATTTAATTAAAATTTTGTATTTTTATACGGATTTTTGTATTAAATCGTAAGTTTATTTGATTAATAAACATTAAGAGAATGGCGGAAGCATCGTTGCTTCCCGAAAATAGATCTTTATCGGAGGATGATAATAGATCAGTGTTGTCGGCTGTATCAAACAAATCCGAAAAAACTAAGCGTAAGAGAGCTACAAAGGTAAATGAGGTAGAATCTTTACGGGCATAAATGGACACAAAAATGACCAGTTTGGACGAGAAACTAGGGTCTATTTTAACTTTATTTTTCTTCATTTTCGGATACTCATAAGGAGAAACCGTTTGAAGAAGGGGATATTGTTTCGGATACTGTTCAGCAGAGACCGATAAATAATCAGAATTATGATACTCGAAGCCTTCAGGGCAGGGAGATTTGTGATTTAAATTTGGACACTCGTAGCCGTCAGGGCAAGGAGGATCGTGATTGCGACGAAATTTCGTTACATCCTGGCCAAAAAGAACGGGTAGACTTGTTTGGGTCAGATCAAGCGTCGTCTTATGGAGAGATTGAGGAAAATAATCACACGACGTCCGATAGATTTTCTAAATATGGCAAGGAGGCCACATAAGACAATAACAATAACATGTTGTCCGAAATTTTTGGAGAGGATGCAACAACCTTATTATCTAAGGAAAGTGTTGGGATTAGTTTAGACCAAAGTCAGGTTGAAGTGCTGTCATCTTCGTTTAGATGCGCAGAGCCAGACAAATTGACAGCTTATAGAGACACGTATAAACATTCATTCCCAGTGCATGATAGTGCAGAAAAAATGTTGGCTATCCCAAGCCTAGACAGCATGGTGGAAAGCTTGTTAATAAAACGTTTCGGGTTTGAAGCTGCTTTCAGTAAGTCGCAGTCTTTATATTCTCAGCCTTTGAAAAGTATTGAAAAATTGGCTTTTCATGGACAGTGCAGCGCACGTATGGGAATAGTTATTGACTTGTATATGCAACAAGCACTTAGTATGTTGTTAAACTATTTGACTCAAAAATCACCAAATTTGGATAGTACCATTCAATGTGTTCGCGACATATTTGCTATGTCAACAAAAAGCCTAGATCAAGTTGCTAGGTCAGGAGCGTTTCATCATATGATCAGAAGACGCACAGCAATGGAAGATACAAATCTCCATGAGTTGAAAGAGATAAAGAACCAAATTTGGAATTTGCCTTTATCAAGTGAAGGTGTGTTTGGTTCGGGATTAGAAAAATCACTGAAGGACAGACAAGAGAAAAATAAACAAATGACAGAACTGTTATCTGAAGTGGATAAGAACAATAACCGTAAACGGTCAATTCCTAGTACTGTGTCGTTTACACCTGAACCACAGTGGGAGAAACCCAGGTATGAGGACAAACGTCCTAGGACGCAGTCATCTACAAATGCACTTCAAAATCGGACGCCTCATAATACAGGCAAACCTCAAAAATTCGGAAAAACAAACAACAAACCAGCTACGGTAGGTTCTTTTCGGAATTTTCCAAAGAAAAATTGACTTGGAAAAAGATGTGTTGATGTTGAGGCCGGAGATACCTGTGGGGGGACGTCTCAGATATTTTATGAAAAAATGGGAACAAATAACAGACGACCAATGGGTGTTGTCGACAATAAGAAACGGTTACAAACTAGAGTTAAAAAAAAATCCCTTCTTCAATGGGATTCGAACAACCAAAACTTCCAAAGAAAATATCAATATTTTACAGCAGGAGGTAAACGAATTGTTAAACAAAAATGCTATAGAGCATGTTCCCAAAAAAGAAATAAATCAAGGTTTCTACAGTACATTTTTTCTAGTTCTAAAGAAAAATGGACAAATGAGACCTGTTATAAATCTGAGACCCCTCAACAGTTATCTCGGGAAGAAACATTTCAAAATGGACTCCATGACAAGTGTTTTAAATCTAGTAAATCAGGGAGATTGGGCAATTTCTCTCGATCTGAAAGATGCTTATCTTCATGTTCCTGTCTATCCGGGACACAAAAAATACTTGAGGTTTTATATAAACGGCCAAGCCTATCAGTTCCGGTGCCTGCCATTCGGACCAACGTTTGCTCAACGCGTGTTTACAAAAATGATAGCAGTAGTTGCAGCACATTTACGTATACAAAACCTCAGGTTAGCGGTATATCTCGACGACTGGTTTCTGATAAATTTGTTAAAAGAGTTACTTCTGTCAGATCGAGAGAAAGCCCTTACTCTACTAATAGAATTAGGTTTCATAATAAATCTAAAGAAGTCCCAAGTAGTACCTACACAACAGATAACCTACATAGGGGGGCATTTCGACTTCCTAAAAGGGATAGTGTGTCCAACTTTAGAAAGGATACACAAGATCAAACTTGCTGTTCAGAATTTATTTAAAGGTCAAACTACAGCCAGGGACTATTTACATCTATTGGGGTTGATGGCATCTTGCATTCAGATAATTCCCAATGCGAGGCTATACATGCGTCCAATTCAGTTGCATCTGCTACATTTTTGGAAACCAGCCTCGAGGGAACTGGATTTCCAGGTTCCATTTACACCACACCTACAAGGTCATTTGAAATGGTGGTTGCTTCCAGCCAACATTTTGAAAGGCAAATCTTTACAACAATGGTCAAAAACAATCACATTGAGCACAGATGCTTCGATGAGTGGGTGGGGTGCGAACATACAAAACCAAATAGCTCAAGGGTTTTGGACAAACACAGAGAAACAGCTTCATATCAATTGCCTCGAATTGAAAGCTGTATACCTTGCAATATAGAAATTTCTTCCAACATTGAAAAATCAAAAAGTTCTTGTTCGGAGCGACAATACTACTGTCGTCCAATACATAAACAAACAAGGGGGGACCCATTCTCCACAGCTTTGTTATCTAACCTGGGACCTGTGGAATTATGCAATTCAACACAACATGGAGTTGAAAGCAGCTCATATAGCAGGGAAATGGAATATTCTTCCATACCATCTCAGTCGATTGAAAATCAGACCGACAGAATGGACTCTGAAAGATTCGGTAGTGGAACAAATTTTCAGTATTTGGGGGACCCCATACATAGATTTGTTCGCATCAATCCAGAATTGCAAGACACAGATGTTTTGCACATGGATACCACATCCAAATGCTTATGCAACAGATGCATTCTCAGTACCATGGGAGGGGATGTTTGCCTACGCCTTTCCCCCATTTGCCTCATACCCAAGGTCATTCAACACATGAGGCAGAATCATTGCCGATTAATACTGATAGCTCCACTATGGCCCAGACGCCAGTGGTATACACATATGTTACAAATGTCAATAGCAAAACCATTGAAACTTCAACCAATACCAAAATTGCTACATCAACCAATGTCAGCAATTTATCACCCAAACCCAGAAGTATTCCATCTAACTGCATGGATGCTGTCAACCGATTATTTAGAAAGAAAGGTTTTTCTAAGAAATCAAGAAACTTGCTCACAGCTTCCTGGAGAAGCGGCATTCAAAAAGATTACACCAGTAAATTAAAAAAATTCAGTAGCTGGTGTAGTAGAAGGGAAATTGATACATATACAGCATCTTTATCCCAATGTGCTGATTTCTTAACATCACTGTTTCATGATGGTCTCCAATACAGAACCATTGCGGGATATAGGTCTATGCTGTTCGCAGTGCTTCCCCCAATAAATAACATACAAGTTGGACAACATCCTTATGTTATTAGACTTCTTAAAGGGGTTTTTAATTTAAGACCACCCAGAGTAAATCTATTGCCAGAATGGGACTTACCTAAGGTTATGAGTATGCTTCAAAAGTTTCCATTTGAACCATTAAGGAAAGCAAGTTTAAAACATGTAACTTACAAAACTGTTTTTCTGGTAGCAATCACGACCTTCAGGAGGTGCGGGGACATACAGTCGCTTAAATTAGGAGAGGGAAGAGTATCTGTGCAGACTCGAGGAGTTACCTTTGTCAGACAAGGACTTTCCAAGCAGGATCGTCCAGGACACGTATGTTCAAAAATATTCATACCAAGTTTTGAACAAAACAAACTGTTAGACCCAAAAAGGGCATTAACTTTTTATTTGAAGAAAAACGGAAGAATTCTGGAATAAGGATGGTAAAGATATTACTGGCCTTTTTTATCCTTAAATCAACCACATAATGTAGTGTCAAAGCAGACAATTTCTAAATGGATAACTGGAGTTATACGTATGGCATATAATGACTCTAACAAAAAGGTTAAAGCACATTCAACGCGTGCTATTGGGCCATCGTGGGCTTTATAGAATGGAGCATCTATGGATTCAGTGTTAAATGCTGCTGACTGGTCCAGAGAAAGTACATTTGCAAAATTTTATTTAAGGAATGTAGACAATACAGTGCTAAGAAAGCACAAGAATAATAAGTAAACTGTTTATTCCCGACGGATTGCGGATATGTTGTATAATAATAATTGTACATAGACGGGGATATATACTTTCAAACCTAAATGTATTTGTAACAAAGACAAACCAAAGAATGGTAACTAAGAAATTTAAACCTGAAGCAGATCAAGAGACCTTACAAAGGGATAGAGCTACCTAAGAAGGAGATTCAGAGAAAATACAGGACCTCAGCTTCTTTAAAAGGTAATCAAACCGTAGTGCTTTGAAATCTATCCTAATGTATATTAAGTATAGGTGAGTATAAATCGAGAAGTAAAATTAATTAATTTTGTTACAAGTTATAATTTTACGATAGATTTATACTCACCTATACTACCCACCCACCTCCCCGGGTATTTTCTCTGTTTTTGTGTGAACGTTTGGTTCGCCATAAAACTGGGGAGTACCCCGTATGAAGGCTAGCGCCTAGCTGATCATGATCATTTTGAACAAGGTCTATAGACGCTTTATCTTGCGGATTGTGAACGTAAACAAGGGATATAATCCTAATGTATATTAGTATAGGTGAGTATAAAAATATCGTAAAATTATAACTTGTAACAAAATTAATTAATTTTAGCACATGTTTAATTTTGTAGTTAATGTAGTTTATTTTACACCAAAAATTATCAGAGGGGTTCAATGTATCTTTAAACAAAAAGGGGAGGATAAAAGTACTGTCACCAATTATAGAGGTATTACTTTAATGAGCAATTTGGGCAAGTTGTTTATAAGCATTTTAAATACCAGAGTTGTTAATTTTTTGGTGAAAATAATGATGTCATTTCAGACGCGCAATTTGGATTCAGAAAAGGTAGCTCCACTGCCGATGCCATATTTCTGTTAAAAAGTTTAATCGATACAGTACTGAACAATAAAGGTAAATTAAATTGTGCTTTTATATATTTAAAACGAGCATTCGCTCCGTAAACAGAAATGATCTGTGGTTAAAATTATACCGACTAGGGTTTAGTGGTAAATTGCTAAAAAAAAATCGTGCTATGTACCATTAGGTAAAATTTTGGGTAAAACATTGTAATAACTTTTTAGATTAAGACAAGGGGGAGAATCTCCCATATTATGTTTGCATTATTCATGAAAGACATTGAATTGTTTTTACAATATAGAGTTAATTGTGGCATCTTAATTTATGAAATGTCTTTGATACTATTTCTTTTCGCGGACGACATGATACTAAATCTGTATAAGGGGAATCTCCAGAAGAACTACAACACAGTTTAAATAATCGTTCATTATTGTATTGTGATAAATGAGGACTAGAAGTTAATGTTGCTAAAACTAAAGCTGCTGTTTTAGAAGGAGAGGACGGATATTAGAAAATGAAAAATAGTTTTATAAAAATGACTTGTGGTTGTGTTTAATTACACAGGTTCGTTTGATTTATATAATCAATCATCATATTGGAACTCACTTAAAGCCATGAATATATTATTGATATATATTCACAAACGTGAATTAAACCCCAAAACATGTAAGCAGTTATTTGACGCATTGGTTAGTTCAATACTAAACTACGGATCCCCTGTTTGAGGGGTTTCTAGATCAAAGGATTTGGAACGCATTCATTTTAAATTCTGTAAAAATAATAAACCGAATGCTTGTAGTAATGGGGTGTATGGTGAATCGGGCAGATTCACACTGTTCATAAATAGATTTGTAAATATCAAAAAATACTGGTTAAATCTGCTTCATACTGATAATATAATATTAAAGTTGATATATCAACACCTGGTAAAATAATGTGAAATTGGTTTTAAAAATTCGAAATAAGAAATGTTGAAACGCTATTATAGGCGTACGGGTTTATGGATGTTTGGGTACACCCAAATCAAATTGGAAAAATTAGTTAAGTTTTAGCCATTTTTATACAAAGAGTTCATTGTACTTTCATTCAAAAATGGTTTTCTGATATCAAGAACAATCATAAATTTTTGTTAAACAAAAATATTGAAAACATTTTGGTTATGAAAATTATTGAAATGTTATAACTACAAAATGTTACAGATATTGTTCAACTAAGATTCGTATTTTCGCTCATAATTTGAAAATAGAAACTGGAAGATATGCTAGACGTGATTAGAGAGACAAGATAGACTGTGTAAATGAATTCCATTTTATCATTGGATGTAAAGCTTATAGTACTATAAAAAAAGAACTCTGTTAAAAAATATACTAACTGAAGTAACATGTTTAATTTTTAAAGTTATTAAAATCATTAAAAAAGAATATGTTAAATTTATATAAATTCATCGCAGAGGCATCTCAAATTAGAAATGCATTACCGCGGGAATAATGCACTTTGATTTCATCTTCAAACTAAGAGGAAATATTCTATTCAATATGTTTTTTGTTTCAATTCATATATGACTTTTATATAAGAAACCTTACTGTATTATAGGCTATCGATCTAAAGATTTTATTATTTGAAACACCTCTCAAATGTATATATGTATATAATTCGTATTTGTACCTGATGTGAAACTGTATACAGTTCAAGTCAATGCAATTATGTTCTTATGTTCTGTTCTGTTCATAAAATCTTATTCCAAACTTGTACATACATATAAACAATTTTGTCCATAATACAAATCTCACTTTCATCAATATATTTAAAGAATTTCATTTGATAACGTCATGTTTTTAAAGATAAGCACTTTC
Organism: Panopea generosa; assembly: GCA_029582155.1. Taxonomy (NCBI): domain Eukaryota; kingdom Metazoa; phylum Mollusca; class Bivalvia; order Adapedonta; family Hiatellidae; genus Panopea; species Panopea generosa. Next base: position 23,280,105 of record CM055908.1, on the reverse strand, counting down.
CGATAAAACAACTTCAGCCAGACTACTTTTCCGTTCCTTTCTACTATATATTACTACGCATTTACTAAGTAGACGATAGTTTAAATCTTCATACATATGCCTACTTGAAGGGCGTCTCAAACTTAACATCGTTTTTTCGTCAAGATTGGAATCATAAGAATTAACTTTTTACTTCTGTTTTTGTGCGTGTGTAAAGAATGTCGAATTACGCACACATTTTATATAAAGTCCTTTAAGTTTCGATTTGTGTGTGATTCGACATTCTTTACACATGCACATCAAAACAGAAATAAAATTACACATCAGAAAAAAAAATTTAATCATATAATTAACAAATGCAGATGCAGTATTAACGTATACTAGTAAATGTATGTTTAGTTGAACGATACGTACAAAACGGAACCAAAAGAAAACAGCGACCTGGTTTTATCAAGTATGTTCATTATGAGTAATAGAATAAAAAATTTCGGTTGTAGTATAGAGTTTGTTGATGAGAGGAGGTTTTAACTATTTCACTCACATAAACACCTGAATATGTATACAAAAGGTTATGCTAATGTATTTATGTAGTTACCAATCACTGCTTGTCCAACCCCTGTATCCACGGAACATGCATCAGTAACCTGGATGGCTATGTCTGTATATGTATACCAGGTTACCTAGGAACACACTGTTAATACGGTAACGATAGTTATATTTATGTATTTATGTAGTTACCAATCACTGCTCGTCCAACCCCTGTATCCACGGAACATGCATCAGTAACCTGGATGGCTATGTCTGTATATGTATACCAGGTTACCAAGGAACACACTGTAAAGACGGTAACGATAGTTATATTTTATTCGTATACCTATTTTAATTCACCAAAGGACTCTGGGCTAATTTTCACAAGTAAACACCGTAATTCAATTGAACGAGTTTTTAGTTGTATGCTCAGGTATTTATCGACGTTCAAAATGATTGTATTTCCAGAAAATATACCATTTTCTGCATGATTCGAGCCAACTTAGGTTTCATTATTAAAATGTTACGAATAATTGTTGGTTTACCAATTTTGTAGTACGTATTTTTGTGAAAAGTGCCCCTGGTTGTAACCGACTTCCGAAGTTTAAGCACATTTTATATGTATTAAAAGGGGTGTTTAATTGATATTGTGACTCTAATTGTTTACATTCCGGACTAATAGACCTTTTCGGCGTGAATGTCAATATACACGACTATGTTAATGTATTTCGATGGATTTCGGGGGGGGGGGGGGGGGGGGGATTCTCAAAACCGTATCTTTAATCGATATATTAAAAGATACATGTAACAAGCTTCAACCCAAGATCGCTATGTAAAACGTGCAGAACACTGTTAACCGAAGCAGGAGTTGAATATCGAACTACTGTATCGTAATATTAAAGCTCACCATGGGCGACAGAAATATTCAACGGGGTGGCCGAACGTTAAGATGGACGACTAAATAATCATTTTTCTGGCAGCATATTTAAAATGGTGTTGTACATTAATTGTTATATGGGCCAAAACTGACAGAACAATGCATACAATGCTAGAATAACCTCACTTAATTGATATACTGTTAGTCACTGCTGTCGATACTAACTTGCAATGTTGTTTTTTTTTGGTACTTTCTTAGTCATGAGCCGTCCATAAAGAAGCTAATTTGAGCACAAGAGCTCCGTAACGGAACGCAAACACTCTTGTCTGTTTGTTCTGATGGGACCCGCTAGAGCTATGTGACTGTGTTTTATTGGCAGATAGAATCTACCCCAATAGGCACCCCTTAGTGACACCATTCACAACGACACAGATGAATAGACGCGCTAGAAGAGACAGGAAGTTGAACAATCTGATACAAAAGTACAGGGTAACAATAGAAAATCAATAGGTGAACTAAAGTCATATAAATCGGTAGGTTCCATATGGGGTAGCAAAAGGCAAGTTATGCTGCGCATGGTTATTAGAAGAAAACGATTGCATTTGGTTTATTGATTAAACTGACCTATGTGGGATTACACAATTTTTCATTATTTTCTTGAGAAAACCCCTTGGTTTTGTCCGAAGTACATAATACTTGTACATTACCATTTACATTCACACGTACGCCGAAAAGGTCTAATACTAGTACTTTGTATACTTTTGTTAATGTTTTAACGTATTTGATATTTAAAAGTGTAAAACAGCAATGTTACACCAGTAGTTTTATGTGTTGTTTAGCTGAAACAGGTAAAGTAAGACGACATGAGGCTTGTATTGACATTATTGGATGTACAACGTCTATCGGATCATTGTTTGAAAATAAGCGTAATTATTTATGATTAATGGCTATGAATTAAATATATTGATAACAACATTCACAATGTTTGTATTTCAATTTACACAATAATGTTTATTTGAATAATTCATGTAATTGCCTCTGATTTACAAGCTCAGTTACTAAACGAAAATAAAAGATAATAATTAAATGCACTTACTTTCACTAGCGATATAACATGTATCGTTATTAATAATGTTTTTTTAAAACATTAAACATACCTGTATGTACATGTTTATATTCAGCGATAGATTACTGCTCTCTCAACCCGTGCGTGTTCGGTAAATGTTCGAATGGTATTAATGATTTCATTTGCCTGTGTGACCCTGGTTACCAAGGAAACAACTGTCAATCAGGTAATGTGATATCTTGATATCGTGTCGTGCAACTTTATTATAGTATTTTTACATTGTCTTAATATTTGATATAGAAATAAATAAAGCGTATTATGATGATTCACAAAGACAAATTCAAAGTTGTTCACGGCTGTAGACAAGGCGATCCGTTAACTCCATATGTTTTTATTATACCTTGTAGTGAAATCATAAATTATAATCTATAAAATAAAAATGATATAAAACTAAACGAAATATAGAATACAAAGTGTATAAGTTTGCTGATAACAACTCCGAGCTACAAAATGGATCTGGTATTTTGTAACAGAAACTTTAGATATACATACATATTAATAAAATATTATCTTGGTCTGTACTTTAGGTAGAAAACAAACATTAATAAAATTTTATTGTGGTCTGTACTTTATATATACAACACACAATAATGAAATATTATCTTGGTCTGTTCTTTAAATAGACAACAAATATTACTAAAATAGCATCTTGGTGAATACTTTAAGATAGAATACAAACATTAATAAAATATTACCTTGGTGTGTACTGAGATAGACAACACACATTAATAAAATATTATCTTGCTCTGTACTTTTTAATAAAACATTATCTTTATATGTACTTTACGTCTCACACCACTAGTACATTTCCCATAGGGCTCCATTTAACATTTATGTCCAAAACAGTGAAAAATCAAATTCTGCAGCATGTGTCTGGGCTCAAATTCTTCACTGGTTCAAGATATGCAATTATAAAGGTAAAAAGCAAACCTTGACCAGGTTTTTTTTTTAAATTCAATGCTTTTGTGAGACCTAATAATTTCCAGAGTAATAATGTATCAACTATTCGCCCTAGATGCGGTTCGAACCAACCATTCTGAAATGACACAGAATTGTCCAGAAAGCTGGTATCAGCATCAATTTTTCAGTGGTGATTTCTAAAATAATGACCATTTAACTCATGCTAGCACAATACAAACCATTGCAGTACAAAGTCCTGAAAAAAGAAGAAAAAGAGAACTAAAGTTTTATTTCTACCTCCTTCATCATTCCAGAGTACTCAAAGGAGATAATAGTGGTATGAGTCCTTTTGATAGAATACAAACATGAATCAAATATCATCTTGGTCTGTTCTTTAGGCCAACCTTGATCCAACAACTGCATTTAAATTGATAAATTTATATTTACATGATCACAAGCTCCATAATATCCGTAATATAGGTTATTGTCACTTTAAAATATAATTTATTCAAAATATCAAGACGTTTACCAAAAGAGTCTATGATCCTTTGACAGAGGTTCACCCCTCTACAGTTGTCATTTTTTAATGTACGACGACTGGACCGAAATGACTACTGACTACTGGGTGGTGGCATTATTTAAATATACCTGTATGCGAGTGTATATATTTAGCGACAGATAACTGCGACTGACCGATATAACTACTGACTTAATAGTGACATTATTTAAATTTACCTGTATGCACGTGTATATATTTAGCGATAGATTACTGCGACCTGACATATATGACTACTGACTAAATAGTGGCATTATTTAGATTTACCTGTATGCACGTGTATATATTTAGGACATATTACTGCGACCTGACTGATATGACTTTTGACTTAATAGCGCTTTCATTTAGATTTACCTGTATGCACGTGTATATATTTAGAGACAGATTACTGCGACCTGACCGATATGACTACTGACTTAAAAGTGTTATAATTGAGATTTACCTGTATGCACGTGTATATATTTAGCGACAGATTACTGCAACCTGACCGATATGACTACTGACTTAATTGTGGCATTATTTAGATTTACCTGTATGCACGAGTATATATTTAGCAATATATAACTGCGACCTGACCGATATAACTCCTGACTTAATAGTGGCATTATTTAGATTTACCTGTATGCACGAGTATATATTAAAAGACAGATTACTGCGACCTGACCGATATCACTACTGACTTAATAATGTTATTAGTTAGATTTACCTGTATATACGTGTATATATTTAGCGACAGATTACTGCAACCTGACCGATATGACTACTGACCTAATAGTGGCATTATCTAAATTTAACTGTATGCACGTGTATATATTTAGCGATAGATTACTGCGACCTGACATATATGACTACTGACTTAATAGTTGCATTGTTTAAATTTACCTGTATGCACGTGTATATATTTAGCAATATATTACTGCGACTTGACCGATATAACTACTGACCTAATAGTGGCATTATCTAAATTTAACTGTATGCACGTGTATATATTTAGCGACAGATTACTGCGACCTGACATATATAACTAATAACTTAATAGTGGCATAATTTAGATTTACCTGTATACACGTGTTTATATTTAGAGACAGATTACTGCGAACTGACCGATATGACTACTGACTTAAAAGTGGCATTATCTAAATTTACCTGTATGCACGTGTATATATTTAGGCGACAGATTACTGCTAACTGACAAATATGACTACTGACTTAATAGTGGCTTTATTTAAATACACCTATATGTACGTGTATATATTTAGCGGTAGATTACTGTGCGTCAAACCCGTGTGTGCATGGTGAATGCTCTAATGGTATTGGTGGCTACACTTGCCTGTGTCACACTGGATACCAAGGAACTAACTGTCAATCAGGTAAAGTCATTCTTTGTCTTGCAACTTATGGAATCTCTACTTTATTTAAACAATGGTCAATTGATACAGAATTGTATTAAAGTGCTTTATGACAATCAATGGCACAACAAAATTTTCAGAATTGGACACGGCTACTGACAAGGATAACCATTTATCTTAATAATTTGTACCGAAATAGTATCTATAACATAAACATATAATAAAACAGTTTAGATGACAACTCAAGACTGCAAGATGGATCTGACACTTTGTAACGTGAAATTTTGGAAAGAATACAAACATTAATAACATATTTCTTGATCTGTACTTTATGGAAACTTTGATAAAACTCAAGACATCTGAGTCAACTGTCGATTGGTATATGTTTCACTAAAATAACAGTTAATAATTTAATAAAAAATATGTTTAAAGGTGTTTCATTGTTGGTGGTTTTCCTTTTCTTCAAGTGGTCAATTACACCATACGAGTTAAATAACACCCCAGTGGATAACTTTGCCTGTTTGATCTATGTTTAAACAAAGACAAGCGTTTTCAAATGATAAATAATCTATAAACAAAATTTATGTAATTAGTCGATCCAAAATGCGTGTGAATTTTCCGTGTGTGAATCTCATGACCCCCACGGCAGATCCACACGCATGGACTATCGCAAGTAAGTGTGAATCTGACGTGACACCGGTCTCAATACTCATCTCAAGCTTAGATTTTCCTCATCTCAAAACTCTCCAACTTGTATATTTAAATACCTTCGAGAATTAAAGTGATAGTTTATTTTTACTCATTGTTAAAAAAAAAGAATATTCAAGATAATCGTTTAGTAATTCAAAAACTGAGTTGAGATGTTTAGTGAAACTGGGGTAAGGATTTTAAAAAGTTTTCAAATGTATTCAAAATGAATCAAAAGAAAATGATACGGACATTTTGTTATGTTTACAGGTATTGGCGAGATGTTTACAGGTATTGGCGAGTGTTCATCCCCCTGTTACCACGGACAATGCAAAGACGGGTTGTGTTCATGTGATTTAAACTATACCGGCGTACACTGTCAGTACGCGACCGTTCGTAAGCGTTATCCCATTGTATTACTGACTGTAGACACATAATATATTGATAAATATTTCGTTTTAAAGATATAGCTAGTACTTTTTTTTCTGTTTCTTTTTTTATTTTATTTTAAATAAAAGGTTCTTGATAATGGGCTTGAAGGCTTAATCTTCTAATCAATGTTTTTATTACTTGGGAGTTCTGTACTCTAGAGAATAAAGCCGAGCTTCTTTTGTACATATGACATGTTTTAAATTGTATCTTATAAAGTATTTACATACTATAAGTGTATTTAATAATATGTTAAGTGTAATTATTAATTAATATTAGAGGTCATTCTAGTCTTGATTGTATTAAATACATCAAATACAACTTTGTTAATGACTCACTTCACAGTTGTGTCCCCTTGTTAATGACTCACTTCACATTTGTGCCCCCTTGTAAATGACTCACTACACAGTTGTGCCCCCTTGTTAATGACTCACTACACAGTTGTGCCCCCTTGTTAATGACTCGCTACACAGTTGTGCCACCTTGTTAAGACTCACTACACAGTTGTGCCCCCTTATTAATGACTCGCTACACAGTTGTGCCCCCTTGTTAATGACTCGCTATACAGTTATGCCACCTTGTTAATGACTCGCTATACAGTTGTGCCCCTTTGTTAATGACTCACTTCACAGTTGTGTCCCCTTGTTAATGACTCACTACACAGTTGTGCCCCCTTGTAAATGACTCAATACACAGTTGTGCCCCCTTGTTAAGACTCACTACACAGTTGTGCCCCCTTGTTAAGACTCACTACACAGTTGTGCCACCTTGTTAATGACTTTCTACATAGTTGTGCCCCATTGTTAATGACACGCTACACAGTTGTGCCCCCTTTTTAATGACTCACTACACAGTTGTGCCACTTTGTTAATGATTCGCTATACAGTTGTGTCCCTTTGTTAATCACTCATTACACAGTTGTGCCCCCTTGTTAAGACTCACTACACAGTTGTGCCCCCTTGTTAAGACAGACTCACTACACAGTTGTGCCACCTTGTTAATGACTTTCTACACATATTGTATCTTGGTATCATTGGTATTGAAAATGTATCTATTATAGGATTTAAACAGATATGTAGGTTTATGAGCAGTTAGGAACTTCTTTTTCTAAAACAAAGATTTAGGGTTTGCACTGTTTTAAAATATTAAGTAAGTCAACTCACCACTTTTATATGTGATACATTCCTGCTATGGAATACATTTTAAAAACTTTTCTATGTTGATGTTTTTACCGTGGAAATCATCAACCTTATTTTATATTAAAACAAGATGTCTTAATAATGTTGCTAAGTTTTTTATGTTTTTTTTAGAAAACTACATTAGATATTGCATATGGATATAGATATGTTTAAGTAAGTAGTTTTAGTCTGTTAGCAATGTATCGTATCAGTCATTCGGTTTCCTAGTGATATATATTTTTTATATGTGTGAAGTCACTGTGTTTTTCTTTCTCTGATGACGGCGTACAGTCAAAAGTTAGTTAAATAAGTATTGGATTTATAGTTTCAGCACTGTCAAATCCTATCGACTATATACGTATACTATGTGGAATCTTTGGTTAAAGGTCTTACCGAATATAAACATCTTGGATGTTGTTTATTGCTGCAATAATTTACACGCATATCACATGGTGCTTATATAATGTATAGCGCAATGTTAATACTTTGATCGAATATTGGCATATTTTGTGTTGTTTATTCCTGGAATATTGTATGTTAGTTATGCATTGTGTAGGTTATTAATTAAACATATGATCGAATATTGACACATTGTATATTGTTTATTCAAGCAATCATTGATTTACATATTTTGTTTTAGTTATGTATTGTGTAGAATATTTAGTTAAACGTTTGATCGAATATTGTTCTATTGTATGTTGTTTGTTCAAACAATCATTGGTTTACATATTGTGTTTTAGTTATTTAGTGTGTAGAGTATTTGGTTAAAAGTTTGATCGAATATTGGTATTGTTTGTTGTTTACATATCACTGGTTTACATATTGCATTTTAGTTATGTATTGTGTAGAGTATTTAGTTAAACGTTTGATCGAATATTGGCAAATTGTATGTTGTTTAATTAAGCAATCATTGGTTTACATATTGCGTTTTAGTTCTGTATTGCGTAGAGTATTAAGTTAAACGTTTGATCGGAGATTGAAGCATCGTTTGTTGTTTATTCAAGCAATCATTGGTTTACATATTACATTTTATTTATGTAGTGTGAAGAGTATTTGGTTAAAAGTTTTATCGAATATTTCATATTGTTTGTTGTTTAATCAAGCAATCATTGGTTTACATATTGAATTTTAGTTATGTATTGTGAAGAGTATTTGGTTAAAAGTTTGATTGAATACTTTCATATTGTATGTTGTTTATTCAAGCATGCATTGGTTTACATATTGAATTTTAGTTACGTATTGTGAAGAGAATTTGGTCAATTGTTTTATCGAATATTGTCTTATTGTTTGTTGTTTTTTCAAGCAATCAAAGGTTTACATACTGAATTTTAGTTATGAATTGTGGAGAGTATTTGGTTAAAATTTTGATCGAATACTGTCATATTATGTGTTGTCTATTCAAGCAATCATTGGTTTACATATTGAATTTTTGTTATGAATTGTGAAGAGTATTTGTTTAAAAGTTTGATCGAATATTGGCATATTGTATGTTGTTTATTCAAGCAATCATTGGTTTACATATTGAATAAAATTTATGTATTGTGAAGAGTATTAGGTTAAAAGTTTGATCAAATATTGGCATATTGTATGTTGTTTATTCAAGCAATCATTGGTTTACATATTGAGTTTTATTCATGTATTGTGAAAAGTATTTGGTTATTAGTTTGATCGAATATTGTCATATTGTTTGTTGTTTGTTCAAACAGTCATTGGTTTACATATTGAATTTTAGTTATGTATTATAAACAGTATTTAGTTAAAAGTTTAATCAAATATTGTCATATTGTTTGTTGTTTATTTAAGCAATCATTGGTTTACATATTGAATTTTAGTCATATATTGTGAAGAGTATTAGGTTAAAAGTTTGATCGAATATTGGCATATTGTATGTTGTTTATTCAAGCAATCATTGGTTTACATATTGAATAAAATTTATGTATTGTGAAGAGTATTTGGTTAAAAGTTTGATCGAATATTGGCATATTGTATGTTGTTTATTCAAGCAATCATTGGTTTACATATTGAATTTTAGTTATATATTGTGAAGAGTATTAGGTTAAAAGTTTGATCGAATATTGGCATATTGAAAGTTGGTTATTCAAGCAATCATTGGTTTACATATTGAATTTTATTTATGTATTGTGAAGAGTATTTGGTTAAAAGTTTGATCGAATATTGGCATATTGTATGTTGTTTATTCAAGCAAGCATTGGTTTACATATTGAATTTTAGTTATGTATTGTGAAGAGTATTTGGTTAAAAGGTTTGATTGAATATTGTTATATTGTTTGTTGTTTATTCAAGCAATCATTGGTTAACATATTGAATTTTAGTTATGTATTGTGAAGAGTATTTGGTTAAAAGTTTTTTTCGAATATTGTCATCTTGTTTGTTGTTTATTCAAGCAAGCATTGGTTAACATATTGAATTTTAGTTATGTATTGTGAAAAGTATTTGGTTAAAAGTTTGATCGAATATTGTAATGTTGTTTGTTATTAATTCAAGCAATCATTGGTTTACATATTGAATTTTTGTTATGAATTGTGGAGAGTATTTGGTTAAAAGTTTTTTCGAATATTGTCATATTGTTTGTTGTTTATTCAAGCAAGCATTGGTTAACATATTGAATTTTAGTTATGTATTGTGAAGAGTATTTGGTTAAAAGTTTGATCAAATATTGTCATATTGTTTGTTGTTAATTCAAGCAATCATTGGTTTACATATTGAATTTTAGTTATGTATTGTGAAGAGTATTAGGTTAAAAGTTTGATCAAATATTGACATATTGTATGCTGTCAACTTTTATAATTGAGTATTCCCAAATAAATTATAGTTGTTAAAATCCCAATATTGCAGGGCTGCGTTTAACAAAATAACTTACGACAATCAAAGCACTGCAGTGCTGATGGGGGCGGAGCATATAAGATGTAAAATGTCGTTATTGTTTTAGACAAACAGGTCAGTTTGTATACGTTGAAGTTGAATAATCCCGATAACCTTTGATTTTTATACAGGGTACAAAATCTACATGTTCTATGCTTTACGTTGACCCTTTCCTCGAATAAGTCAGAGCATGTAACTGAATTGTTTGCCTTTGAAAGTGTATTTTCTGCTATAGTAGGAATATCAGTTCTTAAATTTGGCAAATTTCCATGTTCAAGATATAAGTTTAATTCATTGATATGAGATTTGTATCTTCAACTCAACTCGTGATATTTTCAGAAATGACAAACTTTTTATCATATATAAAAAGTGCTCTGAATCTAGCACGATGAATTCCACTTTGAGTATTTTCATTAACTAGTTTCTTTATTGATTTATTAGCGCAACAGTGAAACAATTCGTTTAAAAGACGAAAAGTTGAAATGTGTATGTCGACATAAATAATTGATTCTAACATTTATATTTTCAAGGGCCCTATATCACCTCATGAACGGAACCGCACTAGCCAAATTGTTATGGCGCCGATTTTTTGACACATCTGGATGTTTGTGTATTTTTGCTACGGAAACACAATGCTTTAACTCTTATATGTTTAAATAGAAATTATCTACCGTTCCAATTATTGGAAATATATGAAATATTTACTTAATAACAAAATAACAGCACTGACATTATTCATAACTCGATCAATCTCGAATTCAGTTAAGGAATATAAGTTTATTTTTTAAACATTTGGGAGAAACCGTAAGTCACGTGATCGACATTCATTTAGCATATCTGTATTTTTAGAACGAGTATTGATTGTTAATTGGCATAAGCAAGGAACTATACAAGTATAGTTCCTAGGCATAAGGGACAGATCTAGAAAAGTTTCGTTCCTGTATTCAATGAAATATGGTAAATATATTTACAACTTATAGTTAAAACCGCAGTTGTCTGTCTTATATTGCTGTCCAAGATGGCGTCCTGAAAAAAAATATTTTGGTCACGTGACCATAGTTCAGAGCGTCTGTATTCATGCGCTTTAATTCCTTTGTGCTAATTAATAGCACTGAATATAAACTTGAAATATATACGGTACACAATTGTTTATAGGTATAAATCGTCGCTGTCTGTTATAATATAAATGTTTTCGTTGAAATAGGCGAATCTACTGTTTATAGTGAGTACGAACCCTTATCAGGGAGTGGAACTAATTGATTGGTGGTTGTCAGGTTTGCATTAATACGATACACGGTTGTAGATTTGCGGTATAGGAAAACAATCATGTTAGCTCTGAGAGCGACTGCTAAAGCTCCGCCCCCAAAAATCTACGTAAGTCAATTTGACAATTTCTCCGTAGCGTGTTCAAATTTTGATCAACATTTAAAATGATTGTATTTTTAGAAAATATGTAACTTTCGGATTTGAGTCAACTTGGCCTCATTTACATGGACATTAGATATTTACGAATAACTGTTGGTTTACATTTAAGACCTTTTTTTTTTGTCGTAAGTTTTTCTGTGAAACGCAGTCCAGGCTGGTTGTTACACTGTTTGAATACGCATGTTTTTTTCTGACATAATTCACCCTACTTTATATTTTTATGTTAAATGTCTTTATCGTATAACGTCAGTTGAGTTCGTTTGTAGAATGTACATATATGTTACGGTTAGGCTCTTTTATTAACGGATATAATCTAAGTTTACATATAATTTCAATGTAGATTGTACTGACCGAGGTGACTGTGAACGTTTGTTATATGACTGTGAAGGTGGGGATTCCTATTGTAGCGGAGGCGTGTGCATGTGCTCACATTGGGTAAGCATCATTTTCTCAGTGTCGAGGATGTTTCATATCATTATTCTTGTGTATTTATTTGGTTAAGAACCAGTTTTAAATCAGATTCAAATACGATGTTTTGTTATTTTTGTCCTGGGTTTCATGGCATAAAATATCATATTAAAATATAACATCCTATACTAACGTGTTTGATTTTGTAATTAAATGTTAATATTATATGTATTTCTACTGTTAAATAAATAGTATATGTATTTCAGAATTAATGTCAATATATGTATATTACAATTACTGTAAATATTATATGTATTTTAGAATAACTGTAAATAGTATATGTATATCAGAATATTTGTAAATATTATATGTATTTTAGAATAACTTTAAATAGTATATGTATATCAAAATAACTGTAAATATTATAGGTATATCAGAATAACTATAAATACCATATGTATATCAGATAACTGTAAATATTATATGTATTTCAGAATAACTGTAAATAGTATATGACACAGAGACGTACAGTGTTATGAAAGGCTTGGTACCATTCAGAAGATAGCCCTTGTCATGTCGGCAAATGTTTTTTTTTTATAAAATCCTTATATGTGGATGTGGTGTGACAGCGTTACTGATTGAAACTGTTATGTGATTTCAATACAACACATACAAGTTAAGTACAGTACAGTACAATACAATACACAATACAATACATAATGCAATACACTGTGCTATACTATACGATACGATGTGATGCGTTGCGATGTCTATCAGGCAATAAGACAAATCCACATTAGGTATTCTCCGTCACGAAACACTGAGTAATCACTTAGTGAAACAAAACAAAACATTTAAAATGAGATGAAACGAGATGATTGATTCCACCAATCCTGGTTTGACGTAAAACTGGGACTTGACTACAAGCATACAAATATTATATGTATATCAGAATAACTGTAAATATTATATGTATTTTAGAATAACTGTAAATATTATATGTATTTCAGAATAACTGTAAATAGTATATATATTTTAGAATAACTGTAAATAGTATATGTATTTTAGAATAACTGTAAATAGTATATGTATATCAGAATAACTGTAAATATCATATGTATTTTAGAATTACTGTCAATATTATATGTATTTTAGAATAACTGTAAATATTATATGTATTTCAGAATAACAGGAAATAGTATATGTATATCAGAATAACTGTAAATAGTATATGTATATCAGAATAACTGTAAATATTATATGTATTTCAGAACAACTGTAAATAGTATATGTATATTAGAATAACTGTAAATATTATATGTATATCAGAATAACTGTAAATATTATATGTACTTTAGAATTACTGTAAATATTATATGAAATTTAGAATTACTGTAAATATTACATGTATATCAGAATAACTGTAAATAGTATATGTATTTTAGAATAACTGTTAATATTATATGTATATCAGAATAACTGTAAATAGTATATGTATTTCAGAATAACTGTAAATAGTTTATGTATATCAGAATAACTATCAATAGTATATGTAACTCAGAATAACTGTAAATAGTATATGTATTTTGAATTACTGTAAATATTATGTGTATTTTGAATAACTGTAGATATTACGTGTATATCAAAATAACTGTAAATAGTATATGTATATCAGAATAACTGTAAATGGTATATGAATATCAGAATAACTGTTAATATTATATGTATTTTAGAATTACTATCAATATTATATGTATTTTAGAATAATCGTAAAAATTATATGTATTTCAGAATAACTGTAAATATTATAACTGTCAATATTATATGTATTTCAGAATAGCTGTAAATATTATATGTATTTTAGAATAACTGTCAATATTATATGTATTTAAATCTTCTATTTGCAGGACTAGGAAGTACTCCTGCTGAAGCTTATAGATTCGGTTATCAGTGGTTACAAATATCCGATTACATTATTTACCATTTTTAATTTTGTACCCATGGGGAGAGCTCTGAATGCCTGTAAAATATTGATACTGTTATGCACCACCAAATATTAAATAGAAATAAAATGTTCAACTCCATGTTTCTCATTTAAACATCATTATTTACATGTTTTTCCTGGTGTGATCTTTTCATTTTTAATGTATTTTCAAGTTATACAATATGTAAAACGCATACAGTTAATGAGACGTCTGGTGTGTTGCACGCCACCAGTAGTGAACTAGAAAACAGTATGAACACAGGTATAACGGTCTACTCGCAATATCAATTTCACACTGGCGTATAAATAGTTTGTATATTGAAATTTTACGTATTTTAACCCTTTACTTCATATTGACGCCTTTGGACACCTCTAATATAGAAGGCTTTGAATAATTGGGTGAATTATGTTTATATTAACTGTCAGAGTGAAAAACAGTGCAGGAAGTGTTCAGATTGCTTACGAGCAATCTGAACTCTTCCTGCACTGTTTTCAAAGGCCTTCTGTGATTGGTATCTATGGAGAAAAGGGTTAAGGCATTACACTTTTTTCACTCTCTGGTCACCGCAATGGATAGTTTTTTTTAACTCCATTATTTGATTTTAGGCGATAATGTAGGCTTAGACATAGATATATTTTATTGACTTTATATTGACAGGTTTTTTTTCTCATGATTATACAATTAACATTGTTTTTGTACATGGTAGATAATAAGGAGCATTTGTTAAAGTATAGCATATAATTGTCTCTCTTCAACTTAATATTGTAAGTTTAATATTAAACAAAATTTAATAGAATACGATTCAGCCATATACTCTGACTATTTTACCAAATCATTTACAAAAAAACAATTTAACAACACATCTATACAGTATCCTGACATAGTTTCAGAGAGATTGAACTATTGATTCATTAATCAAAATATAGTTCGGAATTTCTAAACCTTCCGATGTATATTTGCTAAGTTTAGTAAGTCATTCAAATATTGTAATAATGACAACAATTTGATCATACTTGGTATCCTATGTTTAATAAATTTGTTTCTAATATCATTAGACATAGATTTACAGTGACACACCGACTTACAGTGACACAGAGACTTACAGTGACAAAGAGACTTACAGTAACACAGAGACTTACAGTGTTATAAGACTGATTTGATACCATACATAGGATAGCAGTTGTCATGTCAGCAAATGATTTTAATGAAATCCTAATATGTGGATGTGGTGTGATAGCGTTTCTGTTTGAAACTGTTATGTGATTTCAAATACAATGCAATGCAATGCAATGCAATACTATACGATATGATACAATACGATACGAAACGATACGATGCGATGCGATGCGATGCGATGCGATCAGACAATAAGACAAATCCACATTAGGTATTTTCCGTCACGAAACACTGAGAAATCACTAAATGAAACAAAACAAAACACTTAAAATGAGATGAAATCCTGTTTTGACGTAAAACTGGGACTTGACTACAATCATACAGACACTAATAGCTCATCAATGTGTGTACTATATATTACGAATGATGACAATCTCGTCTCCTACCTGTACGACCTGAAGCAATTTAGTTTAAATTTGTACTCGTGTTTAATCCAGATACGATCTGTCCAATTGTTGATATCATTAAACACACCTGGACCGTGACGGATGACTTTAACTCGTATATAAGTGTGACTGTTTGAAAATAGTTAATGTTGAAAACAAAGAAAAACATGATGGACTATCAAAGGTACATTACACAGGTAAAATATATTCATTTTTTTCTTTAAATATTAACATTATTTTTCTTTAAGCATCATCAATTTCTTTTACCAGTTAAAGCGGGGCGGTAGTCTAATGGGAAGAGGGTTGGCCGCTCACGCCAGAGGTTGCGGGTTCGATCCCCAACTCGACCCGATGTCACTCATAAAACAACACTCAGTACTGGTTCTACCTAGGAAGCAGACTAGAGCAGTTCATATAAGCTCTGAGCTTTCATCGCAATCGAGCTAAAATAAATTAGTATAAACTAAAGTTAAACATTAGGTTCCTACGTGTACATGTGTACATATACTTTGTTTGTTCGATAATATCTAAGACTGTTTAAACCCTAGGCTTGTTGACGTAATCATGTTTATGATAAACATCCGTATAACGCACCTTTATGCAAGAAACTATATGTAAACATCTTAAAATATATTTATCCATACGTAGCTAAAATACAAAACTAACAATAATATATCACAGAATTTGTAATAAAAGTAAGACATTAATATAACGTATATAGATAAAGATATTACATTTTTGCATTGACGGTTGAACGAATCTAAAATTTGATAGTTTTGCTTGAAGAACGAATAGTATATACTTTTATTATCTTACGGGATTGTACATTCCTGGATCCGGCACACTATCAACAGAACATGCGGTCCAAAAGCGTACCAATCTTTTCCAGTCATTCGGGAAATTGTGTTACATATTGCAATTAAAACCGTGAAAGTGCAAAAGGTCTATATTAACAAACATTTGAAGTCTCTGCAACACATTTTACTTTCATTGAATTGTAACATTATTTCGCCCCATTGGTGGAAAAAGGTACCAAGTGCCTTCTTATTTCATATACACGTGGTACCTTATTGCACCAATGAGACGAATTTTGTTTTTCATTTACTGCAGTCAAAAGTTTAAATGTTTGTTTCAGCCATTTATTTTAATAGTTACTTGAAACTATTTATACGTAGCATCTATAGAATCAAATCTCTTTCTAATCTCAAATTTCAGATTTTCAATAAAGTTCATTTGTGAAGAGGACTGTTTACAGCAAGACTGCCAAACCATTCAAAGAAGAAAAATGGAAGCAAATTCAACAACCAGCATGGATAATGGTTTGAATTACAGTTGCATGTTTACGGACACGTTTTATTATGTTACCTTACCAATAATAAGTTTAGTTATTGTATCAACAGTGTTTGGGAACGTTGTTTTATTGTGCAGCCTCTACAAGTTTTCAGTTTTTCTCAACGGCAGTTGGTACATCTTTATTGGAAATATGGCAGTCGCAGATCTACTTTTAGCGTTATCATTACTTCTGTATCCACTTGAGAACATATTCCCGGAAGTTGCGCAAAACACATATTTTTGTACGATGAGACTCGTTTTCATATTGATGTCATTATTGATTTCTGGAATGACATTGATGATGATGTCAGTGGATAGGTTTATGGCTGTAATATTTCCTATGAAACATCTTATACGAACAACAAAGAAGAAACTATTTTACTTTGCGCTGATATGCGTATGGGCGGGAGACATACCTATTGCGTGTATTCCGTTATACAATGCACACACATACGGATATGAGCATACAGATGTATGTCGGAATGGAGCTATGTTTACCCCTGTTTTAAACATAATTGTTCCATGTATGGTTTTCTTTCAGTTTATGTTTAATACAAGTATGTACATTGTGGTTGTGTGTAGACTAACTCGAAGTAGACGGAAGTTTGTCAGCTCAAATACGAAAAGACGAAACATTATCAAATCAACTAAATTTAAATTAACGGTTTTAGTGTTCGCCGGATATGTAGTCTGTTGGTTCCCGTTTGCTATATTATCTCTTCTTCTGCAGATATCGCATTCATTAGACCGGACACAGGTACTTTGTGCGAGGGAATATTCTGGACTTTTAGGCATTGCTAACTCGGGAATGAATTGGATAATTTATGGATGTACTAACGTGAAATTGAGGCAAGCGTTTAAAGCAACACTGTGTTGTAAAAATAAAGTAGACGTTAAAAGGAAAACAAAAACCATAGCGGCAACCATTAGTTCAGACTAAATCATATTCTAAGAAACACGGGTATATAATTTTGTATACTCGTTGTCTGATACGTGTGCCGGAGTACTGCGTTTGGATGCCGGATAACTGCGTTTGGATGCCGGAATGCTGCGTTTTGGTGCCGGAGTACTGCGTTTGGATGCCGGATAACTGCGTTTGGATGCCGGAATGCTGCGTTTTGGTGCCGGAGTACTGCGTTTGGATGCCTGAGTTCTGCGTTTGGACAAGAAGTCATTCTTTTAGAAAGGCTGTCACCTCAACCTTTCTTGTCAAAGATGTGTTATTCATGTTATCATATCTGCAAGTATTCTACTGATATATATATGAAACTTACATTTATGTATACATCTAGTGCCCACCGTTACAAAAGCAAATGCGTTTTGTCTTCAGGGAAGCCCTATACAATGATCGCTTATCTGGGTTTATACAAGACAAAGCACGAAAGGCCACATATTCTGGAGTTTTACAACATTTTTTTGGTTTCAATATTTGAGTCATGAAATACATATGTCAGATAGACACACACAGCTTTAACTAACAACTACATGCACAATTATAACCGCTTTTGATAAGTGCCGAATACACGAAGTAGTGATGTTTTGTGTTTTGGCTGACACGCAGAAGTGATCTTGGCTTTGAAGTCAACTTTGTATATTGTGAATTATGTATATGTATTCTTGATATAAAGTGTTATAGTGATGGAAAAGAAGTTGACAGGTTATGAAGAGTGAATGGGTTCTTAAAGGGATGATATCAGGAAAAAATGCTATAAATGTCTTAAAATAAAATAATTATCGAAATGAATGAAAAGCATTTCATTATCATTAATAAATAAAATTCAAAAAGTGTTGTAGTCATATCCACCAAAACGTGAAAAAATCGATATTTAAATTGGAGTGGTAAACTTGACACGAAATCCCCAGCTTAAGGTTAAATACGTCATTCGGGCTCTTCCTAAGATGAAACCATTTCTAATACGTGCAAACCTGTATAACGGATCAAACTGAAATCAAAATGAAATCACGTGACTCGTTTAATACGGCACAAAATAGGTTGCATTTTAAGTGGGACATCTTTTTTAGTCTAACCTAGGCTCGTACCCCAAGTTGGATAAGTCATTTTTGATATTTTATTTTGGCATGTTTAAATAGATATCCCTTTTACAATACAGGGTCCGTGATTATATAAATGTATATATATATATATATATATGTATGCATGATATATTAGGGGACATGTTTGTAGCCAATTTTAAAATTTTGAAAAATTTTGACGTATCAACTTTAAGTAATGAGCATATATTATTACAGGTATGGGAATGTTTTGTGTATATGTGTACAATTTCTGTATCATTTTGATGATAATCTAATAAAACACGCATGTGACAGAATGTCTGCAACGTAAAGGTTAACAGGCTGTCATAAAATGATCGAAATATTTTACTGTGAGATTTTGTTTGGTGAGGTAAGTAACTGGTAAATACAAGTTACAAAGAAGACCTCTGGGTTCGCTCCACAAGGTAAATGTGCTTTAGGATAGTTTAACAATAATGATTGGATAAAAATGCTTTAGAAAATAATGAGTTGAAAACTTAAATGCATTTTCAAAAGAGGTAGTCAGTATTTATAAAATATTTATGTTCATTTTCAAATTGTTTGAGTTAAATGACTAGATGACGATGTATATTGATTCGTCGATGAAATATCTATGTTGAAATATTCAATACAACAATTTTTACATCGCAAAAGACTCAATGTCCGATGATATTAACATTAAACAAATATACAATGTTTGATTCTACTGTAACAGCCGCAATAACTGAACAATAACAAGAAAAAAACGAAGAATGTACATGAGGTTAGGGCTACGGTTAGTACTGGATGACATTTATGAAGAAATGATATTGTTATCTCATGTCCTATATAAATGAGAATGTTCGGATAACTTCAAACCAGGAAGAATCTAAATATAACGATGAATGAAGGTTTATTTCCTGTCCAAGTCATTGCGTGTATTGTAATTGTTTCGACAAAACACGTTTGAAGTACAAGTGTAATAGGTTTTGATTGATTGAATATTAAGCGTCATTTTATGCCATCGAGGGCTAACAGACGATCAGTTAACCTAACCACTGTTTCCTGGAATCCTGAAAGGTTAAACCAGTACTCGAGCACACCCCATCTCCGCAAGTAACTGATAATTTTCAAACTTGAATTAGCGGTAACAGACGAATAATAATAACACAATATCGTATATCAATCATTACAGAGGCTGTTGCCGGGCGGAGATTCAAACTCACGAACATCCAGGCAAGGAAAACATGTTCAAAGTCTTAAGAGAAAAGATGTTATTTGCGTATTGAATATATAACATTCAGATGGCTAAAATCAGACATTTGTGTTGATCTCTATTTTTCCGATGGTTACGAACGTTTATCTAAATTTTCATTCTACGAGCTGCTGACTTTAAGGTGTAAGATAACGATCGGTAATGTCTCTTTATAAATGACTAGTCTGTAGAACGAACCCAGCTCTCCCGATTGGGTCCGTTAACTAGGGATTGTTACGAGCATGCTGATTGGTCAATTGCTCCAGGGAACGTTTGAATGACGTCATAGTTTAGAAAGCCTTCAATTGTTATGAATTGTGGGACAGGCATAGAATTGCCTGCTTTTTCCATTGGTGGTTAATAGACCTTATTCGAGAGTTATCAGTTTCTGGGATAGACTAACAAATTATATATGTCCTCCTAAACAGATATACTTCCAACTAACTAATTTGATCTGGAATATGCGGGAGAGCTACAATGAACAAAAGGCAAAACTTTCATTGAACAAATATAATTAAACTGTTACTGACAGTTACATTATATCGTCATTTAAAAAAAACACACAACAACATAAACTGTATCAAAAGTAACATATGATCGGTCTGCATCATATTTCAGTGTCGGGTCATGGTTAGTCTGTATAACGAACTCAGCTCCTCTTCCGATTGGGTCCGTTAAATAGCAATGTTGGGAACGCCACCTTGAAAGCACGTTGATTGGTCAGTTGTTTCAGCTGTAATTTTGAATGGCACCACAGTTAAGTAAGTGTTCTATTGCTATGAATTGGTAGAATGTCCTTCTTTTTCATTGGGGTTAATATACCTGATTCGGGAGTAACTCTCTCATCCATAGTTCAGTGACCGATCATGGCTTATGATATCAAATTAAACATTTGCTTTACTCTCTCATCCATATTTCGGTGACCAATCATGGTTTATGATATCAAATTAAACATTCGTCTTACTCTCTCATCCATACTTCAGTGACCAATCATAGTTTATGATATCAAATTGAACATTCGCCTTACTCTCCCATCCATAGTTCAATGACCGACCATGGTTTATGATATAAAATTAAACCTTCGCCTTACTCTCCTATCTATAGTTCAGGGGCCAATCATGCTATTATATAATAAAATGAAACATTCGCCTTACACTCGCATCCATAGATTAGTGACCAATCATGGTTTATGATATAAAAAATTAAACCTTCGCCTTACTCTCCCATTCATAGTTAAGTGGCAAATCATGGTTTATGATATAAAATGAAACATTCGCTTTACCATCCGATCCATAGTTCAGTGACGAATCATGGTTTATGATATCAAATTAAACATTCGCCTTACTCTCCCATACATACTTCAGTGACCGATCATGGTTTATGATATCAAATTAAACATTTGCCTTTCACTCCCATCCATATTTCAGTGACCGATCATGGTTTATGATATCAAATTAAACATTCGCCTTACCTTCCCATCCATATTTTAGTGACCGATCATGGTTTATGATATCAAATTAAACATTCGCCTTTCACTCCCATCCATACTTCAGTGACCAATCATGGTTTATGATATCAAATTAACATTCGCCTTACCCTCCCATCCATATTTCAGTGACCAATCATGGTTTATGGTTTCAAATTAAACATTCGCTTTACCCTCCCACCCATTGTTCAGTGACCAATCACGGTTAATGATATCAAATTAAACATTCGCCTTACCGTCCCATCCATATTTCAGTGACCGATCATGGTTTATAAACAGTAGCGGTATATATGGATTCTACCGGTGTTGTCAACAGTAGTGTTATCTATGGATTCTACCCGTGTTATAAACAGTAGTGGATTATATATGGATACTACCGGTGTTATCAACAGTAGCATAATCTGTGGATTCTACACGTGTTATAAAAAGTAGTGGTATGTATGGAGTCTACCGGTTTTATAAACAGTTGTCTTATCTATAGATTCTACCTGTGTAAATAACAGTAGTGTTATCCATGGATTCAACCGGTGTTGTTAGCAGTAGTGTTATCTATGGATTCTACACTTGTTATAAACAGTTGTGTTATTTATGGATTCTACTCGTTATAAAAATAGTTGTGTTATCTATTGATTATATCCGTATTATAACAAGTAGTGTTATTTCTGTATTCAACTAGTGTTATAAAGAGTTGTGTTATCTATGGATTCTACCAGTGTAATTAACAGTAGTGTAATCCATGGATTCTACCCGAGTGTTATCTATGGGTTTTACCCGTGTTATAAACAGCAGTGTTATCTGTGAATTCTGCCCGTGTTATAAACAGTAGTGTTATCCATGGATTCTACCCGTGTTATAAACAGAAGTGTTATCCATGGTTTCTACCCTAGTGTTATCTATGGATTTTACCCGTGTTATAAACAGTAGAGTTATCTATGGATTCTGCCCGTGTTATAAACAATAGTGTTATCTATGGATTCCAGTGTTATAAAAGTAGTGTTTTTTATTGATTCTACCCGTGTTATAAACGTTAGTGTAATCCATGGATTCTACCTATGTCATAAACAGTAGTGTTATCCATGAAGTCTAGCCGTGTTATCAACAGTAGTGTCATCTATGGATTTTACCCGTGTTATAAACAGAATTGTTATCTATGGATTCTACTGTAGTTATAATCAGTTGTGTTATTTATGGATTCTACCCTTGTTATAAACAGCAGTATTATCAATATATTCTTCATGTGTTATCAACAGTAGTGTTATCCATGGTTTGTACCCGAGTGTTATCTATGGATTTTACCCGTGATATCAACAGTTGTGTTATCTATGGATTCTACCCGTGTTATAAACAGCAGTATTATAAATATATTCTACATGTGTTATCAACAGTAGTGTTATCCATGGTTTCTACCCGAGTGTTATCTATGGATTCTACCCTTGTTATCAACAGTAGTGTTATCCATGGATTCTACCCGTGTTATAAACAGAAGTGTTATCTATGGATTCTACCCGTGCAATAAACAGTAGTGGTATATATGGATTCTATACGTGTTATAAACAGCAGTATTATAAATATATTCTACATGTGTTATCAACAGTAGTGTTATCTATGGATTCTACCCGAGTGTTATCTATGGATTCTACCCATGTTATAAACAGTAGTGTTATCCATGGATTCTACCCGTGTTATAAACAGAAGTGTTATCTATGGATTCTATCCGTGCAATAAACAGTAGTGTTATCCATGGATTCTATACGTGTTATAAACAGCAGTATTATCTATGGATTCTACCCTTGTTATAAACAGTAGTGTATCTATGGATACTACCTTTGTTATAAACAGAAGTGTTATCTATGGATTCTACCCGTGCTATAAACAGTAGTGTATCTATGGATTCTACCCGTGTTATAATCAGAAGTGTTATCTATGGATTTACCCATGTTATAAACAGTAGTGTTATCCATGGATTCTCTCTGTGTTATAAACAGTAGTGTTATCCATGGATTCTATCCGTGCTATAAACAGTATTGTTATCAATGGATTATATCCCTGTTATAAACAGTTGTGTTATCCATGGATTCTATCCGTGTTATAAACAGTAGTGTATCTATGGATTCTACCCGTGTTATTAACAGAAGTGTTATCTATGGATTTACCCATGTTATAAACAGTAGTGTTATCCATGGATTCTCTATGCGTTATAAAAAGTAGTGTTATCCATTGATTCTTTCCGTGCTATAAACAGTAGTGTTATCAATGGATTATATTCCTGTTATAAACAGTTGTGTTATCCATGGATTTTATCCGTGTTATAAACAGTAGTGTTATCCATGGATTCTATCCATGCTATAAACAGTAGTGTTATCTTTGGATTCTATCCGTTCATAAACAGTAGTGCCATCCATTGATTCTATCCGTGTTATATACAGTAGTGATATCTATGTATTAAACCCGTGCTATAAACAGTAGCGCTATCCATGGATTCTATCCGTGTTATCAACAGCAGTGTTATCCATGGATTCTACCCTTGCTTTAAACAGTTGTGTTATCCATGGATCCTACCCGTGTTATAAACAGTAGTGTTATCTATGGATTCACCCGTGTTATCAACAGTAGTGTTATCTATGGATTCTACCCGTGTTATAAACAGTAGTGTTATTCATGGATTCTATTCGTGTTATAAACATTAGTGCTATCTATTGATTCTATCCGTGTTATAAACAGTAGTGTTATCCAGGAATTTACCCAAAGTGTTATCCATGGATTCTGCCTGTGTTATAAACAGTAGTGTTATCCAGAGAATATACCCGTGTTATAAATAGTAGTCTTATCCATTGATTCTACCCGTGTTATAAACAGTAGTGTTATCCATCGAGTCTACTCGTGTTATAAACAGTAGTGTTATCCATGGATTCTACCCATGTTATAAGCAGTAGTGTTATCTATGGATTATACCCGTGTTATAAACAGAAGTGTTATCTATGCTTTCTACCCGTGTTATAAACAGCCGTGTTATCTATGGATTATACCCGTGCTATAAAACAGAAGTGTCAACTATGGATTATATGCGTGTTCTAATTTTGAAAAAAATAGTTTATTATTATTTGTTCTATATCACATCTCTTAACTTATCACAGTGGTAGATTTCATTGAGAAATATTGCGATATTTACATAAGTTTGATATGTTACTAAATATATTGTGTCCAACAGCTGAGTTTGAATTCATGCTTTTGTTCCTGTGACGCAACTGTGCCAGGTTTCTTTTACAAATGTTATATACTGCACACTACCATTATTACGGATACACTCTATACAGTTTCAAATTACAATCACTACTGTATATTTGTACAGTATTTTGAAATGCAGAATAGCATAAAGAATATGAAAAAGCAATACAGCGCCCAAGTAACATAGACGATGTAATCAGGTGCTTTGATTGACGTCCCGTGTAACAGTTTGACAAACTGATATGCGTTGTTCCCTTGGTGATGGTTATTTGCCACTCTTCGCCTTGACTGTATGTACACATTTATGCTCAACCGGCTCCCACACAGATATTTCTGGAATAAGTAAATTCTATGTCAGAATGAGACGCAGCATTTACATAGCACAGCCACCAAAGGGACACAACACACAACTTATACATAACACAGCCACCACAGGGACACAAACACAATATATGCATAACAAAGCCACCACAGGGACACAATCACAATATATACATAACATAGCCACCACAGGGACTCAAACACAATATATACATAACACAGCCACCACGGGGACACAAACACAATTTATACATAATACACAGCCACCACGGGGACACAAACACAATTTATACATATAATTAACACACAACCTCAACAGGGGCACCAACATAATATATACAAAATACACAACCACCAAAAGGACACAAACACAATTGATACATAACACAAAGCTACCACAGGGGCACAAACACAATATATACATAACACACAGCATCCACAGGGGCATAAACACAATACATACATAACACACATCATCCACAGGGGCACAAACACAATAGATACATAACACACAGCATCCGCAGGGGCATAAACACAATACATACATAACACACAGCATCCACAGGGGCACAAACACAATACATACATAACACACAGCACCCAAAGGGGCATAAACATAATACATACATAACACACAGCACCCAAAGGGGCATAAACACAATATATACATAACACACAGCATCCACAGAGTCTCAAACACAATAGATACATGACAAACAGCCTCAACAGGACCATAAACACAATACATACATAATACACAGCAACCACAGGGGCACAAACACAATTTATACATAACACACAGCTACCACAGGGACTCAGACACAATTTATACATAATATACAGCATTGAAAGGGGCACAAACACAATATATACATAATACACAGCCACCACAGGGACACAGACACAATATAATCATAACACAGCCAGTACAGTGGAACAATTTGAATAAAACACAATATATATATAACATGGCCACGTCAGGGGTATAAACGCAATACATACATATTATACAGTCACCACAGGGGCACAAACACAATACATACATAACACACAGCATCCACAGTGGCACAAACACAATACATACATAACACACAGCCTCCACACGGGCATAAACACAATACGTACATAACACACATCATCCACAGGGGCACAAACACAATATATACATAACACACAGCATCCACAGGGACACAGACAAAATATAATCATAACACAGCCAGTACAGTGGAACAATTTGAATAAAACACAATATATACATAACATGGCCACGTCAGGGGTATAAACGCAATACATACATATTATACAGTCACCACAGGGGCACAAACACAATACATACATAACACAAAGCATTCACAGTGGCACAAACACAATACATATATAACACACAGCCTCCACAGGGGCATAAACACAATACGTACATAACACACATCATCCACAGGGGCACAAACACAATATATACATAACACACAGCATCCACAGGGATTAAAACACAATACATACATAACATTCAGCATCCACAGGGGCATAAACACAATAAATATACATAACACAGCCACCACCACAGGCGAACACATATAATAAATACATAACACACATCCTCCACAGGGGCACAAACTCATTATATACATAAAACACAGTAACCACATGGGCACACTTAGACACTACGACGGAGGTACCCACACAATAAATACATAAAACAAAGCTGCCAAAGGGGCACAAACACAACAAATATTTAAAACACAACAACCACAGGGGCACAAACACAATTAATACATAAAACGCAATAACCACATGGACACTAACACAATAAATACATAAAACACAGCCACGACAGGTCAACCTATCAGTTATCGTGCTTTTTATGTGGGTATATATATTCTTGCTATGAAAGAAAACACTTATTTAATGTGGAATTGTTTTAGTCCTTGACCTTATTGTATAGTTTACTCTAACTTGGGCATGGTTTAGAATATAAAAAAAATCCCTTTTCCTTTAATAAGCCTGTTATGCATAAACAGATATCACCATGGAAACACGAGCCCATTAAGCATAATGTATAGTATAGGGCGACATGGCATCAAACCATTAGATCTTAAAACATAATTCCTGTTTTGCGAGTATCTCCTTCAAAATGTTTTAAAAACATACAAAAGTTAACACCTTGAGGAAAACAGGTAACGAGTGAAATACTTCAATACTTACTGAAATTGCTGGTGTCATACGCTGCATACATATGTGCAACAATCTTGGCATTAAGATCCATTTGTGTATTAACACCATTTCCAAAGTAACTAGCTATACAGATCAAGCCACCATTACTGGCATTAGTGGGTCGCCAGAAACGTAAAGCTGATTCCGTGTACCCGTACATCAGCCCTCCATATGTACATGTAGCGTCGTAGACAGCAGTGTCATAAGCCAGTGCGCCGCTACCGGGGAATCTGTACCCAGCATTAACACCGGTATCGCTCTCTGCCTAGTGAAATGAACAGTTAACAATAAAACATTCAAAGAACACAGCCACTACAAACACTTAATGGATGGAATGGATTTAACGCCATTTTTAAGACATTTTAGGTTATATACAGCATATCCAGGTTAACGGGTGTTGGAAGACCTCAGACTGATTCAAACTGAGTAGAACCACCGTCCTTCCGTAAGTTACTGGAAACTTTCTTACGTATAGTTTTTGGAGCAATCGGGACTAGAACCTACGACCTTAGCTGTGAGAGTTAAGTGATCTTGAGACGGCGCCTTAGCTATGTTCTCGATCTAATCAGAAACTCGATCGACAAAATAATAATAGTTTAGGATAGTAGAAGCCTGAGATAAAGACAATAATCCAACGCCTTAAATCACTCGAAGACGCTTTGTAATATTTAAATCTGCAATCACTGGTCAAAATCAAAAACGTTTACGCGGACTTGTCGATTTAAAACCAGTCAATAATGAAATTATTGTGATGAAGGGTTCCCTATACTCAGATTTTAAAGTTTGTTTCACTGATGCAGTTGACCATCCATGTAAAGGACTTATTTCACGGACACAGACTGTTATAACAGCTTAGTCTACTGCCCAATACAATATATTTCACTGACCCAAACTGCCATGTAGAGCTGATCAGAAGTAAGCCCGTGGTCATCAATGGTTTGCTCGAGGAGCTCGCCGCTGACTCCCGGACCAATCCGGGAAGTATGTGTGGACCATGGAGTTAAGGTCTGCTGGTTCCATGCTATTATTTCTAAAAATCCAGAACTCGAACGGGTGCCAATCTCGTACCCGTCGTCGCCGGCAAATATCCAGCCTGAAATGAACGTTTCAATTTAATGAATGACGATTTAATTTGAAAGAGGGTGATTTAAAACCTAAAGCGTTAGTGAAATATTTCTTGCATACCGGATAAGGAGATCTGCATTTTTACTGGGTGAGATATTTTTATTCCTCGGGACGGAATTTTCTATCCGAACCTCAAACCCATGTAAGATTCTTATAATCTCAAACATTTTATTGTTGGCTGTGTAAATAGTTTCTATCTAAACATATAGTTTTGTTTGCTTTATACGAAATTGAAACCCTTCTTTCTAATAAAATAACCAATGCTTAAGTCATTAGGACGAACATAAGCGAATTCCTATAGGGAGCGACAGATACATTTAGTTGATTCATTAGAACTATAAGTGTAATACGTATATTCTTAAAGTTTATGAATGAAAATATCACATTTTATGAAGATAAAATACTTATAGTACAATAGTGTAATATTGTACAAATTCGTATAAAGCAATATAATAGTAGATACGAATGCAATCAAGTGTCGTCCACACAATTCGTCTGTATCAAAAGACTCTTAGAACAAGGAAACGTCTTTTTTTCTCCATCAACGATTCTTGATAAATTAACATCTGGGAGCCTCAAGTTCGGAGCAACAAACATAATTTATAATAAACTGGCCACAGTTCATCGATTCAGCTTGTGAACTTTACAAAGATATTGAGCATCCGTATTATCTTGTCGACCACATAATGAGAATCCACAAACTTACTGTCGGCATGTCCTGATATCCATACCCGCACTGTCCGGTCGTTAAACCCGTACACCACGTATCGAGATTGAGTGTTCAGTCTTGCCGGATACGCAACGATACTGGAACCTGAAAATGTCGAGAAAGATCCATAAAAAGTCTAACTCGGAGATAATGCGATAGAACTCAAAACTATTGAAATCAGTATCCAAGACTCCATTTCGCACCATACCTTGATGCCCAGGGTAGGGGATACTTTCTTATTTTGCCATCTACTAATATTGCTACAAATATTTTAACTAACTTTACCAGCACTCATTGAAATTGAAACCGGTCCCATATACAAGGCATAAATTACAGCCTGTAAAAGTTTTTCTTAACTGTGTTCAAAACTTCATAGGAGTAATGTCAATACATTATATAACTTTATATTGACTCTTGAATTCAATAAAGAGATTCAAATCTAAAATTTACTTAGTAATATTGTATATTTTACTAACATCGAAAAAACAATGTTTTTTTTTTATTTTTTTTTGACTTGCTTTATTGAATATAAAAAGATATGACTTTGTTTAAAGAAGCCAGAACGGGATATAAAAGGGACATAATTCACTATTGATTTTTGTTTTTTCCTCAATATCCTGTTTTAACAAAATATAAACACATCTTTTTGGTGTAGGGGTTTATAAGTTTTAAAATGTCAGAGATCATTCAATGTAACGTTGGATTACATAAACAAAAAGATAGCACCGATAAAGTTATTATTTTCCATAAGGATTTTATTCAAGTAGGTCCGTCCAATGTATATTCATTTCTATTAT
The DNA here is from genome assembly GCA_029582155.1 of Panopea generosa. Classification (NCBI taxonomy): domain Eukaryota; kingdom Metazoa; phylum Mollusca; class Bivalvia; order Adapedonta; family Hiatellidae; genus Panopea; species Panopea generosa. Next base: position 23,249,759 of record CM055908.1, on the reverse strand, counting down.
TTCACTAAAGGCATGTTGGCGTTGATTCTTGTTTTTTATTCAGTCCGAATGTCACATTGAGCTCGTGAATCATACATCTCACAGTTTTAAAACTAAAAACTATACAATGAACAAATATAATCATCAGAGAGATAATGCAAATCAGTTCATATACATGAGAATGTAAGTGTGAACTAAACATATATTTAGTTAATAACTAAACAAGTTTCAAGTACTTTTATTTAAATATTTATTAATTAGCACTATATGTCGCGGATCACCAAGAATGCAAGGCACAAACCAAACCCATTGTACACGTTTAGGTTAAAGTTATTAATCTTACTTCGATTGTGAAACAAGTTCTTACAACTTAGGTAAATCACTCTCGAAATCTTCCTTGTTAGAACCAATACTAAGCATATGCGTCATCACAGTGTACACAGACATGAAAAATCAGAAAATGGCAAGACATTTCTGTCGTTTGAATGTTTTGTGAAATATGAGGTTCAATAAAAGAATTTATTTTAATAAATCCATCATATTCTATTTTGCACGAGTCAGCCCTAAAGCAATTTCGCCATTTTTTCACTGCAGATCTAGCATATTTGTAGATAAATGAGATGCGCTTCCCATTACTAGAAATGCAACTGGGTGTCTCATTTCCACTTTCATGTGTGTTTGAAATGATAGAATTGTCACCCTTTATAAAAGTGGATTACATTTTTAGGGGCTGTTAATTTTGAACATTGGCCTGGGGAAACCTGTTTTTAATAGCAACATAACTTGCCGCCTAAAATGTTCTGTTTCTGTACAGTATCGGGACAGTTAATGAAAACTAAAAAATTACCAACAGCATCTGACACCCATCCAGCGAGTTTACCATCTTTAAGTTTTGTCCGAACTTTTACCAAACTAGGGTAATCTCCAAAGCCGTGATGTTCTTCAATGTAAGCTTAATAAATGGAAATAAGAAATATTTTAATACCTTTAATTGTTTCATAATGATAAAATTATCCTAAAGGTTTTTTAAATCAACGTTACTCATATAATTACTAACAATTAAAGGCGGGACGTGAAGAAAATACAAATGTATTAACATTGATCTCCGTTAATATTCAGAAGATAGCTTTGTGAAACATACAGACATGTTGTTTTAGAATAATGAACGTGTTGGGTGCCATTTGTAACAAGACTCCCCATACTTTGACTCAGTGTTGTCATTATTTCTTATTGCTATTTTATAAGTTGGTGTTGCATTCGTTGATTCGAGGAAATATTTTATCATTATATTATTGTAATTAAGTGAATGCTTCTAACAGATCACAAATATAACTGTCCGAATTATTTTCGAACATGTACACAAAACATACTTTTTTCTAAATGTGTCTGAGCACTTAGACCGGTGTATCAAAATTTTGGTTATACATCGATTAATGTCAAGATACGCAATTTGCTTTCCTTTTGCAATGAAGTGAATTCCTAAAATGGAGACGGACACCAATTGGTTGGAAATGGGAAAACTTTCTGTGACGTCACTTCAAGGTTTACTTTGAGTTTAGATTTCTCGCTTCTGTGATATCATTAACAACTGCAAGGTCAGGGGTCAATCTTATCTTGATGTGATTATTTATGTACAAAAAAGAAAACAAATAGTGTGTTTTTTTACACAATATTCTTTTCAAATACTATAGTAGAGTTAAACTTTGTATTATTATAATAGTTTTTAACTGTACATGTGTTGTCACTGTTTGGGTTACACGTGTGGACACATGCAATCAATGAAAATATGAGTATATCTCTTAACTCTTAATAAGCAGAGCATTCTGACATCGAAATGTTATACCAAGGTAAAAAATATCTGATGGATGGGCATAACATAGTTCTAGAAGAAGTATGTATTGTGCTCATGGTTTTGGACTGGAGTTGTTTATATACAGCACCAACTTGAGAGTTACATAAATGACGATATATTGCCTTTAAACAGAATGTATAATATCAATGTCAAGAGCAATTACAATAAACTAACGTATCTACAAAATGTAATACATTAAATTAATTGTCTCTTATATAAAATATTTAAAAAATTAACATTGAAGAAAACCACTTCCTTTATTCCATTTGAGCACTTTGAAATACATAGTTCGCTTGTATCTTTATTACAAAGAAATTATTCTGTTGAAATAAAAACAGGTTATTTACATAACTCTTTTCAAACCTATCTTAAGCAGCCACTCTAGGGAAAGAGCAAAACTGACCTCTTAAGACAGGTAATTGCTTAATACAGGTTGATAAAAACTAAAATTATAAATGGTTAATAAACAAATGGCTGTTTAATAGAAGTGGTTGCTTAATAGAGGTGACCACTAACACAGGTTTGACGGTACTTTTATTGATAACATAAGCTTGTATTAATCGATAAATTGTATGTTAACTAGACATGTTTACCCTTCGGTGATCCTGTACGGACAGGTATGTTAGTTTTGTGGAAGTCAGGCGGCATCGATGATTGACGCCAGGCTCGAACTTTTATCTGTACGGTATCACTGCTCTGCCGGTTCACGCCCGTATAATACTCACCGCCGTCTGCATGTGCACGAGAAAATGATAAAAATGCATTTGACAATATACGTACTTACAAAAGTACTTCGATAGAAAACATACATAAAACTTTGAATTATACTTAACATGACAACATATAGAACTACAATCAGGATTTGTTAATTATCTACAAGAGTCATATACATAGGGTCCTGAACTTAAGATAGTAATTTCCATTCAACTATGACGTATATTGTATTACAACATATTGCATTTCATTAATTATAACGTATTATTTAGATCATTAATGCTTGTAATTGTTTTTCGTAAAAGAGTGTATTCAATATATAATAACATATACTCGCATTTACGTAAACAATAATATTATATAAATTTCAAATTTAATCTTATATTCAAATAAAAAAAGATAATAACGTCCCAAATTATCACTATTTTATATCAATAAATCGAGATAATTGGTAATGTTTGGTAAATATCTGTTCTGTAATAAATAACTATTTTTACAGCCATTTTTTATATTTACTCTTTAAATAATTTATCTAATGTATTTTTTATTTTATTTTTATTTTTTTGTTGTTGTTGTTGTTGTTGTTGTTGTAGATAATGGTAGTGATAACTGCTGCTGTTGTAATTATTATTGTTGTTACTTTTGTCGTTTTCCTGTTGTTGTTGATTTTATTTTTGTTGTTAAATCCTGATAGTATCACGTTCTGTTTTCAATGACTGACTTCATGTAGATAAAATATACAAATACATATTAATTGTGTTTAACTATTCGTATTATATACAAAAGAATAAAAAAAATATGATATGTACATAAGAAAAATCAAATGTGAAAACTCATAAGGCAAAATCCCTTCTCCCATTACTGTTTTCCCCTTTTTAGTATACTGATTCATTGCCTACAAAACTAGTGACAATATAGTTTTTTATTTTTGTCATTAATGTCACATTAGATTAAAAATACCATACTAAGAATGAAATCTTAGATGATTGGTTAAGAGAGAATGCGTGTGTAACTTTTCTTTATTTCACAATTGTATTTTGTATACGGTGTAAAAGAGTGTGGTTCTCCCCAACCTCCTCACACGTATGACGGGGAGAATAAACGGGCTATCCAATGGTGATTCGAAAACAACACAAACGAAAATCAAACAAATAAGAATAAAAATGCACTGACATGTGCATCACATTCCTGCCTTATTTAATATTCAATACAGCCATACGAATTGAATGTTTGATATTAGTATATATCAGAGTATAAAGTTAGTAGGTAGTTGGCAGTTGGTAGTTGGGGAATCGAATAACCAACTACCGACCAGTTGCCAGTTGGTGATTCGGATTCATTATTATATTTACTATTTAATTTGCATATTTTACTAGTGTTTATGTGTTTTTAAAATATAATCAATAGAAAACGGATGTATATTAATATAAAAACTGAATCCCCAACTGGCAGCTGGTTGGTAGTTGGCGATTCGCGGCGAATCACCAACTGGAAATTTTGAATCGCCTTCTGATGAATATACTCATGGTATGAAAGGAACAACGCGGGAATGTGTTTATATATTTTATAAACTGATTTTTCTATATATTTTCCAACTACATACAAGCTGCAAGTATAGGTTTGGGAACCAAGACATGCGTCTAGATATCATATCTTACATGCTCCTCTTGTACTTAATCGTTCATGTGCACCATCGTTTCTACTTCACATACTTGTATTCAGAAACACTTTAAATGTGATGAGTTGTTTATAATATCATACGACAGCTACATTCTATGGCATAACCATACCTGTGTATAAGGCGAACCCGGTACCCAAATCGTTACTATGGATTGGAGATGATACCATAACCTGTTTGTCGTTATATAGGTAAATAACGCCACCATACGGAATGGGCTGGTCGTCGTCACGTGGGCAGCCGCCTGTAAACACATAATACACTAAACGTTAATAGTGTAAAAGTAAACGTGCCTTTTCAGGGTTAAACATTGATTTGAAATATGCAGCAACATTGTCAGTAGATATGTTTTAGGGTTGGTTTGATTACACGTTTCCTTTGATAATTTCCGATATCATTTTACATGTTTATATTTCGCTCTTATAAAATAATTGTACACAAAAAATATTGAAAAATCACTAAAAGGAATTATTTAATTATGGTTATAACCAATCCTTGTTTCAATTGCTGGTGATAGTAAATGTTTGTTTAAATATTTTAAAACAATGCCTTAATGATTATTGTGTCCAAAATCACAACGACCGTCTTAATCAATCATGTAGCAACATTTTATCGTAGTTTTTCAGATTTTGAATTTCAATCAAAATGGCTTGTTGTAAAAATAGTTACCATACATTGTAAGGTTTAGTGTAGGATGGCCTCGACCTTATTAGACATATTCCAAGGAAATAAATTCTTCTCCTCTGAATACCTTCAAACTTTAATCAACAATAGGTCCTCCGCAATATTATGTGATATTTTGTTTTATAAGTAGTAATAGTTGTTTTACCTAACCCTGGAAAAATGAAATTCTTGTTGGGGCTGCTTACTGACTTAACTTGGACATCGACCAGAATTGGTATCTCTCCAAGGTTGTGACTCACGTCAACGCGGGCTTTACCAGGAGCATTTGACTCTATCGCCAACCATGAGCTCTCAAAGTCGGCTTTGCCAAAGCCTAAATTACCTTCAATGATATAAACCTTACACAATAAATACACATAATATGTTGAATGAATATATTGCATAGTATATTGTAAATCAAGAAATAAACAAAAACGTTAGAATTTGAATATGAAATTTTCATTTTGTTTCCAAATTGTACTACTATTTGAGTGGAACAAATACCAATTATATATGTAACAATATCGTCAATATATTTGCATGTATTATTGAAGGAATTAATAACATCAGCTGGTACATTTCGCGAAAAACATAAATATTTTCTCAGATTAAAACAAAACAAGTCAAGAAGTATGTATCTATCAGAGACCACATTTAGTCTAAACACGGTATTACCGTATATGATAGACCTAATCAAAAGAACATAAAGTGCAAGATAAAATTAGACTTTTAATTCCCGACCTTATTTTTCTAACTGATTTATTTTCTGAGAAAAAATAAATTCTTTTTAATTTTGTCCTTCACGTCTCTCTATGTATAACCGCTCATTCATAATCGTAGTAGAGGCGCTTATTAGATATATAGTAATTATCAAGTGCTCACTACCTCTCATCAACGTAGTAGAGGCGCTTATTAGATATATAGTAATTATCAAGTGCTCACTACCTCTCATCAACGTATCATAGGCGCTTATTAGATATATAGTAATTATAAAGTGCTCACTACCTCTCGTCAATATTGCGTCGTCAATAATTGGCGTATAAATAAACAGTCACCAAATCACTGGATCGACAAGATGTTTTGAAGATAACGGAATAGATCTATGTCAGATTCGAGTGCAGCCCAAATCGACTGTACAGAAAGCAGAATGTGTTTTTACATACAAAACATATTAAAACACGATAAAACTGACTCCATTTTACATTCTCGTGTTTTCCATAGCATTAATTTTTTTTTCAATAGTATTTGCTATAGACGATCTGATTTCAAGTATGGACACCATGGGCGACGATTTGATCTCAACACCTTTGTTTGTAGAAATCACATTTTTTCTTGCCTTTAAAGATCGACTTTGTGCTCGTGTCAGATCTGTTTCTGATTTATCTCTCCACAATTACTTTATTTGTTTAAAACATATTCTGGCGCACATGCACACTGTTGAGCAATGTTGGATTTAATTTTTCAGCCTTATTGCAATTCATTAATCCAATATTCCTTACAATATGATAAGCCATTTTATAAAATATATTTTCAACAAGGTTCTTTTCGTAATATTAAGAATACAGAAATAAATTCGACTGCGTAGTGATACCTTATGATCTGCACAATCTGTCCACAATGAATAGATATCATAGAGAACTTTCTAAGACTTTATTATCCGTTCTTATCCATAGTTATACTTAAACTGATTTGTACGTAGATGTAAAGTTGAATGAATAAATATGTTTAAACCAAACTGATACAACATAATACCAGGTTAAAAAAATTATATCCCTAATATACCTACCTTTTTTTTCGGCTATGAAATTGGAAACAAACAATATACGTGTATGCCTTATAGTCCGTAAGTGAGTTTATGCATGTTAATATATGCATTGTTTTATAATTCGTTTTCTAAGATCGTTTATAAAACTTTTATACTTGGAAACATACCTTTTACGTTATCTCCCGTGTTTACTAATATTACCAAAACAATTATGCTTCCATGATCCATGTTTTCTGTCACAGGCGCTTCTTCCGAACTACCACACGTCCGTAGAGCGACTTTGTGTAAACGATACCGTTTAATACGGACACGTACAATTTCAAGTTTCTTGTGTAAATATAATTATGTATGTGTTTCACACAGCTAACAATGTTTAATTGCATATACCATTTACGAACGACACACCGCACGTTTAATTGCGCGGTTAAAACTATTTGAACATTATCATTGTATCAGCTCTATTTAATCACGCCCAATTCATTTCACAGCTTCTCTACAATATTTGATTGAAAGCTGTGTGGCAAATTAATTTATCGAATTTATAACATACGTCGTCGGTTTCAGATTAATTAAATACCCCATGTAGTTTTTATTTTATTAAGAAATTTAATATCATATCAACCATGACAAAAATATTGTTACCTTTGGATAACCGTACGTTAATTACGAATTCTCGATTCACAAGACGATGTTTAAATCAAAACGTCGCACTATACCAACACAGGGATGCTTCCAACTCGATAAACAGTCAGAATATAGAACACAGCACACGTCTTACCGTATTATGGAACAGGGCGAATGTAGAAATATCAAACTGTGCCGTTGGATGGAAACATTATTGTTCAATAACTGCATCGATCTAGTCCCATATTCGCAAAATATCTCAAATTGAACATGCATCTTAAAACATTAATCTAATTAGAAACTCCTCTAAATAATATTTGTATTACTGTAACAATGTTCTAAAGACGCAGCTTTGTCTCAGTTGCCAGCTTGATACGATAAATAAGAGAAATTCAATAAACACCGGGAAACAGCTAACCCCAAAATGTATTCACGTAACAAATTTGACATTTCGTAGCCATGACAACATGACAAGCTATTTTCAACTCTTCTATGCCTAAAAGTTGCAACTGTTTTTTTATAAGCCTAAAATAAAGAAATCTGTTTGTTATTCAAGACGTTTCGCCATTACGTGACCAGGTGTTTATTTGCATATTTAAGCGGTGAACACGTTGCATGGTGTTTGTTTTAGCATTTATCCATCAAGTTTTCCGACGTCTCCAGATTGTAGCAATGATTGTAGTTATCACCCACAAGGTGCATTGTATTACGCTTCATTAATCCATGTCATCATCTCAACTTTCAGAGTTTGACATATATTTACCATACCTTTTGCAAGGCTCTAGATGATGGTAAAGAGGTTCGAGCTGTCTTTTGTGATATATCTAAAGCTTTCGGCCGCGTGTGGTATAGAGGACTTTTATTCAAAACTGAATGCTGCGGTATCTTTGTTTCTCTATGTCTTTGGTTCAATGAGTATTTAGCTGTCACAATGTGTAGTCCTTTTCGGGTCCTCATCTGACACGGTTCCAATATCGGCTGGTGATCCACAAGGCTAAATTATTGGTCCATTATTGTTTCTTGTTTACATCAACGATTTTGTTTCTGAAATTGGCTCTGCGATTCGCCTCTTTGCTGACGACACAGCCCTCTATGCCATTGTCGATTACCCTCAGCTGCTCTCCGTCTAAATTCTGACCTATATAAGATCAATGAATGGGCTTTAACCTGGCTAGTATCTTTCAATCCTGCTAAAACTAAATATTTAGCCCATATTCATGAATACCTTTCAAATACAGGAATTCGACACTCACAAACACCTTGGAATCATTCTCTCTAGCAATAGCATATGACACAAACACATTAAAGACATCACCTAAAAAGATTGGACTCGAGTTAACACTCTGCGCTCTCTCAAATTCACTCTGGATCGTCAGTCACTCGAAATTATTTACACATCTTTCATAAGGCCTACACCCGAATACGCTGACGTCGTTTTATAACCAAAGTTGAAGAAGAAGACCTCGAAAGAATAAAAATGGAAGCAGCTAGAATCATTACGGGAGTTGGCAACACGTCTGGTATCACTTAATAACTTATACAAAGAATCCGCTCTTGAACCCTTGTAGTTCAGAAATTGGTCAACTTCTATAAAATGCTCAATAGTCCCTTCACCCTTCCTACTTATCCAATATGATTTCCGAGACGGTAAGTAATATTGCAACCTAAGGCCTATTCAAATGTAGTGGTACATTAAGCACTAAGAACAGTTTTACAATACTAACACAAAGTAAGAAACCAGTGAGCTCTATTATAGTTCATGATGTATATAAATATGGATAACAATTATTATCATTTCAGTGCATTGTAATATGTATTGTTTTAGGATAAATAAGGTTATATTTAAAAAAATATATTGTGGAGTGGCTAGTTTTGATGTGTCAAATAGACACGAGTACCTGTCACAAACTTAACTGTAGTTATTTCCCTCAATTACAGAACTTACTAAAATGTTCGATATAACGCTCTGTAATACAGTGAGCATCCAAAGGTAGTTAATGGTAATTTATAACTTGATGAGTTTGTGTAAAACATTCGCAATTTTCTTTACACAGTCTTTGTATTGTGTTGTAAAATAATCCACAATAACTTGGTAATTAAAACTAATGTTTCACCTGATAAGTTTGTTTGCAAGTGTACATCTGCATCTTTATTACTGTGTATTGCAGTATGTAAAGTTATCACGTGCAATATTTGGTATCCACATATTTAACGCCTAGGACAGATGTGTCATCTCTCCTTGCCCATGCCTTATCCAAGGCGGTGGTCTGTGCTGTCTCTTCTATATGTATTATTGTACTTATTTAACAATATAATATTAAAATGATAAACTATAGTGTTGTGATGACTGTGCCGTATAAACGCTACTTCTCTGGTTGGACATATTTGTATATATTTGTCGTTCTACCATTCTTATATAGCTAAATTATTAACATTGCATTTCAATCGGCGACTAACATTATAATTCCTGCAACAGTTTTTTATCATACAAAGAATCATTTGCCGTTTTAACATGTTAATGCATTAATTCCTGTTGATAAACTGTCTGGCGACTGATAAACATAGGTTTATCACATCAATGCATGTTTATCAGGCATATGGCACCATTATGTTTGATTATACATTTTGACCAGAACGGGATATCTACAGGCTGTAACAAAAGTTTGATGCTGATTTTCAGGTTCTTAAAAAGGACGAATTAGAAATATTGACAGGATAAAGAGAATACCATGTTGGTGTTTGATATTATCAACTTCATCAGGTTCGGCATGAAAAGAACAATGCCTAGGTCTGGGTTTTTTTCTAAGCATCACCTGATAAAGTTGACAATATCAGACACTAACATGGTAGTCTCTATTACAGAGGTTCTGTCGAGATGTACGCAAACTATACTACAATGTATCCAGAGAGGATAAGGAAACGACGGGTGAATTTCAGAGCAACAATATAAAATTAGTGTAAGCAATATTTGCAGTTTTAGAATATGTATGTACCTTAACATACATATTCTAAAACTGTAAATATCTCTTACAATAGTTTGATAAGATGGTTTTGAAATTCACTCGGCGTTTCTTTATCCGTTCAGCATAAGTCTATACAATAGAACATAATTAATACAGTTAATATTTGCTTGAAAGTATTAATATCTGAAACTCTGTTGGAGTTACTTGTATAAATAGCATAAGTTGCACGTGACTTATTTCAAATGGTGTTAGGTCCTGCGGAGCTTACTCCGATGGCGATGATTGGTAAATTGCATGATATACATATTTTGATCGAATTGTTTTGTATGCTAAATAAATAGTATTGAAACAAACAAGTTTACTTATTAACTGCAAAATCAGATATGGCGAGACTATAAAATAATCGTTATAAACCACATACGCTGTCTTGAAACTTTGTCATTCTATTTCTATATGGCACCTTCCGTATTAGGGGTATTTTGTAGTATGATTTGTTATATAAACTATAAAAAAAAAACTAGATACCAATATTAAGTGTGTTATACTATTGTCTTTAAACGGTTTTGATATGTCGTAAAAAATTTATGTGTGTTTTGAAATTCGATGAAATAAATGTTGCTTTAAGCATACATACTTTTGTCTTTCATTTACCTTTAACCGTTTTCGAAAATTGCGAATTTCTAATAGAGGTGCATAACTTCTGGAACTTAGTATAGATACATGCATCTCACGACAAAAATAAATAAATAAAAATATATAAAATTAACAAAAGATATGTTGAAATAAATTAAAACAGTACAATCTGATACTGTTATTGCAAATTAAATCAGTAATAAAAGCTCAATTTAGATACGCCTCAAACTCGCAACATTTGGGTCGACAGTCCAAACCGTTACCATTTACGCTATCGTAAGGGACAGAAGTAATACATATTTAACATTAATATCTAGTTTATTTTATAATTTATGCAACAGATAAATCTGCTATCATACTACAAAACCCCTAATACGGAACGTTCCATTTAAAAAAATAGAATGACGTAATTTCAAAATAGCGTATTGGGTTTATACGGGCTCGATTTATATTTATTTATCTACTATCAGCACATATCGGTATTAAATATAAACTTGATTCGTCAGGATACAAATATATATTTAGTTTTCGTGTTATGTTCTGTATGCTTTACTATGTACAATTGTTATATTTGTTGTTTGTGTGTGTGTTGTACATACTTAAAGACTAATAAAACTAACTTCATGCACGTTTCTTTTATGTTTTTAGTCGTGTTTTAATGTAGCGACTGTTCAAGTGGATGTCCCGACATATGTGTATGTATTCAAAACAAGCTGACACAAGATAGCACGGTCTCTCTTCAACTCAGTCATGCTGATACAAACATGTGCAGTGAGATAAATCATAATACAACAACATTATCAAGACGTGTGAATAAAATTAGTATTTTTGGCTATTTAATCATATGTAAAAAAAAAAAAAAGAAACGGCAAAAATAAAAGTTAATGTGAACGATTGTATGTTGGAGGAGTTTTTTTAAAGAGAGTTCAATAGAATTTGATATCGCCAACACTAATTAAATAATGTCAATACAAGTGGATGGGATATTGATAATTTATAGTATTACAATAATTGAGGATTTAATGACAAAATTAATTGAATGTTAGATAATACATTTTCTATATCGTCGTAGCCGATGCATGTAAATAGCCAATAGACTGTTAAAGCATTAGCACAAAACATTGATACAACCCAGTAGTCAATAAAACGCAACCATTTCTTTGGAAACAAATTGCATTTACGGTACGTTGCTTAATTGATTTTTAAATGCAACTTTTCAGTCAAGTTATTGAAACGAACTGCACGTGTTTGTTTTTTTAAGTCGCTGCTAAGTTTCAGACGACTTAGGATGTCTGGACAAATTCTAAAAGTTTTAATTATGATGACTCAGCTTTAATGACATTTTGTTTGCATTTTCAAGATTGTAAAAATACAATCCAATATACTCTTTTACTAACAGTTCATTTACCGAAATTCTTATATGAAAGTTTTATTATAAAACCTGGCAACTTTGTTTATTTTATAAATGCATCTGTTAAAAGTGTTGCTGAAAAGAATTTCGACATGCCACTTACGCTTAAAGGGAATTTATCAGGATTTTTTAAACTTTTAAAATTGGCTAAAAACATATCATGCCTATATATACCCACTGACCCCGTATTGCCAAAAGGTTATCAATTCAAACATGCCAAAATATTATATTGAAAACTGATGTCTTAACTTTGGCTACGTGCCTAGGTTAGACTAAAATAGATTTCCCGCTTCCCTGCTGTGTATATGTTTTTATCATACAGAGATGATCATTATTGGTTTATGATTATTAATTCAATGTTTATCAAAAACTATAGAGATTCTAAAAAGAAGAAAAACGAGATACTTTCCTTCAGTGAAATGTATTTATAATTCTTTGTTTAGAACACTTTTCTCTCTTAACAATTTTTTTTTCACCAATTTGCATCAAATCACATATTTTTTAAAACGAAACAATTGATTCGAATTGTTTTACTACTAGTATATTTTTCTAATTCTGAATTAATAACTGCAAGCAAGGTATTATATTAATTTGTAGAGCATTTATTTACTACATAATTTATTTTCAAATATAGTAGCCAAATAATCCCGTTGGAAGTAAAATGTCAAACAAAGTGCACACTCGGTAGTTGATAAAAAGTGTACACAGGATGAGTATATTTTATATAATCAGTCATTGAACTGTATGGTAAAAATCATCCTATACTTTAAAACAAACAGTAATCAATCTATATATTAATATATATTAGAAATAAATACATGTATACTAAACATCGTGCTTTTCAAAATATTAATAATTTTAAAAACATTATGTCATCAAGGAATAAAAAAGTATTTATTATCTTGCAATGTTTATGACCTAAACTCAAAAGCTAAGGCAAGAAACTTTAAACAATTTACTTGATTTTTGATACGATTTTAAATGATTTTGTAATTATAGATGTTTAAATAATACCACGACTGCTTCAGTTTATTTATGTGAGTTGTGTTTATTTGTTTGTTTGTCTATGACATATTTTTATTAATTTGAACTTGAAAATGGTCATAGGTAATGATTTGTTGATATGCCAATAAACTTGTAAATGGTCATAGGCAATGATTTGTTGATATGCCAATAAACTTGTAAATGGGCAATGATTTGTTGATATGCCAATAAACTTGTAAATAGGCAATGATTTGTTGATATGCCAATAAACTTTAAACTTGTAAATGGGCAATGATTTGTTGATATGCCAATAAACTTGTAAATGGGCAATGATTTGTTGATATGCCAATAAACTTGTAAATGGTCATAGGCAATGATTTGTTGATATGCCAATAAACTTGTAAATGGGCAATGATTTGTTGATATGCCAATAAACTTGTAAATGGGCAATGATTTGTTGATATGCCAATTAACTTGAAAATGGTAATAGGCAATGATTTGTTGATATGCCAATAAACTTGTAAATGGGCAATGATTTGTTGATATGCCAATAAACTTGTAAATGGTCGTAGGCAATGATTTGTTGATATGCCAATAAACTGGTAAAATTGTAAACTTATTATATTTATCTAAATATAACATTAAAACATTTTAACATGATAAATGAAATATCCCTGATAATGAGGAGAACGTTTTATAAAGTTTCTCAATATCAGGCGAATATAAAACATTCTAGCGATAAATATTTTCAAATAGTTACTTTTACCTTTGACACTTTGATTGTTCATACATTTATTTCAATAAACAGATAATTATATATATATTTGCAAAAGTAATACTATAAATATTTCTTAATTAATAAAATTGCTTACTGTTGAGGCGTTGATTAGGCACGAGGTCCCTATCAGCGATAAAACAATTAACAAACGCATGACGAAAAGTTAAATATGTCCTCTCGTCGCATGTACAGCAAGAAAACTTACCCGAGTAACACTTCTATATATGTACTCTCTTTTTAACCCGATGAACATTTTGGAAAGCCACATGTAACCCCGCAGATATTTATTATTTTCCCTCTTTAAGTCTATGTATTTAAATAATTATCCCCTACATCGAGGTGTAACAATAAAATGAAGCGTATTATTATATATTATTATAATGAAACTAATCAGCTTCGGAAGAGTGGGGGCGGAGGTCAATAACTGCGTACTTCTACATTTTTGTGTTAGAGGCAACAACTATTTTCGACAATGGGTTATTCTTTCAATGTTAATAACAATATTCCTGCCGCTCTTTTTAAGGAGATAAAATTCGGAATAGAGCGTCTAGTTTCTTAATCTACTTATTATACATAAATATATTTGCTAAGTTGAGCAAGCTCTATTTTGTTTGAATATTGTAGTAATGATAACAGTTTGATCATACTCGGCCTTACAACATAGTATTTTTTATAAATTTATTTCTAATATCTTTATACCTAGACCACACTAATACAAAACGAAATAAAAGTTTATTTGTTTTGGATCACCTGCTGTTTTCATTATCTACATTGTATTTAATGTGTTTTGTTGGTGACTTACTGATACGTGAAATACGTATCTTATGTATGCCTCCGTTAAAGTGTTTGTATTGTATAATATTTTTTTATGTTGGGATCTTAACTACCTACAAACTATGTAAGAAAAACTGCTCGTTATAGTGGGGTTCAATATCCGAAGAAAAAATTGCATTTTCTAAGGTGTTTTTGCATTAATATTAGAAAAGTTCATGTGATATTCAATAAAAATTAGTAATTCCCAGGATAAAAGCAAAAAAGAAACATCAAACAAGGTTAGTTTATACTCATTTATTTTAGCTCGATTGCTATAAAATAAACCGCCCTCGAGTCCGCTTCCAGGGTAGAAACATTACTTAGTTGTGAGAAGCATCGGGTCGAGCTGAGGATCGAACCCGTAACCTCTGTCGTGAGCGGCCAACACTCTATCCATTACACTACCGCTCCCGCTTAAACATCGTTGTATGGTTGTGTTATTTTGCGTCGAATTGCTTTTTTTTTTCTTTTTTTTAAAAATACTCAAATCATCGATTGCGTTAAAATCGTTTATAAATGGACAAATCTATATTATGCTAGGCATCACAGATATGGATTACGAATCGAATCAGTTCAATCTGATTGTGTAAATACTTTTGGATGCTAATAGTAAATAACAGTGTAGCGCTCATCGATTTCGGACATCTTCCTGTGTGTATTACTATACTTAGCATACACATGGCATTATGTACTGGTGTAATTTAATACACATGCCAAAGTACAGATATCCAAAGAAATGTTATGAAAGGCTCTAGACGAAAAGATTTAGTTGTCATGGGAAGAAAAACCCGGGCTTAGATGTTGAGAAATCGTTGTTTAGATACGAGTACAGATACGTATGTTTGGATTTTTTCGCGGTATAAGGGATATAAATATGTTTATTTTAGCAATTAAACAACGGTTATCAGATTCACTGCGAGAGCTCAGAGCTTATATGAAGTATTTGGTTTGGTATCGGTATACCAGGCAGAGTTATAAAGTACTTGATATGTTATATGTATGCTAGGTAGAGTTATGAATTGCTTGGTATGTTATCAGTTTACCAGGTAGAGTGATAAAGCACTATGCATAGTATCGGTTTACCAAGTAAAGTTATCAAGTACGTGTTATATTATCGGTATACCAGTTAGAGTGATAAATATTGGTGTATCAATCGCTATACCAGGTGGAGTGATAAAGCATTTGGTATGTTATTAGTATGTTAGGTAGAGTAAGAAAGTACTTGGTATATTATCGGTATACCAGGTATACGTATAAAGGATTATTGGTATGTAATCAGTATACCAGGTATACGTATAAAGTATACTTGGTATGTTATCAGTAAACCAGGTAAGCGTATAAAGTATACTTGGTATGTTATCGGTATACCAGGTATACGTATAAAGGATACTTGGTATGTTATAAGTATACTAGGTAGAGTTTTATCATATCATTATGTATTATTTTACATATGGCGCGGGGCAAGATTATAAGAATCTTACATGGGTTAAAGGGTTTATATATAAAATTCTGTATCGAATAATAACTATTTTGATGCGAACGAGGCTTATACCAAAAACATTGAAAAAATAATATTACTCATTGCATCATTTTATATTTTACAACGATCACTTTTAAGACGTTTAGTTATATGATTTACGTTATACGTTACGTCATCTAGATTATTCAAACGGTAAAGCGCGAGAGTTTTCTCGCTGCTCTAGTGTGAGATTATACGAATATTACATGGGTTGGAGTTTCGGATTGACAATTCTGATCCGAGCGATCACTGTTTTTGTAAAATACGCAGAAGTCCTTGTCCGATATACAAGAAAGAAACATCTGGCCTCAGTAAAAATGCAAATCTACAAATTCGGAATGCAAGAAAAATTTGATCGACAGGGACGGTATAACAGGCAGCATCACATATATTGATGACATAAATGTACGAGCGCGCCTAGTGGCAATGCAAAACCATAGACAAAATATCATTGCATCTGCCAAAGCAATAAATTTGGTGTAAACCATGACTTATATACTATGGTTTTACATGCAACACATAAGGAATGGACGGACATTTTACATACACGAACATATAGCTTTATATGAGTAGGATCAAATTAAGGTATCATGACTACTCACATGCTATTTAAAGGACACATTTAAAAACTCGTATATATAATTTTTATTATATATATATATATATATATATATATATATATATATATATATATATATATATATATATATATATATTGAAATAGTTACTTTTGAATAACAAAGACATAAATGTACAGAACAGACTACGGTGAGCGCGCCTAGCTACAATGCAATCCATAGACACAATATCAAGGCCTCTACCAACCCAATAGAATTCGTGTCAACCATGACTTATGTACTATGGTTTTACATGCAATACATCTGGACTTGACAGACACGTTACATACATGAACTGATAGCTTTATATGAGTAGGATCCAGTTAAGGATTCATGACTACTAACATGCTATATAAAGAACAAATTAAGAATCCCGTTGTATCATGAAGATACAGTGCAATCATATGGACTTAATTTCATGAAAGGGGATATTTGAAATCAAAACAACGGAATTTCTGATTTTTTGGATCTTTTCAGATACACATTCACAATGTATGATACATATATGGAGACTATTTTTGTGAATCACCAAGACATAAATATATAGGCCAATCAATTCTGTGTTAAATATTTTATAAGTTAGATATTTAAATAACCAAAACTTTTTTGTAATCACGGACGGCAAATAAAAGTTAATAAACGTATACATATTATTTTGGGGGTTTAGTATATATAAGTTGGGCTTTTTTTTAAATCAATTGGGATTAATTTTATAATTTGACTCGTATATTTTTGGAAATTATAATAAATGAGTTAACAAATTGTAAAGTTGTATTTTTATTTTAAAGCGATAGTGTGACACGTAATTAATTGGTTGCCTTAGATACGAACGGCAGATGTTTTATAATAATATTCTTCTGCGACTTCTTCTTTTCTTCTTCTTGGCCCTTCTGGATTCGTTGAGTTTTTTTTTATTAAGTTCGGTTGGTTTACAGACCTCAAATTTTCTTTTTCCAATCAGATGGTCATTTTGTGTACCTACCACCCTTCTGTTCCCTTATGTCATTTTCAAAAAATCATATTAAATTTTGCCAATCCCTAATATTTGTACACAATGAACTAGAAGTTAATATACTATAGTTACTCAAATACTATCCATTGTAATGCTACAACTACATTTAGTATTTGTACATGTGTTACTCTATTGTAAAGGTGTACTGTTTGTATTTTATATTTTGGGCTAGATGTCTATATTACCAAATCAATAATCTGTAAACTGTTTTAAACTAATTGATGTAATATGCATTTGCTATGTTATCTGATACATTTCGAGAATCAAATTTCTGAACATTTCAGTAATTTTCTTAATAGATTTTCTGTAGAGTTGTGTACGTTTAAAGGTGGTAGTTGTTATTTTTAATCTTAACGGGGAAGATCCTTTAAATATGTTAACATGTACACTTTGAACAAATATTTATATAACTTTCATGCATGTATATTTATACGTAGGACCTCCGATATGGTTTATGTAATATAAAACAAAGTATTTCGCTAAAGTCGTCAGAATTTTATTAATAATAATTGTTGTAAACTATGTACCAATATAATCTAGAA
This sequence comes from Panopea generosa, assembly GCA_029582155.1. NCBI lineage: Eukaryota > Metazoa > Mollusca > Bivalvia > Adapedonta > Hiatellidae > Panopea > Panopea generosa. Next base: position 23,231,212 of record CM055908.1, on the reverse strand, counting down.
ATTCCGTATTTGAAATACATGCAAAATAACGATAGTAAATTGTATGGATAAGCTGAAATCTGATTGTTCGTTAGGAACCATAATAGTTCCATAATGGTTCCTACAGCTGTTGATATGTTGACCTTTTGTTCTGCTTATTCTTCTTCTAGAGTCTTATACCATTCTTTGCCAACTGAGGAAATAAATGCAATGTATAAATTATAAATTATTGTATTATATCACAATCTCTCTCTGTCTCGCCAAACAATTTCAGAACAAGTCATACTTTATTTTGTTAACGTCACAACCATCTTTAAAATCAGATTTTAGGTGGAACATTTAACATTATACAGAAAATGGTGCATTTAAATAGTTTTGGTTTTTTTTTGTTGGTAAAAAAGTAATTTCCCTTGTGAATAATCAACATGTTTGAGGTACTTTCATTAGTTTGGGGAATGTTACATATAAAATAATAGTTATCATGCTAAAAGTTTGTGATTGTCTTTTAAAGCATCCATTTTACTAACAATCAGCTTTTACTTCTACCCTTGAACTGCATCAATATAGTATACATGGCTAAGTTTGATTATCTCTATAACAAAAAAATTAAGAGATGGAGATTTTAAGAAATTTGAATTTCCAGATTATCTGTGACATTACTTTCACCATAATATTCAAGGGATTTAGGTGAAATATTACGCATGTGTACCACTCGTTTATACTAATGTAATAAAGTTCAATCAATAAACAATCACAACAAACGACATATGTAAAGAATCGTTGTTTTTGTTTTCTATGTTTGGGGGTATGGACAATTTTAATGATAGATGTTCTGTGTAATGACAAAATGAGATTACTATTCCTTGGTTATACGCTGATTTCAGAAATTTTAAATTGAAATAATTTCAGTACAAGATGCCTCTCCATTCTCGTAGATGGAAAAACATTCTCTTAATCTTATCGCTAAAGTCAGGGAAATAGTAAGAAAAGTTGCACGATACAAAACTTGGCAAACATGTTGGTATATTAAAAGGAGCTGCCCTTGAATATTCATGCATATAATCTATGCCAAATGGATACCGTATTTGCTTACTGATGACCGAAAGTTCACTGGCGTCAAAATTGGAAAGCTCTTGTTGAAACAGTTCCCCAAACAAGACATATGAACTTATTAAAAATTGGGATAAAACATGAATTCCATTTTATAGCCGCAGCGAAGACTGAATTACACGAAATGGGCAAAAAGACATGGCTAAAAGTATAACATGGTATGACAAACCGTCAATATCAAAAGGTCAGTGAAATAAAGCTTGTAAAATTTTATTCATAAAAAAAGAACTTCTCACGTGTCGAACGCATTGTTCGTGAAAGTTGTATGTATGTACGAATAATATACAAAACACTCTTACCATATGTCAATAGTCCGTGCTTGCATAATAGTTCTGAAATAAAATCATAATCAAATGTGTACACTTTGTACTGAATATTGGGTGCTGTTCTTGACTGATACTCGTAGTAGGGTACGTAAAATTTATCCAGAGGTCTCAAATTATGTTGGTTTGTTTAATGCAGCCTAGAAGTAAAGTCTTATTAATGCAATGAAGGTGGTCGGTCTTGTAGACACGCTCCACCCATTGCAAACAGGAAGTGCACTACACATGTCAACAAACAATAAGATGTAAGTTTTATTTCTTTTATTCGGGCCTTTCTCTGTACAACAAGTATTTTGACCAATAAAGATTTAAGAAAAAATCAATGATAGGTTTAATAGAATTATTAAGTTGGCCTTAACGCCATGACCAGTCAGTCAAGTTGGCTTAGTCCTAAATTTTCACCAAGTCAAGTTGACCTTGTAGTATAGTGAAGTCAACCGAGTAATATAGTCGTCCTAGTTATGAAATATGTTGGGTAAGTAGTAAAGTAAAATCGCCACGAAGGTCAAACCGGCACAGTAGTAAAATGAAATCGGCACAGTAGTAAAGCAAATAAGCGCAGTAGTAAAGTCAAATCGGCATGGTAGTAAAGTCAAATCGTCCTTGTGGTAAAGTCAAATCAGCCTAGTGGTAAAGTCAAATTTGCACAGTAGTAAAGTAAAATCGGCATGGTAATAAAGTCTTATCGGCCTAGTGGTAAAGCCAAATCGACTTACTGGTAATGCCAAATCGGCCTAGTGGAAAAGTCAAACTGGCACAGTAGTAAAGATAAATCGGCCTAGTGGTAAAGTCAAACTGGCACAGTAGTAAAGTCAAATCGACCTAGGGGTAAAGTCAAATCAGCCTAGTGGTAAAGTCAAATCAGCCTTGTGGTAAAGTCAAATCAGCATAGTGGTAAAGTCAAATTTGCACAGTAATAAAGTCAAATCGGTCTAGCGGTAAAGTCGCATCGGCCTTGTGGTAAAGTCAAATCGGTCTAGTGGTAAAGTCAAATCGGCCTAGTGGTAAAGTCAAATCGGTCTAGTGGTAAAGTCAAATTTGCACAGTAATAAAGTCAAATCGGCCTAGTGGTAAAGTCAAATCAGCCTAGTGGTAAAGTCAAATTTGCACAGTAATAAAGTCAAATCGGTCTAGCGGTAAAGTCAAATCGGCCTAGCGGTAAAGTCAAATCGGTCTAGTGGTAAAGTCAAATCGGTCTAGTGGTAAAGTCAAATCGGCCTAGTGGTAAAGTCAAATCGGTCTAGTGGTAAAGTCAAATCAGCCTAGTGGTAAAGTCAAACTGGCACAGTAATAAAGTCAAATCGGCCTAGTGTTAAAGTCAAATAGGCCTAGTAGTAAAGTCAAATCCGTCTAGTGGTAAAGTCAAATCCGTCTAGTAGTAAAGTCAAATCCGTCTAGTGGTAAAGCTCAATCGACCTAGTGGTAAAGTCAAATCGGCCTAGTGGTAAAGTCAAATCGGTCTAGTGGTAAAGTCAAATAGACTTAGTAATAAAACTAAATCTGCACAGTAGTAAAGTCAAATCGGTCTGGTAGTAAAGTCAAATCGGCCTCGTAGTAAATTCAGTAAAGTAAATTTGTTTAGTTTTATTCTATAGTAAATACCAAGGTGTGCATGCATGTCACTCATTGAAAGACCCAAACGAAAGGAGTGAACGGACATGTTCTTGTTTGTCAACCTCTGAGCTACAAAAACATATGATGAGAAAAGTAAGGACAGTGTGTTATCCGAGCGATTGTATTACTGCTCAGTGTTTACACTATTGACAAAGTGAAAGTAGGCGTCAGAAATCATGCATTCATACCCTAATTTCCAAGCATCATCTTTTTTAAATTCACAATTAAAACATGACATTGGTTTCAAAATATTCCATATACACCAATAATGACATTAAAATAATAAAGGAGCAGTAAAATAAGGAAAATGCATTGTTAATACGAAGAAACATGGGTTATTTATAACCGCCATTATGCAACTACCCTAATGGTGCATTTCTTGTTTCTAATAAACAGATGGTACTTCAATTTTCTTTAAGTGAGGCGTTGATAGTAGTTAAATTGAACTAGAATATCGAAACGAACTATGTAACTGAGAATACAATACCCTTAACCCTCTCTGATCTAGATATGAAACAGCTTACCCATAATCTCCAGACGTTTGCCTGTAAAATATATATATATATATATATAAATAATAATGAGAGTATATGTATACACTGTGTATTTAATAGCTATACATGATTATACTGAGTAGCATGTTAACTTTCAATATTTCTCCTTGCATGCATACTGAACGGAACAGCTAAACCGCCACTTTTATATTTCCAATGTCTTTGTCAAAATATTGAGCAGCGCTATTAAAAGTTGTAAATGCCATTAATAGACAATTATGGATTTGTTTACATAACCTAAATGTTCTTCCTTGCTTTAGTCCAAGTTTCTAGGAAACTGATTTGATAGATTTTGAGAAAATACATAATGTACCATGTAAATTAAATGTCAGGTGGCAGGTTAGCTATTCCGATCAGTATATATTCATATCATAATATACAATCATATAATAAAATCAATGTACATACACACAGTATATTATGCCATTAATATTAGAACTATAAGAGACTCCATATTTAAAACATTATCCTTACATGCACAATAACGGTCCTTCAATGGACGTAAATATATTTATATGTATCTAAAACATATCACATTCTCAGAAAAAATATTACCAGGTATTGTAAATAGTACAATAGTAAAGTATATCAAGTGTTCGCAGCGTTAACAGCATATTTTCACGTTATTCTGACGATCTTAGAGTCCACATGTCACAACGCCATATCATATATTATGATTAGCTAATGAAAACTGATTTGAAACGTTTCTTGTTGTTCAGTATTTCGATGCAGTATCAGTCATTCCATATATAGATCTAAATTATTCAATTCATTGTTATCAGAAACTGGTCAATCGCAATGTAAGAAAAGGCGAACTACTCTTCTCTGTCAGTCGCATGCACCATGTACATAGTTTTCTTTAATGTTTACATTGTTCGATGTAAGCTTAATTAAATGTTCTTGAACTTTTTACTTAAAGCTCACTAATACGATGGTATTCTTATTAATCACATTGAGAATTACTCCCTGCGTTAAGACTAATAACTTTAGGTGTGTTCTTCCATATGAGCTGTGCCCGATTAGCTCAGTCGGTGACGCGTCTGACTATCAATCCAGCGGTCGTGAGTTCGTATCCCCGCCCGGCAACAGTTTCCATGACGATTGATATACGACATTGTGTCTCATAATCATTCGTCTCTCACCACTGATTTAATAGGAAAGTTATCAGTTACTTGCGGAAATGGGGTGTGCTCGGGTACTGGTTTACCTTTAAGGATCCCAAGAAACAGTGGTTAGGCTAACTGATCGTCTGTTAGCCCTCGATGGCATAAAAATGACGCTAAATATTCAATCAATCAATCAATCTTTCATATTAGTGTTTGCCTTTTAAATATAAACTATGATTTATGCAAACTTTTGATTACAGAATTTAAACTCTTTTTTTTTTTCGAACAATGCTATAATACATTTGATCTATTTTTGAAATTCGCAATATATGATTGTGTATCAATTATAGATTGTAAAAAATAAATGATGTACCAAAACCATTTAATATTTATACAATAAGAAGTAAGATATTCACGTACTTTCATCTAGTGTGTCGATGTCAACCTGGTCTGAAAAAGAATAAGCCAAATCGTAATTAAAGTATATTAATTTAAACAGAACGGGAATTGATATTAAGCTGTATAACTAATTTTTTGAATTAGCTGAGGCAAGGAACTACATGTAACTAAGGTTTTTATAGTCATTCGACTAAACATAAATAGCAGTCTGAGCAGACCGTACCTTAGCACATGGAATACCGATACCAATTACGTCATTCTTATTCATCCCATCTTATTATTATTCTTCCCATCTTATTATTATTATTGTTGTTGTCTTTCTCAAGAGAACTACAAAGAGCCTTGACTGAGGACCGCACCCTTGACCACTAGACCACCCGTTTTTGTGAAATCACAGTCTACAGCTTTGTAAACTGAAATACATTCATGAATTATATATAGTAGACCTAAGCTTGGAATTGATGTTGCATTCAATTTTACATGTAGATATATACATTTCTCTTTTTTTTCTTGTATTAAATGAAAGAGCTAAGATGGAATCACTTTAATTATCCGGACAGTACACTTAACAGATTTAGTATTGGTCCAGGATGATTTAGCTAAGGAATGGACATCGCGATAAATTGAATGTTTATGCATTACTTTGGCATAGTTCATCATTTATATTTATGTAAATCACACGTGTTATAACACGCCAACTGAATTACCAATACATTATGTTTCCATAGCTACCAACCTGAAAATCTCTGGAATCCCAACTCAGCAAACAGATCGAAAAGTTTTTCAATAACATTTGCCGGCAGGGTAGATAAAAACCGAACTGAAATTAAACAAAACATATTAGCAATAGAGCAAATAATTTTATAAATATATATATATATATTACATTGATATTGAAATAATTAATGCTGACCGCCTAAATAAATCTCGCCTATTGCGCCTCTGAATGCGCAAAGTTCGATACAGATCAAATGCTTTGTTCCGGATACGCCACATAACTACATTATTGAACAAACTTATTTGGCCTTCAACCTTCGGCCAATCACTTGTAACGACGTCATGTGACTGAAACGTTACAGTTCACTATATTGTTTCTACATTCAAATAAATGGCTCGATCTCATGACGGATTCATTCATTTTGTCAAATGATGTCTGGCGTGATAAGTAACCCTTATTTAAGATTGCTTCTCTGAATTCTAAACGACGTCCATTGTATTTCAACGAAATAAGTTAATACAGAATTTCAAAACCAAGACTAACTGGTTGGATGAAAAAAGAGTTAACACTAAATCGTGTTTAACGAAAATAAGAAAATCGCATAAAAGAAATATGAAATATAGTAAATGATCCATTTACATGTTGTGGTTGTTTCAATCCTGATACAAGTCATTTTATTCAGATAGTTTTGTGTGTCACAACTAAGTTTTATTATGTTTCAGAAAGTATACAAGGATGATTGGAAATATCAATATTACATAAACATTTAAACGTAAACGTGTGATTACTAACCTATTCGCTTACGTACATACAAACACGTTCATTTTATTTTGAACTACTACAAAATCGTAATTCTGTCATATTGAGTAAAAATGAAGTTTCATAAAATTAGTCACAAAAATATAGTTATGTTTTGTTTGAAAACCAATTTCATATCTGATTTGAGTTGATATTCCTTTAAAAACGTTTGGAATATACTAACAGTATCTACATGTGTATATATAGTTTGTAAAACTTTAGTCTGCTCATATTAATCTGATGATAATTTTAGATGAAAAAAAGATTAGCAGTAATTATTGTAACTTTCTAAATTCTGTAATTCAGTGACGTGCCTATTTTAATCTCTTATCATCCTTATATATAATGGCATATATTGTAACATGTTATTTTGTTTAATCAAAACTTTTATTTTATAAATCAGCATATTATAGCACGAATACAATCATCGTATAATATAACACACATAATTATTTTTGGCTATATATATAGTTACTTTATGAATAGATGACATAATACTTTTAATTTTTTAAACATAAAATTGTTCTATTATTTGCTATACAAACTGTACTATACACGTGTGCACATAGTACGACGTAAAGACGCCATTGCACATTAGATAAATAACTCGTGCCCTACCATTATTCCAGGCATCGTATTCCTCCATCGTCATCAGTGAGTGTCCGCCTGTCAAAGATTGAGTAACAGCAGAACTTTAACTATTATGTGATGATGGATATATATTCTATAGTTTTAGTGTTAACTTCACAAATAAGAGAACTTACATCTGCGTTCTAGTTATAGCAAATATGTAATTTAAGCGGTGAGGAAGTGCAATGGGGTAGAGTGTTGACCTCGCACGCCAGAGGTTGCGGGTGGTTCGATTCCCAGATTGACAGAATGCTTCTGAAAACAACAACACTCAGTATTGTTTCTACCCAGGATTCGGACTCGAGAACTGTTCAGAAAAGCTTTGAGTTTTCTTACCAATCGAGCTAAAATATAATTAGTATAAAATAACTGATAAAAATAACATTATCGGATAAAAGATTATGCTAAGTATATCCTTTGCAAGCATGCATTACCACGGTTACTGCACAGTATGACTTATAGTACGTACAGTAAGTTCCTGATTCCCTTTCTGACTGATGAACGTAGAGTTAATTCCTTATTCTGTTTTCCTGCATTTCATATTGGTAATGGATGCACATGGACGTTAACTACAGACGTTCAACACATTAAACGTTTACATTGCCCGCCATACAATGCATTCAACGATAAAGATAGAATTGTCTACTAATACCATATTTTCCAAAACATTGCATGTCAAAATGGGCAATAACCAAATGATACAATTGTTTTTTTATAAGTATCGATAGTGTGTCATATTTTTACATATGACTGTAAATGTATTTTTTTATCATGAGTAAAGAAAGAACCAGTTTATTTAGTGACGCTATTTGATATGTTTTTTTCCACATATGACAACATAAATTTATATCATTGAAGACGAATACAGTTCCTTTTATCAATGTTATGCATACAATTTCTTACGTGATGCTTATTTTACGTGCGAATGAACATCTTGTTATATGCTGAACGGAACAGCTAACCCATCACTGGTGTATACTGAACGGAACAGCTAACCCATCACTGGTGTATACTGAACGGAACATATACTGAACGGAACAGTTAACCCATCACTGGTGTATACTGAACGGAACAGCTAACCCATCACTGGTGTATACTGAACGGAACATATACTGAACGGAACAGCTAACCCATCACTGGTGAATACTGAACGGAACAGCTAACCCATTACTGGTGTATACTGAACGGAACAGCTAACCCATTACTGGTGTATACTGAACGGAACAGCTAACCCACCACTTGTGTATACTGAACGGAACAGCTAACCCACCACTTGTGTATACTGAACGGAACAGCTAACCCATCACTGGGGTATACTGAACGGAACAGCTAACCCACCACTTGTGTTACTGAACGGAACAGCTAACCCACCACTTGTGTTACTGAACGGAACAGCTAACCCACCACTTGTGTTACTGAACGGAACAGCTAACCCACCACTTGTGTATTTCCAATATCTTCGTCAAAATATTGAGTAGTGTTCAAAATGTGTATACGACAATCAATTATGTGCTGACCTAACACAGCAGCGTTCTTTCCTATAAAATGTCAGGTGGCGGGTTATCTTTTCCGTTCAGTATAAGTTTTACCATTTAGTCTTCTAAACATGTAATCACTATAAGTTATATCTAATATATACTGCCATCATGTACATGTCATAATGATCTGCACGGGTTTGCACAGAGAAAATATTGAATTAATCGTGTATTCATAGTGTTACATTATATATTAAATCTCGTACAACATGGTGATGAAGGCCATATTCACGTTTACGTACGGGGCAGTCTGACCTAGACAGGTATATGACCGGAAGCGAACCCAGTCCGTAGACTTGCATTTGAACCGAACCACCGTGTGTAACTAGTTATATTATGTCGAATATATTGAAGCACAATACAAAACTAACAAATGTGTCGTTCCATATAGGCATACCATCTTAAGATCTGCTTGTATATTGAAATACTTGCACATTTTGTATATTGGTCTGGGTGACATCATTCTCGATATTATATTAGACCAGGACCGGTCCATATACTTATATATTGACCGGGTGGCGTCACATTGGACAAGGAAGAAAATTTATGTAAAATGAAGGATGGTATTGCTAAATTTGCATGCAAAGCTTTTAAATCAGGAAAATCATTAGTCGGAAATATGCAAATAATGTATGAATGCCCAATCTTTCATTATAATTTTAGTCAAATTATTATTTTTTCACTATTTTGTTATTCAAATATTTACTTAATATTTATATAAGTTGTAATATGGGCCACTGGCCTAACTTATGAAATAAAAGAAAAACAGCATGATAACTTACAGAATAAATAACGTGCCTACATTTTCCATTTGACCCATTCTATGATTGATACGTTGGCATCTTTTAAAATCAAATAGATAAAAACCCAACAAATAATTCAAAAAGAAACCTCAAATATAAAATTAACCTGATCGTCAATCGTAACACGTGACTATCACATTACAATACAGCAACAAAGTATATAACTATAGTTACCTGTTATCTCTGAAATGGAGAAAGAAAAGAGAGTTAAGCCAAAATTTATACAATACTGTCGACCGACAAACACACAGAGTTTTATACAGCTGTTACAAGCAGGTAATTGATAAGTTAACATTACGGTCACGGCAAGCAATTGATACGTTTAACATTACGGTCACGGCAATCAATTGATACGTTTGACATTACGGTCACGGCAAGCAATTGATAAGTTTAACATTACGGTCACGGTAAGCAACTGATAAGTGATAAGTTTAACATTTCGGTCACGGTAAGCAACTGATACGTTTAACATTACGGTCACGGCGAGCAACGGATAAGTTTAACATTACGGTCACGGCATGGAATCTTGAAACGTTTTTTTAACAAAATATAACAGTCATGGCTACTTTAACAATCGAATCAGATTTGGGGTTTTCTCATTATTTAAAAGTAAATGCCATTTTCAACGTATTCCCATATAAACATATACATGACATCCTTCTTGATTGTTGGAGAACTAATTTAATTCCAACCCTTATATTAAGCTTTCAGTCGAGTAAGGCTCGACCACCCACAGCCTCCACGAAAAAAGGCATATGTATTGGTCGAGGCATTTGTATATTTATATACAAAAACGTGCACATCGTATCTGCCTAAATGTCTAAAAAAAACAATATTATCGTTAATGATATTCATAATATATTTGAAAAAAAATTTTTTTAGCCATTATTAATTTTTGAAAAATCCTGATAAATTCCCTATTACAACGCTCATATTGTAGAGGGTGTTTTATGAAGCATTACCTCCGAATACAGCATCGATATCTTGTTCTATACTCAGCATTGCTGACTTGGCACATGCGAAGAAAGATTCTGTAAATAAAACATAGAATAACGGTATTTGAGAGACGCTTTCACTCAACGTGTAAAGTTCATAATTATTTGAGAGACGCTTCCACTCACATGTCTCAAGGTCATAATTATTTGAGAGACGCTTTCACTCAACGTGTAAAGTTCATAATTTTTTGAGAGACGCTTCCACTTACATGTCTCAAGGTCATAATTATTTGTTTAAACATATGTTATTCCAATATTTCATGAAATGGGGTCGGGCTTCAAGTTCTGACAACGTTTATTGACTCAGACCAACTGTAACCAAGCGGTTAATGATAAAGATGAAATGTGCTCACCGGCATTCAGACTGTCCAAACACGGTACGATTACATTGGCACAGACATCATCATGACTCTCATCTCCTGTAAGTTAATAATAAATTAACGCATGCACTTATGACTATTTCAAACACATATATAAGGCTGTGTGTCCGACCAGTGACTGAAATCGGTCAGAACTCGACTATAGGTTAATCACTATGTCATCATCTAGAATCGCCATCTTTAATCTCGCTGTATAGTTAAAATGAGAGATACACGTAAGAAGAAATATAAATATATTTACATCATTCTAATCGGGAGACTTATAAATATGTTCAATTTAGGATTATTTAAGTTTTAAATGACTGCTTGTAACATAGCTATCTTGAAAAATAATCTAAATTAACGTTAGACTTTCATTGACAAGTTTATTATATATAAGATTGCTTAAAGGGAAAGGACTGCTCAATAATGTTGAAGATTAGTATAATAGGTGAGAGCTTGTAATTCCGCCAAATGATCATCAGATGGGTAAAATTAAATATGCAGTCACTAAACTCGCACGTTCACGTAAATAAACTGGTCTATAAAATGCATTTTTTTCCCAAAATAATAATTTCTAATAAAACTAGCATACTTATACTCTCCAATAACAAACCATCTGATTAATAGCAACAGTTTATAGTATATGGAGCATTTTGGTCCAGTAAAACATGAATTTGAGGGTAAATTGAAGAATTAACGATAATTTCGATGGACTTGTAGAGCCCATTCTGTTTTGCTCGAGATTAAACTATCGCTTAAGACAGTGATAGTGGACGTGAGGGGGACTGTTTGTTTCATTACCCTCATGGACATACTCATTACCCTCATGGAATCCTCATTACCCTCATGGACATCCCCATTACCCTCATGGACATCCCCATTACCCTCATGGACATCTTCATTACCCTCACGGAATCCTCGTTACCCTCATGGATATCCCCATTACCCTCATGGAATCCTCGTTACCCTCATGGATATCCTCATTATCCTCATGAAATCCTCATTGCTCTCATAGACAACCTCATTACCCTTATGAAGAGATACTTGACGGTAATGTGGATGTTCATGAGAGTAATGAGGATTCCATGAGGATATTGAAACAAACAGCCCCCTTGTGCCCTCATGGACATCCTCACTACCCTCATGGACATCTTCATAACCCTAATGGACATCCTCATTTCTCTCATCGAATCCTCATTACCGTCATGTACATCCTCATTACCCTCATGGACATCTTCATTACCCTCATGGACAACCTCATTACTATCATGAACATCCTCATTTCCCTCATGGACATCCTCATTATCCTAATAGACATCCACATTACCGTCTAGTATCTCTTCATTACTCTCATGGAATCCTCATTACCCTCATGGAATCCTCATAACTCTAATGGACATCCTCATTAACCTCATAAACATCCTCATTACCGTATGTACAACCTCATTACCATCATGGAATCCTCATTATACTCATAGAATCCTCAATTTCCCTCATGAAATGCTCATTACCCTCATGGACATCCTCATTACCCTCATGGATATCCATATTACCCTAATGGACATCTTCATTACCCTCATGGAATCCTCATGACTCTAATGTACATCCTCCTTAACCTCATAAATATCCTCATTACCGTATGTTCAACCTCATTACCATCATGGAATCCTCATTATATTCATAGAATCCTCAATTTCCCTCATGAAATTCTCATTACCCTCATGAACATCCTCATTACCCTCATGGATATCCCTATTACCCTAATGGACATCTTCATTACCCTCATGTAATCTTCATTACCCTCATGGACATCCTTTTTACCATCATGGACAACATCATTACCTTCATGGAATCCTAATTACCCTCATGGACATCCTCATATTCCTTATGGACATCCTCATTTCCCTCATCGACAACTTTTTTACCCTCATGGAATCCTCATTACCCTCATCATGAAAATCCTCATTATTCTCATGGGCAACCTCATTGCCATTATGAAATCCTTATTACTCTAATGAAATCCTCATTACCCCCATGCAATCCTCATTACAGTCAAGGACATCCTCATTACCCCCAAGAACATCATCATTACCCTCATCGACAACTTCATTACCCTCATAGACATCCTCATTTCCCTCATGGGCATCTTTATAACCCTCATGTAATCCGCATTACCCCCATGGACATCCTCTTTTCCCTCATGGACATCCACAAATTCCTTATGGACATCCTCATTACCCTCATGGATATCTTCATTTCCTTCATGGAGATCCTCGTGAAATTGTGTAAAGAATAGAAATATTAAACCAAATGTAGGCAATTAGAGAACATCTGAACAAGCAATAAATTAATTACGACCTGTATGGAATAAAACAACAACCATTTGTGCACATATAATATTTTACAAAGTTGATAAGCTCTGGTGGCAAAAATGTCCATCTTTGATGACAATAGGCAAACTTTAAGTTGTGATAGCTATGCCTACCATCAACAGATTCACTTTCAGATTCACTACTGCCAGATCCCCCGTTGCTAGATCCACCGTTGCCAGATTCACCACTGCCAGATCCACCGCTGCTAGATCCACCACTGCCAAAACCACCGCTGCCAGATCCACCGCTATTAACCTCACCATTACGAAGTTGTTTGTTTAAAAACCTTTTTAGTAACGCCCCTAGATAAAAAAAAAGGAGTGGATGAGTTGACTTCAATCAACATAAATTAGTAAATATGATAAAATGTGTAGTTTTTAAAGAGAGTCTCTGAGTTATGAAGTATAATATTTATAAAATAATTAGAACAAACCAATTAAGAATAATGGGAAGATTACACAATACTATGACCAGGATAAAATAATATGCTAAGCACACAGTAATACGAATAGTTTAACATATATCAACACAAATATATGTTGAGAGCGTGTTAAACATATGTCGCCATATGTATTTCAATTCAAATAATTTAATGTATGTAAACCGATGTATTATCATTGTTGATATGAGCAATTAAACAATAAGAATTTTAAACATAGAACATATATATATATAAATGATAACAACATATATAAAGTTAGAAATATAAAATATACACCACAAGAACAAAGTCGAACAGTACGGATGTTAGATAGCAAAACACATTAACAATTTAGCAACATTTCGCCTGCCATAGTGAACTTGCGTTTGCTGTGTTCAGCTGTAAGTTAAGAAACCAGATGAGCTATTTGCAAAGTAAAATGTTTATCAATTTATTAAAGCATGGAAAAATGACATACTTAATTCCATCCTCTTCAAATCATCGTTTTCTGTAAAAGAGAAAAAAAAGGTATTGAAACAATGAACTAAATCACAATATTTTGATACAGTTGAAATTGATGAAAAGGCAACGAAACGTGGAGGTGGGATTTTGTAAACAGTAAAACATTTAACAAAATGTAGGCAATAAGAGGGGATTTAAACAAGCAATAACGACCAGAATGGAATAAAACAACAACCATTTGTGCACATATAATATTTTATAAAGTTGATAAGCTCTGGTGATACAATGGCCATCTTTGGTGACAATAGGCAAACTTAAAGTTGTGGTAGCTATACCTACCATCAACAGATTCACTCTCAGATTCACCACTGTCAGATTCACCACTGTCAGATCCACCACTGCCAGATTCACCACTGCCAGATCCACCGCTTCCAGATTCACCACTGCCAAATCCACCGCTGCCAGATCCACCACTGCCAAATCCACCGCTGCCAGATTCACCACTGCCAGATTCACCCCTGCCAGATCCACCACTGCCAGATCCACCACTGCCAAATTCCCCGCTGCCAAATCCGCCGTTGCCAGATTCACCACTGCCAGATCCACCGCTGCCAGATCCATCGTTGCCAGATTCACCACTGCCAGATCCACCGCTGCCAGATCCACCACTGCCAGATCCACCGCTGCCAGATCCACCGCTGCCAGATCCACCACTGCCAGATCCACCGCTATTAACCTCAGCATTACGAAGTTCTGTGTGTAACAACGTTTCTAGTAACGCCCCTAGATGAAAATGGAGTGGATGAGTTGACTTCAATCAACATAAATTAGTAAATATGATAAAATGTGTAGTTTTTAAAGAGAGTCTCTGAGTTATGAAGTATAATATTTATAAAATAATTAGAACAAACCAATAAAGAACAATGGGAATATTACACTATAATATGACCAGGATAAAATAATATGCTAAGCACAGAGTAATACGAATAGTTTAACATATATCAACACAAATATATGTTGAGAACGTGTTAAACATGTGTCGCCATATGTATTTCAATTCAAATAATTCAATGTATGTAAACTGATGAATTATCATTGTTGATATGAGAAATAAGGAAAAGGCCATTAAAATTGCGATTTCACAATGATTTTAACAGGATAAATAATCGAAATATTGAGACAATTGCTATTACATATTGGGTCTTATTTCATTACAAATTTGGATAAAATTCGATTATAATTAGTTGACATATCGACCAAAATCCTACGTGTCTGATTCGCTGTTTGCCTCGTACATATTATTAACAATTCAAATCGTAGTGCAAGTGTATTACAATATGCAATAAAACTGCCAACAGTGAGTTAAATTGTTTTATTCATTACGGAAAAAATCGACAATTTGTTAAGGATTTCTCCCTTTGTTTTCTTTCTTTTCTATGCTGAACGTGAATCTTGATAATCGTTTCCTTTTCCATCTCATGATCCCTACAGCAGATCCACACACGTGCGAATCTAACGCGACACCGGTAATATTGTCCCAGTAGTTTGTATGTTTTCATTAGTATAGCCATAATAATTATAATAACCATTCAAGTGTGTATCGTATACGTAATTTTGAACTAAAGTTGTTAGGTATTATGTTAAAAAAATTATATTTAACATATGACAAATGAAATGAAAAACGACAAATCCATAATAATACAAAATGCAAATACACAATACAATGAAAAGTACGAAGTAATATGACAAGTGTGTGTTTGCTCAAATACAACTAAAACTTGATAAAAATTAAAACAACACCATTAAGCATGATTTGTATACGTACTCAGTTCCAACGTTTTGGCCTTCTTGACGAAATCAACATCTGGTGGAAATACAAACAACAATAACGGTTAGTAATTTAAATTATTTTTAAAGCAGTTACAATGTATATGTACAAAAAACAGTTTCTACTTTGTTAATATATTTTTCACAATTGTTCTATGCTACATGTCATATTTACAATTTATAGGTGGTGTCCAGTTTCAGTGAAGGCCGAAGAGACCTGATTGCATATAATTTGAAACACGGTTCTTAAATAAAAACTTTCTCACTCCATGCGTTTGGACCAAGCGGACAGTTTTCACAAACCGTATGTTCGCAAGAATATATTAAAACAATTTAAACGCATTTAAATTCTCAAAGCAGCATGACCAGTAAATTGTTTTCATTTTAATGCAATAAAAAACTGGTATACTTGTAATATTTAGAAAATATATTGACGACCGGTATCGTATCTGATGTAAAATACCGTTGTGTGAGGTCAAAACATGTATTAACCCTTTACTCCATAGATACGCGTTTTCCCGCAACAATCACAGAAGGCCTCACGAGCAATCTGAACACTTCCTGCACTGTTTTCCCCTCTGTCAGTTATTATAAAAAAAATTCACCCAATAATTCAAAACCCTTCTATATTAGAGGTGTCCAAAGGCGTCTATATGAAGTAAAGGGTTAAAATTCGCTATTATCGCCGATATTTGAATAAGACCTAACCCTTGGAAAAACGTGAAATGTCTAAGCGTGTCAGGTGTTAAATATATCCGTAAACGTTCGGAAATGTCAGGTCATCAATGGGTTAGCGGTTAAAGTTTACAATCAGGTGTTTCGATATAATTATACCAACTTTCACAATGGTTGAAGCTGTTGATTACCGCTCGGGTGCTCCGAGTTCGAATCCCGTGAGGTAGTTTAATTGGTACAATCAACCAGCAACATTATTGTTATACAGTATTCCAGAAACAGCTTATTATATCCAAGACATATTTGAGTATATGAACGAAAAACAAATATCTGTCCAAATATGCACTTATATCTTTGCACATATCTTTCGACCGTTCTTTGTTATCATTAAACTGTTATGCCACTGAAACAAAGAAATCACCTGATTCCATATTTAAAATTTATAACTTTCAAATCATGTTGTCACGATCATATATTTCTAGCAAAACAACATTTACAATAAGATAATACACAAACTATACCAGTTTGTGTAATGTGTTGGTGTATCCTTGGACTATCGTTGAGGCCTAATACCGAAGTATGACGGGTTCGGCTAAATATGTGCGATCGAATGCGCGAATATTATCGGAAATTCACGATTATTTTGGTCAGCGAAACAACTTATTTGCATACTAGAATTACTGATCAGTAAATATAGATTTATTCACGAAAATCTTTGTCATTCATGAATTTGTATATTTTGTTAAAAGCTATCTTCAATGACTGGTTATGCCACTTTATCCCCATTTCACTCAGCACTGTATTTGTAAAGTTGAGTCCATTGGGTTTACTTATTTTATTATCCTAATCCAAAAGGATTATAAACATGAGTTTTATCATTATGTTCTTACAATGTATCCAATCTACAGATAGAGTTAGAAAATGTGAAATAAGGGCAGTGCATCGTGAGACATATATGCGTGCGTGTGAGATACATAAAAGGAAAAAGAGAGAGAGAGAGAGAGAGAGAGAGAGAGAGAGAGAGAGAGAGAGAGAGATTTTTTCTGGTAAGCACCTTTGTACGAACGAACACTCTGGCCACCGTTGCCAGATTCACTGCCCGATCCACTGTTAGATCCACTGCCCGATCCACTGCCCGATCCACTGCCCGATCCACTACTAGATCCACTGCCAGATCCACTGCCAGATCCACTGCCAGATCCACTGCCCGATCCACTGCCAGATCCACTGCCCGATCCACTGCCAGATCCACTGCCAGATCCACTGCCCGATCCACTGCCCGATCCACTGCCATATCCACTGCCCGATCCACTGCCAGATACGCTGCCCGATTCACTTCTACGAGAAAAGTCTCTGGCTAACTCTTCTAAAAGCTCTTCTGAGTAAAACATGTAAATGATTTTACATATTAAATCGAAATACACAAAATACTTACAGACTCGAACATAGTATAAAATAGATTCAATTACAATGTTGCAATTATAAACGTAAAAATAATAAAAACATACAACAGTACCATTGCAGAATCCAGATAGGTAAAACAGCACACATGTCTATTCTGTGTATACCGGACCCGGTAAGCTCAGTCGATAGTGCGTCTGACTGTCAATCTAGATGTTGTGAGTTCGAATCCCAGTCCGGCCACGGTCTCTTTGATGACTGATATATGACATTGCGTTCCTCATTTTGATTCGTCTTTCGCCACTGATTCAAGCGGGAATGTTATCAGTTAGTTGCGATAAATGTGCATCAGTACTAGTTTTTTCCATGATCCAAGGAAGAAATGGTTAGGTTAACTGCTCGTCTAGTTGCCCTAGATTGGCATAAAATTATGCTGTATTCAAATAAAAAGAGAGTTACAATACCTCTCGGGACCAATGTATAAGTCATGATTTTTATTTTTTTAATAATATCTTTTTGGGTGAGGTTTGACGTCATTATCAACACATTTCAGGTTATATATATAGTTTTATAGGTGGAAGTAGACCTGAGAATGAATCTGAGTAGAACCACCGTCCTTCCGTAAGTAACTGGCAAACGTTCTCACCTAACGTTTGTTGAGCGAGTGGATATCGAACCTACGACCTACTGGTGAGAGTAAAGTGACCTTGAGACGGCACATTAGGCCACTTGACTACGGAGTACCTAACGCAATTTTCGGACTATTATATATTCTTTTCCGGAACCTGATATCTCCCGAATCAGGACTAATAAACCAAATGAAAAAGCAGGAAATTCTATGCCTGTCCCACAATTCATAGCAAATGTGGAGCGCGTGGTCGAGTGGAGTCCAGTGGTAGGGCACCGAACCTATGACTGGAGGGTCGTGGGTTCCATCCACCGCCAGGGTTATATGTGATGTTCTTGGGCAAGACACTTTTCCACATATGCTTAGTACTGGTTCTAACTAGGAAGACGTCGTGGACTTGCTGGGTAAAACAAGTACTGAGAGTTGTGTTCTGAGAGACATCGGGTCGAGCCAGGGACCGAACCCGCAACCTCTGGTGTGAAATACTAACACTCTAGCTAATATACTACCTCTCTGCTTAACAAAGATGATAGAGGTTCCTTCGAACTTAAGTTTTATTTCTGATTGCTTAGATTCGTTCAGTTCATTCATGCACCTAATACACAGATTCAAATTAACCCGATTCTGTTTGGGTTTTTTTCTAGCCCAGGGTGCATAATATGCGCCCAAAAGAACTATTTTATCAGATGTTTATTATTTTCACAACATCAGCCTTATGTTAATGCGTGGCATTGTTATTTTTTCTTGTTCTATGGAATCGTAAAGTTCATTAGGTATTGCTTAAAATAGAATACCGCTAGAGTCGATGCTTAAGTGCTAAGTTTATACTTAGGGTATTTATTTTAGCTCGATCGAGAAGGAAGCTCAAAGTTTATACGTATGGCTTGCGAATCAGCTTGCTAGGCCGAAGCTGTACTGAGTGTTGTTTATTGAGAGGTATCAGGTCGGGCTGGAGATCAAATCCGCAAGGCTCTGGCGGGAGCAGCCTACACTTTATCCACTACACTACCACCCTGCTTGATCAGACGTAGTGTTACCGTTATATGTTTAATTGTCTGTGCTTAATCTAAACACACTGTAGCGGTGTTCTAGTGGTATACAGTCGTGTGTTCGATGCAACAGACCGCGCCATACTGAAGACTTAAATACTGGCACTAGAAACTTCCCTTCTCAACATTAGGATGATAGTTTTAGGTCAGGTCATTCCGGTGTCAGTGTAATGTGACTGGGTTGGTATGATAAGACAGTGCGGATGCGCTCAGAAAACTGTCTCAAGTAAACATCATAGCAATACTGAAAATGTGTTGAAAGTGTCGCTAAACGCCGCACCACGATATACAACTGATATACGCACATGTTAAGTGTAACAGTACAATATGCTCTCTATTATGTTTACAAAAAATGGAAAGAATTCAATCAGATACCGACACGTGTTAGAGCACAATATACGAATACATACTCAGTTCCAGCTTTACGTCATCTGAAAAAAAAAGAAAGAAGGATTAACAATTTCGCTGCGTTCAATTAAAAAGTAAAAAAAAAGAATCGTTGCTTTCAATGAGACATTTCTACACTTTCACTTGGGGGAGACAGGGACCGGGGTTGGGGTTGAAATGTGTCACGGCTTCATTACTCGTTACCTTTTCAGTGTTCACTCGGTGAAATAAAAATGATATCTCACTAAAACCGGAAATATTCTCCGTGTTTTCATACACAATTACGGCATTAAAGAATATACAACGGAAATCAACGCCTGATCCGATTTGTTGGTGTATAATGTAACAATATGTTTCATGGTACAGTCACTGTTGCAAATCGAATTATATCAAAAATAATCTATATGGATATTGATATTTCTGGTAAATTAACTAACTATGCATGGCTATAACCTATAAATTATTTACTGCTTTTATTGCCACGCGTATTCGAAATGTTAACTTTAATAAAATGCGGTGCGAGAAAAAATAGCACTTGGGTAAATTGTGATTAATTTATAACTTCCTTTGAATCACGGTTGCGAACCACGTGACCAAATGATACGGGGCGGTGCCAAAAATAATCGAAGGAAAAGTGCCCGCTTCAGGTAACATTTTTTGCAGATAACTTTCTTAATATTTCATAAAAAATTCACAAAACAAGAACGCCGTCTCTGTATAGAGGTACACCGAAGCGCGAACTTTATCTTTGATATTTTGCACCGCTC
This sequence comes from Panopea generosa, assembly GCA_029582155.1. NCBI lineage: Eukaryota > Metazoa > Mollusca > Bivalvia > Adapedonta > Hiatellidae > Panopea > Panopea generosa. The sequence goes on along the minus strand of CM055908.1, from coordinate 23,210,297 downwards.
CATAGCATTAGACCACGTTGTTTTGGTTCCGTGTTAAAAGAGAGACAGATGTTTATATTTTTAATTAACTTACTTTGTCGGGTGTTTCTCTTTTCCTGTCTCAGCTAAATAAAATAAAAAAAAGAAATAGCTTCATAACAAATAACTGCAATAATAATAACAAAAAAATCAATAATGTATTTGATACAGTTTTAAAGTAAATGAGCATGTGAAATGTTCGATCAGAGGCGTGACGCACCAGCCAACCCCCACGATGCCGTCAGTTCATTTGTAGGCCCACTCTCCATTCGAAGTTTTTACATTTGCCCAATGGTAAAATCACATTCGTGTGTTTCTATACATTAGTTGTAAGTGCCCTGTCTATCCATCAAACATGATTTAAAATATATATATATAACTATATATATATATATATCGATATAAATCGTGTCCCAAATTGACATAAGAATCTTCGAATAACGATTCAGTATGAAAAGACTATTGTGGACAGCACTATAGGTAATATAAATACCGAGGCCCTGGGTCAATGTGATTGATTTCAGAGTGGTAAAGTATAAAAAGATAAAGTAGATCCTTTTGTGCTTAGAGAAAATGCAATTATATATAATCGTATAACAAATCTTCAAAACGGCATGCTATTGAACGTAAATAAGCAACTGGGTATACTAATAAGCGAAACCGTGTGAAACGAGGCGAAAATACAAATATTATATTATGTATTTATTTCTTAAGTGACAGGTACAATACATGTCAGATTTGCATCAACATTAGCAAAAGCCAGCTTTATAAGGCTTATCAGTCACTATTCATCAAAATTGCAATTACTTCAACACACATATAAAGTCAGCCTAATAAGGCTTATCAGTCACTATTCATCAAAATTGCTATAACTTCAACACACATATAAAGTCAACCTGATAAGGCTTATCAGTCACTATTCATCAAAATTGCAATTACTTCAACACAAATATAAAGTCAGCCTTATAAGGCTTATCAGTCACTATTCATCAAAATTGCTATAACTTCAACACACATATAAAGTCAGCCTTATAAGGCGTATCAGTCACTATTCATCAAAATTGCAATGGCTTTAACACAAATGTAAAGTCAACCTGATTAGGCTTATCAGTCACTATTCATCAAAATTGCAATTACTTCAACACACATATAAAGTCAGCCTTATAAGGCTTATCAGTCAATATTCATCAACATTGCAATTACTTCAACACAAATGTAAAGTCAACCTGATTAGGCTTATCAGTCACTATTCATCAAAATTGCAATTTCTTCAACACAAATGTAAAGTCAGCCTAATAAGGCTTATCAGTCACTATTCATCAAAATTGCAATTACTTCAACACACATATAAAGTCAACCTGATTAGGCTTATCAATCACTATTCATCAAAATTGCAATTACTTCAACACACATATAAAGTCAGCTTAATAAGACTTATCAGTCACTATTCATCAAAATTGCTATAACTTCAACACACATATAAAGTCAGCCTAATAAGGCTTATCAGTCACTATTTATCAAAATTGCAATTACTTCAACACAAATGTAAAGTCAGCCTGATTAGGCTTATCAGTCACTATTCATCAAAATTGCTTTAACTTCAACACAAATATAAAGTCAGCCTAATAAGGCTTATCAGTCACTATTCATCAAAATTGCAATTACTTCAACACAAATGTAAAGTCAATCTAATTAGGCGTATCAGTCACAGTTCATCAAAATTGCAATTGTTTCAACACAAATATAAAGTCAGCCAAATAAGACGTATCAGTCACTATTCATCAAAACTGCAATTACTTCATCATAAATATAAAATCAGCCTAATAAGACGTATCAGTCACTATTCATCAAAACTGCAATTACTTCAACACAAATATAAAGTCAGCCGAATAAGACGTATCAGTCACTATTCATCAAAACTGCAATTACTTCAACACACATATAAAGTCAGCCAAATAAGGTGTGTCAGTCACTATTCATCAAAACTGCAATAACTTCAACACAAATATAAAGTCAGCCTAATAAGGCGTGTCAGTCACTATTCATAAAAACTGCAATTACTTCAACACACATATAAAGTCAGCCAAATAAGGCGTGTCAGTCACTATTCATAAAAACTGCAATTACTTCAACACACATATAAAGTCAGCCGAATAAGACGTATCAGTCACTATTCATAAAAACTGCAATTACTTCAACACACATATAAAGTCAGCCAAATAAGGCGTGTCAGTCACTATTCATCAAAACTGCAATTACTTCAACACAAATATAAAGTCAGCCTAATAAGGCGTGTCAGTCACTATTCATCAAAACTGCAATAACTTCAACACAAATATAAAGTCAGCCGAATAAGACGTATCAGTCACTTTTCATCAAAACTGCAATTACTTCAACACACATATAAAGTCAGCCTAATAAGGCGTGTCAGTCACTATTCATCAAAATTGCAATTACTTCAACACAAATATAAAGTCAATCTGATTAGGCGTATCAGTCACAATTCATCAAAATTGCAATTGCTTCAACACAAATATAAAGTCAGCCGAATAAGACGTATCAGTCACTATTCATCAAAACTGCAATAACTTCAACACACATATAAAGTCAGCCAAATAAGGCGTGTCAGTCACTATTCATCAAAACTGCAATAACTTCAACACAAATATAAAGTCAGCCGAATAAGACGTATCAGTCACTTTTCATCAAAACTGCAATTACTTCAACACACATATAAAGTCAGCCAAATAAGGCGTGTCAGTCACTATTCATCAAAACTGCAATAACTTCAACACAAATATAAAGTCAGCCAAATAAGGCGTGTCAGTCACTATTCATAAAAACTGCAATTACTTCAACACACATATAAAGTCAGCCGAATAAGACGTATCAGTCACTATTCATCAAAATTACAATTACTTCAACACACATATAAAGTAAGCCTAATAAGGCTTATCAGTCACTATTCATCAAAATTGCTATAACTTCAACACACATATAAAGTCAACCTGATAAGGCTTATCAGTCACTATTCATCAAAATTGCAATTACTTCAACACAAATATTCAGTCAGCCTAATAAGGCTTATCAGTCACTTTTCATCAAAATTGCTATAACTTCAACACAAATATAAAGTCAGCCTAATAAGGCTGATCAGTCACTATTCATCAAAATTGCAATTACTTCAACACAAATATAAAGTCAATCTGATTAGGCGTATCAGTCACAATTCATCAAAATTGCAATTGCTTCAACACAAATATAAAGTCAGCCAAATAAGACTTATCAGTCACTATTCATCAAAATTGCTATAACTTCAACACAAATATAAAGTCAGCCTAATAAGGCTTATCAGTCACTATTCATCAAAATTGCAATTACTTCAACACAAATGTAAGGTCAACCTGATTAGGCTTATCAGTCACTATTCATCAAAATTGCTTTAACTTCAACACAAATATAAAGTCAGCCTAATAAGGCTTATCAGTCACTTTTCATCAAAACTGCAATTACTTCAGCATAAATATAAAATCAGCCTAATAAGACGTATCAGTCACAATTCATCAAAATTGCAATTGCTTCAACACACATATAAAGTCAGCCTAATAAGGCGTGTCAGTCACTTTTCATCAAAACTGCAATTACTTCAACACAAATATAAAGTCAGCCTAATAAGGCGTGTCAGTCACTATTCATCAAAACTGCAATAACTTCAACACAAATATAAAGTCAGCCAAATAAGGCGTGTCAGTCACTATTCATCAAAACTGCAATTACTTCAACACACATATAAAGTCAGCCAAATAAGGCGTGTCAGTCACTAGTCATAAAAACTGCAATTACTTCAACACACATATAAAGTCAGCCAAATAAGGCGTGTCAGTCACTATTCATAAAAACTGCAATTACTTCAACACACATATAAAGTCAGCCAAATAAGGCGTGTCAGTCACTATTCATCAAAACTGCAATTACTTCAACACACATATAAAGTCAGCCAAATAAGGCGTGTCAGTCACTATTCATCAAAACTGCAATAACTTCAACACACATATAAAGTCAGTACAATTACAATATATACATAGAAAGAAAATATAAAGAATTTACATGACATTATTTAACAAACAATAAGAATAAAATAAAATTGATTATAACATTTATCCATCTAATATATCTATTAATCGATAGTATACATTAAGAGCTATTTTTTTTCTCAATATATGCGATAAAGTGTTTTTTTTAATTTGGATTGTCATTAGAATAAATATCAGAGAGAATTTTGTGAAGTTTTAAGCAAAATTTATCCAAACACTATATCTATACAAAATAATACTCTGCCGAAATGATTTTAATAATAATTAAATTCAAATTTATAAATAGCATTCCCATGAAAATTTATTATTATATGCATGCATATATGTAAAGTTTTAATTAAATACTAGTTGTAAGCAATTTCAAATATTTTTTTGCATTGTATGTTAAATCTACATTATTTCGCCAACTTTCAAGGGCGGGTATGTTTATGAGGAGGTAATACCAAAAAATCTGTACGGTAACATGTTTATTTTTTATTTCTGAAATTGCATGAACATACATTAAACTTAAATATTGGGAGGTTTCATAAAATTCTATCCGAAGCAAAAATGTGACAAAAACTATAGCAATCGTCTTTAAGGTTTGTATGTATCATTATAGTGTATATATCATTGTTGTTATAGCGTTCATTCATCATGCTGTTGTCATCTACATGTACCTTAGGTGACCTCGCAAGTAACCCTAATAAGCCGAAGTTGAAAAACCCTTCATCTAAAAAAAAAATTCTCAAATTTTAATACATAAATTCCATGAAGAGAAAAAATAAGGTATGTTTTAAAGAACACCAAAAGCACTTTGTTGCATAATTTGACATCAAGTAAATTGCTCCAATTATAAACATCACCATGTTTAATTTACACGCTTAATTTTTAAAAGAAAAATAAGTATTAAAAATGTAAAAAAAAAAAAAAAAAAATGAAAAATAAACTTACGTATCTAGCGTTGACAAGGCCTACAGCCCCTATCAGCAAAACAACAACTGAGATGCGCATTGTTACTAATTAAAATAGATCCACCTGTGCTGACATACAGTAGAAATGTGTCCCGTTCTTAGAGGACTCCCAAGTATGAAGCCCTTTTATAGCCAATGTCATACATACACATGAACGTAAGTGGGCGAGATGAATAGGACAATTAAAATGCTTTGACGATATCGAATACGTAGACTACGTTATATTTTTTCCATTCAAATTAACTTCATAGGTTGTTTACACTCCAAAATGACATTCAGAAGATAATTGTAGGCACAAACCAACGTAATTGGACCTACCTGGCTTAAAATATATATTTGTATAAAAGAATCGTGTATCGCTCCACTTGTAAGAGTACGTCAATGGATTGGAAAAGGGAACAACCCTCTCATCATTACAACGGTGGTCGGATCATGTTTTGGCAAAGTACAAAAATAGATTAGTGTAAACTTATTTATTTCACTTCAATTATGAATAATGTTATTGCAACTTCGATCACTACCGGAGTCTTTCTGGGTAGAACCAGTTCTAGCGTATACGAAAGAAGTGTCTTGTTCAAGGACATCACACATAGCCGTGGCGTAGGATCGAACCCACGACCCTCCGATTGTAGGTTCGATACTCTACCACTGAAACACGCGCTCAAAAATTATTAAATCAAACAAAGTCATTCTATTTTATATTTTCTTCCATTCCATCTGATGCCGCAGTGGTATATCGCTCAGTGGTTACCTCATTCGACTTTCAGTTAGTATATTGTGATATGTGGTAGTACAACACGTGACTGCGGCACGATAGTTCAGTCTGGTAGTACTATAACACTGTATCTGGGTGGGATGCCGTGTCACGTGTCTGCGGCACGATAGTTCAGTCTGGTAGTACTATAACACTGTATCTGGGTGGGATGCCGTGTCACGTGTCTGCGGCACGATAGTTCAGTCTGGTAGTACTATAAAACTATATCTGGATGGGATGCCGTGTCACGTGTCTGCGGCACGATAGTTCAGTCTGGTAGTACTATAACACTGTATCTGGGTGGGATGCCGTGTCACGTGTCTGCGGCACGATAGTTCAGTCTGGTAGTACTATAAAACTATATCTGGGTGGGATGCCGTGTCACGTGTCTGCGGCACGATAGTTCAGTCTGGTAGTACTATAACACTGTATCTGGGTAGGATGCCGTGTCACGTGTCTTTGGCACGATAGTTAAGTCTGGTTGTTCTATAAAACAATATCTGGGTAGGATGCCGTGTCACGTGTCTGAGGCACGATAGTTCAGTCTGGTAGTACTATAAAACTATATCTGGGTAGGATGCCGTGTCAAGTGTCTGCGGCACGATAGTTCAGTCTTGTACATTAATATTATATCTGGTTGGGATACCGTTCCATGTGTCTGCGGTTCAATCTGGTAGTACTATAAAACTATATCTGGGTAGGATGACGTGTCACATGTCTGCGGCACGATAGTTCAGTCTGGTAGTACTATAATATTACATCTGGTCGGGATAACGTGCCACGTGTCTGCGGCACGATAGCTCAGTCTGATAGTACTATAATATAACTTCTGGGTAGGATGCCGTGCCACGTGTCCACGGCACGATAGTTCAGTCTGGTAGTACTATAATATTAGATCTGGGTGGGAGAATGTGTCACGTGTCTGCGGGACGATAGTTCAGTCTGGTAGTACTAAAATACTATATCTGGGTAGGATGCCGTGCCACGTGTCTGCGAGACGATAGTTCTGTCTGGTAGTACTATAATATTTTATCTGGATGGGAGACCGTGTCACGTGTCTGCGGCACGATAGTTCAGTCTGATAGTACTATAATATTACATCTGGGTGGGAGACCGTGCCACGTATCTGCGGCACGATAGTTCAGTATGGTAATATTATAATACTATATCTGAGAGGGATGCCGTGCCACGTGTCTGCTACACGATTGTCTTGTCTGGTAGTACTCTTATACTATATCTGGTTGGGATACTGTGCAACGTGTTTGCAGTTCTATCTGATAGTACTATAATATCATATATGGGTTAGATACCGTGCAACTTATCTGCACTACGGCATGATTGTTCAATCTGGTGGTACTATGATATTCTGGATGGGATATAGTGTCATTTGTCTGCAACACGATAGTTCAGTCTGATAATCTGACAGACGGACGGACGTACAGACAGGCAGTAATTTAAGAAATCTCGTGCTCTACCGCCTGAGCTATTCGCACTGACATTAACATGAACTGCTAAGGTTGAAGTTAGTTTCTAGGACGTTCTGTTTTCAATCAGGCTATTAAAACACATAGTAACATAGCATAATAAACTTTATGTGTAGTTAAGATGGACATCTATCACCTTTATGTATGGAAATCATCAGTATTAAATTTAAAAGCAATTCAAATATATCACGAGTACGTACAAAAGAATGTACTTTAATATTTCACCAATTTAAAAGTTCAATACATTAAATAACATAAAGAAAAACTGACAGCTGTATGAACACAGATCTCTTATACCACCTACAACTAGTTCACTCGTTTATCAAAAATTGAAATGTTGATCTTGAATATCATATTTGATCTTAAACATTTGACAACGCTTTCTATTTAAATGATTCGTAATGTCATGACAATATATAAAAAATAATATAGACTTTATTGCTGGAGATTCGATTACAATATAGTTTTGAGATCAAAATGAATATAGGATTCTTAGCTTCTAAAATTAAGAGTAATACAGGTGGAGAGTCAGAACAATAGAAAAAACGATTGTGAATATGTCAGAAACTGATCCAGATATGATAAAAAAGCACAAAGGCTATAGTACTGCATGTTGGAATAAACGATGTGTCAGATGCTGACAATATTGAATCCATTGTTGATGATTATAGAGCCATTATAGACACTATAAAAACATCAACCAAAACGCGAAGGTGATCATATCATCTATATTGCCGAGAAAAATTGATAAACGGGTCAACAATATTATTAGAACAATAAACAAGAGCTTAGCAGACTTGTGTGTGAAGACAATACACAATGTTTTCTCAACAATGCTCTTAATGTTAATTTTACACAACTGGGTAGGCCAGATACCATCCCATTCCTTGCTCCGATGTTCATCCTCTTCCTCTCATTCCTTGCTCCGATATTCATCCTCTTCCTCTCATTCCTTGCTCCAATGTTCATTCAACCCACTCATACCTTGCTCCAACGTTCATTCCACACTATCATTCCTTGCTCCGATGTTCATCCCCACCCTCTCATTCCTAGCTCCAATGTTCAATCAACCCTCTCATTCCTTGCTCCAATGTTCATTCCACCCTCTCATTCCTTGTTCCGATGTTTATCCCAACGTTCTCATTCCTTGCTCCCCGGTGTTCATCCCCACCCTGTAATTCCTTGCTTCAATGTTCATTCAATCCTCTCATTTCTTGATCCGATGTTCATCCCCACCCTCTCATTCCTTGCTCCGATGTTAATCCCCACTCTCTCATTCCTAGCTTCGATGTTCTTTTCCACCCTCTCATTTCTTGCTCCGATGTTCTTCTCCTTCCTCGCATTTCCGATGTTCATCCCCATCTATTCATTCTTTGCTCCAATGTTCATCCCCACACTTTTATTCCTTGCTTGCTCCGATGTTCATCTCCGCCCTCTCATTCCTTGCTCCTATTTTCATCCCCACCCTTTCATTCCTTGCTCCGATTATCATCCCCACCCTCTCATTGCTTGCTCCGATGTTCAGTTCCAATCTTTCATTCCTTCTTTCGATGTTCATCCCCATCCTCTCATTCCTTGCTCCGATGTTCATCCCCACCCTCTCATTCTTGCTCTGATGTTCATTCCCACCCTCTCATTTATTGTTCCTATGTTCACCCCGCCCTCTCATTCCTTCCTTTGATGTTCATCTCTACACTCTCATTGCTTGCTCTAATGTTCAGTTCCAATCTCTCATTCCTTCCTTCGATGTTCATCCCCATCCTCTCATTCCTTGCTCCGATGTTCATCCAACTCTCTCATTCCTTGCTCCGATGTTCATACCCGTCCTCTCATTTCTTGCTCCGATGTTCATCTCCACCCTCTCATTCCTTGCTCCGATGTTCATCCCCTTCCTCTCATTCCTTGCTCCAATGTTCATATCCACCCTTTTATTCCTTGCTCTGAGGTTCATCCCCACCCTATCATTCCTTGCTTGCTCCGATGTTCATTTCTACCCACTCATTCCTTTCTCCAATTTTCATCCCCATCTATTCATTCCTTGCTCCGATGTTCATCTCAACTCTCTTATTCCTTGCTACAATGTTCATTCCCATCCTCTCATTCTTTGCTCTGATGTTCATCCCAGCATCTTATTCCTTGCTCCGATGTTCATCCCAACCTTATCATGTCTTGCTCTGATGTTCATTTCAACCTTCTCATTCCTTGCTCCGATGTTGATCACCACCCTATCATTCCTTGCTTCGATGTTCATCCCCACTCTCTCCTTCCTTGCTCCGATGTGCATCGCCACCCTCTCATTCCTTGCTCCGATGTTCATCTCCACCCTCTCATTTCTTGCTCCGATATTCATCGCCATTCTCTCATTCCTTGCTCCGATGTTCATTCCTACTCTCTCATTCTATGTTCCGATGTTCATCGCCACCGTCTCATTCCTTGCTCCGATGCTCATCCCCACCCTCTCATTCCTTGCTCCGATGTTCATCTCCACCCTCTCATTTCTTACTCCGATGTTTATCTCCACCGTCTCACTCTTTGCTCCGATGCCTATCCCCACCCTCTCATTCCTTGCTCCGATGTTCATCTCCACCCTCTCATTCCTTGCCCCGATGTATATCTCCACCCTCTCATTCCTTGCTCCGATGTTCATTTCCACTCTCTCATTTCTTGCTCCGATGTTCATCGCCACTCTCTCATTTCTTGCTGTGATATTCATTCCTACTCACTCATTCTTTGCTCCGATGTTCATCCCCACACTTTTATTCCTTGCTATAAGGTTCATCCCCACCCTATCATTCCTTGCTTGCTCCGATGTTCATCTCCACCCACTCATTCCTTGCTCCGATGTTCATCCCCATCTATTCATTCCTTGCTCCAATGTTCATCCCCACACTTTTATTCCTTGCTCTGAGGTTCATCCCCACCCTATCATTCCTTGCTTGCTCCGATGTTCATCTCCACCCACTCATTCCTTGCTGTGATGTTCATCCCCATCTATTCATTCCTTGCTCCGATGTTCATCTCAACCCTCTCATTCCTTGCTACTGTGTTCATTCCATCCTCTCATTCTTTGCTCTGATGTTCATCCCCAGCATCTCATTCCTTGCTCCGATGTTCATCCCCACCTTCTCATGTCTTGCTCCGATGTTCATTCCCACCTTCTCATTCCTTGCTCCGATGTTGATCACCACCCTATCATTCCTTGCTCCGATGTTCAACCCCTTCCTTGCTCCGATTTTCATCGCCACTTTCTCATTCCTTGCTCCGATTTTCATTCCCACCCTCCTATTGTTTGCACTGATGTTCATCCCCACTCTCTCATTCCTTGCTCCGATGTTCATCCTCACCCACTCATTCCTTGCTCCGATTTGTGTTTTATAACCTGGTTACACAAACACATCCGGTGTGTGTAATGTATCTAACACCGTGCTAATAGCACGTTTAGTACTTTAATTACGCAGAGGAAACTATGGCTATCCTGCTATACCTGTAATTGCCTTTGTGGAATACATACATGTATCATATTACAAAACTGAAAGTAATGTATTAATAAAAAAACATGCACTTAAACTTTAACACAGAGTTTCATGCGATATAAGACCTTGCAGTTGAACATAGCAGTCCTTTTATTGTACAAAATGCCTGAAGGATAAATAAACAGCCTTGGGCATACTTTATACCAAAATTTTAAAGTTAAACGCAAACCTCGGTAAGTAAGTGAGTAAGTAATAGTAAGAAAGAGCAGAGTCATTTTTAATACAAAAATAAAATGTTTCATGTATAAACTGTGTGCATGTCACATAACCAATAGTCTATGTTACATACTGTACATACAGATACAAACTGTGTGCATGTCACATTACCTGTAGTTTATGTTACATACTGTACATACAGGTACAAACTGTGTGTATGTCACATTACTAGAAGTCTATGTTACATACTGTACATACAGGTACAAACTGTGTGCATGTCACATTACTAGAAGTCTATGTTACATTCTGTACATACAGGTACAAACTGTGTGCATGTCACATTACCAGTAGTCTATGTTACATACTGTACATACAGGTACAAACTGTGTGCATGTTACATTACCAGTAGTCTATGTTACTTACTGTACATACAGATACAAACTGTGTGCATGTCACATAACTAGAAGTCTATGTTACATACTGTACATACAGGTACAAACTGTGTGCATGTCACATTACTAGAAGTCTATGTTACATACTGTACATACAGGTACAAACTGTGTGCATGTCACATTACTAGAAGTCTATGTTACATTCTGTACATACAGGTACAAACTGTGTGCATGTCACATTACCAGTAGTCTATGTTACATACTGTACATACAGGTACAAACTGTGTGCATGTCACATTACCAGTAGTCTATGTTACTTACTGTACATACAGATACAAACTGTGTGCATGTCACATTACTAGAAGTCTATGTTACATTCTGTACATACAGGTACAAACTGTGTGCATATCACATTACCAGTAGTCTATGTTACGTACTGTACATACAGGTACAAACTGTGTGTATGTCACATTACCAGTAGTTTATGTTACATACTGTACATACAGGTACAAACTGTGTGTATGTTACATTACCAGTAGTCTATGTTACTTACTGTACATCAGATACAAACTGTGTGCATGTCACATTACCAGTAGTCTATGTTACTTACTGTACATCAGATACAAACTGTTTGCATGTCACATTACCAGTAGTCTATGTTACATACTGTACATACAGGTACAAACTGTGTGCATGTCACATTACCAGTAGTTTATGTTACGTACTGTACACACAGGTACAAACTGTGTGCATGTCACATTACCAGTAGTCTATGTTACATACTGTACATACAGGTACAAACTGTTTGCATGTCACATTACCAGTAGTCAATGTTACATACTGTACATACAGGTACAAACTGTGTGCCGGTTTGTTCAAGTTACTGCAGTGCTGTTGTGTTGTTTTTCGACTATGGGGAATGTGGGCCAATCCATTCAGTGTGGACAAATAGCGTTGTAATGATGAACATTGGGAGGGGGGACTCTAAACAATGTCAACATCCAAGTGTTTCATTGTTTTAAACTATTTAACTGTAAAACACCCAATGTTTTATACGAAAACAAAACATGTTTTAGGAGGATAATGGGGATTGGGGCTTCCTATAATTATTTTCATCTATTCAATATTTTTTTAGTTTTTCATTTTAAATCAATAGTTTCATTTAAGTGTTCAATCTTAAGTATTATTCATCATCTTGACGGATAAATAATTTTAGAATAGGACGTTTTTCCGATTCACTTAAGATAGCCATGATGTTTTTTGACTATTTAAGACATTTTTTAAAAATTGACTGGAATTTAAAAAATCATATTTGCACCAAAATTGTGTAGTTTAGCATGATGATCAACCTGGATGTGTCAGTAGACTTTATTTACTTCTGCCAACTTCTATAAATAGCTGTTCCAGGCTTACATTTTGTTATATTTTACCCATGAGCCTTTATTTGGTATTGACCTATATATGTTTCATATATATTTTAAGCGGTTGGTTTTGTTGTTTATTTGTTTGTTTATATATGTATCGTCATGTTACTTTATGCCATCGAGAATTATTTGTATGTTGCTGGTTGCACTATCCTTGCACTGGTAGCACATTGTGACGGAGGACAATCGTACACTTATATGTATGTTGCTGGGCGCCCTGTCCTTGCCCTGGTAGCACATTGTGACGGTGGATAAATCGTAAACTTATTTGTATGTAGCTGGGCGCCCTATCCTTGCCCTGGAAGCACATTGTGACGGAGGACAAATCGTACACTTATTTGTATGTTGCTGGGCGCCCTGTCCTTGCCCTGGTAGCACATTCAGACGGAGGAACAATCGTACACTTATTTGTATGTTGCTAGGCGCCATGTTCTTGCCCTGGTAGCACATTGTGACGGAGGACAAATCGTACACGTATTTGTATGTTGCTGGGCGCCCTGTCCTTGCCCTGGTAGCACATTGTGACGGTGGATAAATCGTAAACTTATCTGTATGTAGCTGGGCGCCCTATCCTTGCCCTGGTAGCACATTGTGACGGAGGACAAATCGTACACTTATTTGTATGTTGCTAGGCGCCATGTCCTTGCCCTGGTAGCACATTGTGACGGAGGACAAATCGAACACTTATTTGTATGTTGCAGGGCGCCCTGTCCTTGCCCGCGTAGCACATTGTGACGGAGGACAAATCGTACACTTATTTGTATGTTGCTGGGCGCCCTGTCCTTGCCCTGGTAGCACATTCAGACGGAGGAACAATCGTACACTTATTTGTATGTTGCTAGGCGCTATGTCCTTGCCCTGGTAGCACATTGTGACGGAGAACAAATCGTACACGTATTTGTATGTTGCAGGGCGCCCTGTCCTTGCTCTGGTAGCACATTGTGAAGGAGGACAAATCGTACACTTATTTGTATGTTGCTGGGCGCCCTGTCCTTGCCCTGATAGGGCATTCTAACGGAGGACAAATCGTACACTTATTTGTATGTTGCTAGGCGCCATGTCCTTGCCCTGGTAGCACATTGTGACGGAGGAACAATCGTACACGTATTTGTATGTTGCAGGGCGCCCTGTCATTGCTCTGGTAGCACATTGTGACGGAGGACAAATCGTACACTTATTTGTATGTTGCTGGGCGCCCTGTCCTTGCCCTGATAGGGCATTCTGACGGAGGACAAATCGTACACTTATTTGTATGTTGCTGGGCGCCCTGTCCTTGCACTGGTAGCACATTGCAACGGAGGACAAATCGTACACTTATGTGTATGTTGCTGGGCGCCCAGTCCTTGCCCTGGTAGCACATTCTGACGGAGGACAATCGTACACCTATTTGTATGTTGCTGGGCGCCCTGTCCTTGCCCTGGTAGCCATTTTGATTGAGAACAAATCGTACAATTATTTGTATGTTTCTTGGCGCACTGTCCTTGCACTGGTAGCACATTGTGACGGAGGACAAATTGTACACTTCTTTGTATGTTGCTGGGCGTTCTATTATTGCCGTTGTAGCATATAGCGACGGGAGACAAATCTTACAATTATTTGTATGCTCCTGGCCGTCTGGTTATTCTCCTGGTCGTCTGATTATTGCCCTCGTAGCACATTGTGACGGAGGACAAATCGTAAACTTATTTGTATGTTGCTGGCGCCCTGTCGTTGTCATGGTAACACATTGTGATTGAAGACAAATCATACATTTATTTGTATATTGCTGGACGCCCTGTCCTTGCACTTGTAGCACATTGTGACGGAGAACAAATCGTACACGTATTTGTATGTTGCTCGGCGTTCTATTATTGCCCTTGTAGCATACAGCGTGGGAGACAAATCTTACAATTATTTGTATGCTCCTGGTCGTCTGGTTATTACCCTGGTTGCACACAGTAACGTTGGACAATCTTGCAATTACTTGTATGCTCTTGGTCGTCTGGTTATTGCCCTGGTAGCACATAGCTACGCTGGATAATCTTACAATTGTTTGTATGCTCCTGGTCGTCTGGTTATTGCCTTGGTAGAACACTGAAATGAAAGACACATCTTACACTTATTTGTATGTTGCTGGCGCCCTGTCGTTGTCCTGGTAGCACATTGTGATTGAGGACAAATCGTACATTTGTTTGTATGTTGCTGGGCGCCCTGTCCTGGCCCTGGTAGCACATTGTGACGGAGGACAAATAGTACACTTCTTTGTATGTTGCTGAGCGTTCTATTATTGCCCTTGTTGCATACAGCGACGGGAGACAAATCTTACAATTATTTGTATGCTCCTGGTCGTCTGGTTGCTGCCCTGTTAGAACACAGCAATGTTGGACAATCTTACAATTATTTGTATGCTCCTGGTCGTCTGGTTATTGCCTTGGTAGAACACAGCAATGTTGGACAATCTTACAATTATTTGTATGCTCCTGGTCGTCTGGTTATTGCCTTGGTAGAACACAGCAATGTTGGACAATCTTACAATTGTTTGTATGCTCCTGGTCGTCTGGTTATTGCCTTGGTAGAACACAGCAATGTTGGACAATTTTACAATTGTTTGTATGCTCCTGGTCGTCTGGTTATTGCCTTGGTAGAACACTGAAATGAGAGACACATCTTACACGTATTTGTATGTTGCTGGGCGCACTGTCCTTGCCTTGGTAGCACATTGTGATTGAGGACAAATCGTACATTTATTTGTATGTTGCTGGGCGCCCTGTCCTGGCCCTGGTAGCACATTGTGACGGAGGACAAATAGTACACTTCTTTGTATGTTGCTGAGCGTTCTATTATTGCCCTTGTTGCATACAGCGACGGGAGACAAATCTTACAATTATTTGTATGCTCCTGGTCGTCTGGTTGTTGCCCTGTTAGAACACAGCAATGTTGGACAATCTTACAATTATTTGTATGCTCCTGGTCGTCTGGTTATTGCCTTGGTAGAACACAGCAATGTTGGACAATCTTACAATTATTTGTATGTTCCTGGTCGTCTGGCTATTGCTTGGTAGAACACAGCAATGTTGGACAATCTTACAATTATTTGTATGCTCCTGGTCGTCTGGTTATTGCCTTGGTAGAACACAGCAATGTTGGACAATCTTACAATTAGTTGTATGCTCCTGATCGTCTGGTTATTGCCCTGGTAGCATACAGCAACGTCGGACAATCTTACAATTATTTGTATGTTCCTGGTCGTCTGGCTATTTTCTGGTAGAACACTGATATGAGAGACACATCTTACATTTATTTGTATGTTGCTAGTACTTTGGTTATTGTCCTGGTAACATACTGCGAAGGGAAACAAATCTTACAATCATGTGTATGCTTGGTGGCCGTCTAGTTATTGCCCTCGTCTTACGCAGCGACGGGACACAAATCCTGAAACTATTTGTATTCTGCTGGCTGTCTTGTTATTGCCATGGTAGCACGCTGCAATGAGAGACAAATCTTATAACTATTTGTATGTTGATATGCGTCTGTTATTGCCCTGGTAGCACATTACGACTGGAGATTAATCTTACAGCTATTTGTATGTTGCTGAGCGCCCTGTTATTGTCCTAGTAGCATACTGCGAAGGTTGGGGACAAATCTTACAATCATTTGTATGTTGATGACTGTCTCGTTATTGCTCTGGCCGCACACAGCGACGGAAAACAAATCTTAAAATTATTTGTATGCTGTTGGCCGTCTTGTTATTGCCTTTGTAGTACGCTCCGACTGGCGACAACTGTCACAATCATGTGTATGCTGCTGGCCGTCTCGTTATTGCTTTGGTCGCACACAGCGACGGAAAACAAATCTTAAAATTATTTGTATGCTGCTGGCCGTCTTGTTATTGTCCTAGTAGTATGCTGCGACGGGGGACAAATCTCACAATCATGTGTATGCTGCTGGCCGTCTCGTTATTGCACTGGTCTCACACGGCGACGGAAGACAAATCTTAAAATCATGTGTATGCTGCTGGCCGTCTCGTTATTGCCTTGGTCGCAAACAGCGACGGAAAACAAATCTTAAAATTATTTGTATGCTGCTGGCCGTCTTGTTATTGTCCTAGTAGTACGCTGTGACGGGGGACAAATCATACAATCATTTGTATGTTGCTGGGCGTCCTGTCATTGCCCTAGTAGCACACTGCGACGAGAGAACCATCTTACAATTTATTATTTGTTGCTGGGTATCCTGTTATTACCATGGTAGTTCACTACGACGGGAGTCAAATCATACAATTATTTATATGTTGCTGGCCGTCTGGCTATTGCCCTAGTAACACACTGACAGGAGACAAATCTTACAATTATTTGTATGCTGCTGGCCGTCTGGCTATTGCCCTTGTAGCACACTGCGACGGGAGACAAATCTTACAATTATTTGTATGCCGCTGGCCGTCTTGTCATTGCCCTAGTAGCACAATGCGACGGGAGACAAATCTTTAAATTATGTGTATGCTGCTAGCCGTCAGGTTATTGCCCTGGTATTGCACTGTGGCGAGAGATACATCTAACAATTTATTATTTGTTGCTGGGTATCCTGTTATTACCATGGTAGCACACTTTGACAGGAGACAAATCTTACAATTATTTGTATGCTGCTGACCATCAAGCTATTGCCCTAGTAGCACACTGACGGGAGACAAATCTTACAATTATTTGTATGCTGCTGGCCGCCTGGCTATTGCCCTAGTAGCACACTGACGGGAGACAAATCTTATAATTGTTTGTATGCTGCTGGCCGCCTGGCTATTGCCCTAGTAGCACAATGCGACGGGAGACAAATCTTACAATTGTTTGTATGCTGCTGGCCGCCTGGCTATTGCCCTAGTAGCACACTGTAACGGGAGACAAATCTTACAATTGTTTGTATACTGCTGGCCGTCTGGTCATTGCCCTAGTAGCACAATGTGACGGGAGACAAATCTTACAATTATTTGTATGCTGCTGGCCGTCTGGCTATTGCCCTAGTAGCACAATGTGACGGGAGACAAATCTTACAATTACTTTTATGCTGCTGGCCGCCTGGCTATTGCCCTAGTAGCACACTGACGGGAGACAAATCTTACAATTGTTTGTATGCTGCTGGCCGCCTGGCTATTGCCCTAGTAGCACACTGTAACGGGAGACAAATCTTACAATTGTTTGTATACTGCTGGCCGTCTGGCCATTGCCCTAGTAGCACAATGTGACGGGAGACAAATCTTACAATTATTTGTATGCTGCTGGCCGTCTGGCTATTGCCCTGGTAGCACACTGTGACGGGAGACAAATCTTACAATTATTTGTATGCTGCTGGCCGCCTTGCTATTACCCTAGTAGCACAATGTGACGGGAGACAAATCTTACACTTATTTGTATGCTGCTTGCCCTATGGCTTTTGCTGGGTATTCTGTTATTACCATGGTAGCACACTGCGACGAGAGAAACATCTTACAATTATTTGTATGCTGCTAGCCATCAGGCTATTGCCCTGGTGTTACACTGTGACGAGAGACACATCTTACAATGTATTATTTGTTGCTGGGTATCCTGTTATTACCATGGTAACACACTGTGACGGGAGACAAATCTTACACTTATTTGTATGCTGCTGACCATCAAGCTATTGCCCTGGTATTACATTGTGACGAGAGACACATTTTACAATTCATTATTTGTTGCTGGGTATCCTGTTATTACCATGGTAGCACACTGTGACGGGAGACAAATCTTACAATTATTTGTATGTTGCTGGCCATCAGGCTATTGCCCTGGTATTACACTAAGACAAGAGACACATCTTACAATTTATTATTTGTTGATTGGTATCATGTTATTACCATGGTAGCACACTGTGACGGGAAACAAATCTTACAATTATTTGTATGCTGTTGGCTATTGCCCTGATGTACACTTCGTCGAGAGACACATTTTACAATTGCTTATTTGTTGCTGGGTATCCTGCTATAACCATGGTAGCACACTGTTCGGGAGATAAATCTGCAATTATTTGTGTGTTACTGGCTGTGTGGCTATTGCCCTGGTAGCACACTGTCACGGGAGACAAATCTTACAATTATTTGTATGCTGCTGGCCGTATGGCTATTGCTCTAGTAGCACAATGTGACGGGAGACAAATCTTACAAATATTTGTATGCTGCTGGTCGTATGGCTATTGCCCTAGTAGCACACGGTAACGGGAGACAAATCTTACAATTATTTGTATGCTGCTGGCCGTATGGCTTTTGCCCTGATAGCACACTGCGACGAGAGATACATCTTGCAAATAATTATTTGTTGCTGGGTATCCTGTTATTACCATGACAAGGAATAAGAGTCACATTCTTTATAAATATCTTTAAATATAGATTTAACATCTGAAGACCAATTATTTTTACATCTTAAATAATCATATGAAAGTATTCTATTTGTTAACCTTCTATCATCCATTGCTATATTTGTTTTCTAAAATAGTAAAGTATTTAGTTGACGTCTTATCGGTGGGGTTTTCCAACCCGTGTCACCTGGAATTACTGGACCAGGTGTAGATATACATTCATGTTAGACGTCATCAGACACCTTCTCATTCAAAATTCTAATTTTGTCCGTACTGGTCAATGCGATCACCCTCGTGTTGATAATGAGGCGAACGCTAACCGTAGCTGCCTGGAATAACGATAAAAAACTGAGCTGCGTTTCACAAAATAACTTACGATAAAAATCGCCGTAAGTCAATCTGACAATTGCTTCATGGTTTGCCTAAATTTTTATCGACATTTAAATTATTGGATTTCCAGAAAATATATCATTTCCTCCGTGGTTTTAGCAATTTTGGATTCTTTTCGATGAATATTAAAAATGATATGAATAAGTGTTGGTTTACGTTTACGACGATTTTTCTCGTAAG
Source organism: Panopea generosa (assembly GCA_029582155.1). Classification (NCBI taxonomy): domain Eukaryota; kingdom Metazoa; phylum Mollusca; class Bivalvia; order Adapedonta; family Hiatellidae; genus Panopea; species Panopea generosa. The sequence goes on along the minus strand of CM055908.1, from coordinate 23,190,580 downwards.
CTTTTTTGTGAAACGCACTCCTGAAGCGGAATCAATATTTAACTAGAAATCACAGAAAGCAGTAATGTTGCAACAGTAGACATAGCCCTGCTGAAGTCATGGTTGAGCTTTGCTGTGTTGATCACCGCTAAAATGATCATACGCGCCAGGGACTTTTTTTTCAAGTATTATAAGTATTATATATAATGTTCTGATGCAATAAATGAAACAATACAACTATATTGGACATCGTATTACTAGTATGTCATTCTCAAAAATATTGCACAAAATAAACCAAACACTACACTAATATCAATCAAATTAGGAAGGCGTGCGTATGTTCATTAAAGACCGGTTATTAGTAATGTCAGGTACTTTAACTGTTTGTTTTTTTTTGCGTTAAAAATGTCATGGTCTGGAAGCTTTTTTTACAGCGGCTCATTTTCTCCACCAACAAGATGTTGCAGACGTGTAACAACATGTAGCAGACGGCTTGTATCTTGGGATACGTCAGGTTAGTTTCTAGCTGCTTTTTAAAACAGATTTCGTTATTGAACATCAGATTTTTTATATTTCAAACCCAAGAATCGTGGACCAATAAATAGTATTGAACTCCGCAATATATCAATTTTATATCATCTGTATATGGATAACATTTAAAAAGCGGATACCATAAGTGTTAAAGTTAATCTATAAACATTTGCATTTTTTGTATGCAATTTCGACAGTTGTGTGGATTAATTATATATTTAATGGCTCCTCAGACAATATTTATTTAGCCTTTATACGATGACCAACGATTTCTATATATTTGGACAATGCCTATTGAACTATATTGATACCTTGTATATTACGTTAATGCTTTTAATTAAATCTGAATTACAATCATGTTGTTATAAAATATATTACTTATTTCATTCCTATGGTATAGGTCTTATTTTATGTTCATAAAGGATTAGATTTTTTAAAGGTTTAAGAAACATTATCGGTGTATTGCTTTATTGACCTTTCCTGCTATCCATTTCTAAGTCTTGATTCCTAATTGGTTCACAAACAATGTCTGAATATAAAAATAAATATCAAATGAGACTAAAATACTATTAAAGTCGAAAGTTATTTCGTTAATATTTACCGTCCATATGCTGTACGATATATTTCAAGTTATGTCAGCACGAAAAATTGCATCTGTTGTAATATTATAAAAAATGAAAGCAATGTTATCATTTCAAAGATATAAGTTGAGCAGTTGTAAATCAGTTAGATGGTTTTCGTATTACGATATGTGAGTATATAACTTTTTAACACTGGAGACTGATATTGTTATGTTTGGATTGAAGCGGGGCAGTAGTGAAGTGAATAGAGCGTTGGCCTGGCGGCTCACGACAACTCGACCCGATCTCATAAAGCAACAATCAATACTGATTTTACCCAGAAAGCGGACTCGAGAGCGGTTCATATAAGCTCTGAGCTTTCTTCGCAGTCGAGCTGAAATCAATCAATATAAACTAAATTAGGATAAGTCTCTGTTTGAATATCAAAAAATGACTAGTGCTGCCTTTAACCAATAAAGACAAGAGCGAGGTTAATAAATTCGCACCTCACTTATCAAACATTGACTCGAAATGTGTCAAAACGAGTTTTAAACTATTTTACCACGTATGCCAAAATCAACATTGAATTGTGATGTCATAGAATTGTTATGACCTTTGTGTTGTTTTGTCTTGAGATGTCTTAAAGTCCTCACTGTTGACTTGTGGGCTAGCAATCGCAGTAATAATACTGTTTGGTTCAAAACACATTTATGCAAGAACTGTTCGTAGTATATCACATGAAATTTACAACTGATAATTTGAGAAACAGATCTGAGAATTGAGATTTAGAATAAAAGTCATTTAGCTTGTATGAATCTAGTTCCCAAACATTCCTGGTGATTTACATTTATCCATTGATGGAAGAATACATGTTATTTAAAATAACAGTTGTAGATTCAGTTGTTGTTAAAAAGAGTTTGCACTCGGACGCCGTTATTCTATATGAAATACAACATCGGGTTGTCGAGGTTAGTTTTATATAAATGAGTCGTTTGAGAATTGAAATAGATAAAGAAATATTGAACTAAAAAGATGATTACATAAAAGAAGAGGTTAAAAGATGGACGGGTTGGAGTTTAACGCCATTTTAACACATTTCAGGTTATATAATTATGTCATATCCGGTTTTATGGGCGGGGGAAGACATCAGCATGAATCTGAGACGAACCACCGTCCTTCTGCAAATAACTGGCAAACATTTTCACATAAAGTTTTTTGAAGCGAGCAAGACTGGAACCTATATGCTTAGCGGTGAGAGGTAAGTGATCATGAGACAAGATCTTAGACTACTCGGCCACGAGGCTAGAAGGAAGTGGTTCTATTTGCAAACAACGCAAACCTAAAACCAAGTGAGCGAATCATACTCTTAAACAGCAAACACGTGTAATGGCTGGTTCCCTAGATTTGTTGCGTACTGCATGCTAATATGAAGTTGAGCTAGTGTCCAGAAAAAATATGCTAGCATACGCTATCAAACGTTAAACTGAACTTAACGCAGCCCTGTTTGACTTCAAAATTATTTTTTGTGCACATTGATGTTATATCAATGGATTATAAAGTGGATATTGTAGTGTACGCTGCATTAATGGAAACGATCGCTTCAAAGCATTTTTCTTCGGATAATTATATTAAGCAACAAAACCCGGTTGTTCAAAGTTATATACGTTGTACAGAGGTTAATATTTTCACAACCCGCTATGTTCGTGTATAGAATTGTTAAATGTTATATACTAAACAAGTATAATAGATAACATAGGAACTAGTTAAATCGACATTATACAAAAGTATAAAATCAGTATTGTCAGCAGAACGACATCAAACCGTCGTGTATTTTAAACTTCATATTAATATATTGCTGTTACTGTTACGTGTTTAGCATCACTTTCAGCATTGCTACAGTTTATACTTGAGACCGTTTTTTAAGCACTGCAACACTGGGGTATCATGGTATGATACACGTTCTGGTCACCGGGCCAACCAGACCTAGAACTATCCTCTAAATGCTGAGCGCTAGGTGAAGAAGCTTCTAGTGCCATTTTTTTCTCGAAAATTTGGTATGACCCGGCTAGGGATCCAACCCACGTCCTTCCGCATGCGAGGCGGACGCTCTGCCCCTAGACCACCGCTGCGGTTTCATAATAAAATAAACATCAATCCTCGCAGTTCGATAATTAAATAAAGAAATACGGATTCTCACTTTTAATTAAGTACATTTAGTGCAAAAAAAATCATCTTTTCTGCTGTTTCTTATTTTCACATTTACTCTTGAAATCCTTTCTCGCATATAAGTATAAAAAAATAATAAAACAAATGTTAAAAAGCAAGGCCTTTTGTTTGAAAATCACCCCTAGCTTAAATTCAGAACAAAATCATTCGATATAAATTTACACAAAATGTTTTTTTTATCAAAATAAAATCGAATGGAAATCCATTTGTAAAGTAAGTGTACATAGATTCGAAACCGAATCTTGGCGTTCTCGTCTGCAAAGCGACGACACATTCAACAGATTTAGATTCTTACACACTAACATTGAATATGCATTAATCTGGAAATGCAGTACTGGCTTGTGCACACACAGTGAGTAAATTGTGAATATGTCAAATGTCTGAAAATAGACACCAATAGCTATGTCATATCTGCGGAATAATGTTTAGTAATGCTATTTGTTTGTTAACGATCAACAATAATGCAACAACATCTCTACAGAATCATAGAATCAGAATTTGGCTATTATGTCATAAATGAACTCAATAACGGTACAAATGAGACTAAACGGTAAAAGTTAATTGGTCGATGATTTCTATCATTATCAAGTAAGAAGGTTCGCAAAAACTATCTCCGAATAGCAATTAGATTTGTTGCAAAATGCATGAAATTAACTTTTAAGATAAAGAATTTTAAAAAAATCCAACACATAAAGAAATAGTAAAAATAGAAAGCTAATCTGTTTGTATGCACATTTACTTTGCTATACACATAAATATAATAACGTGTGAAATATGTCATTCGTGTTAATTGAATTAATGTATAACTCTCTCTCTCTCTCTCTCTCTCTCTCTCTCTCTCTCTCTCTCTCTCTCTCTCTCTGAAATGTATCATAATATTTCATGGTGTATATATATATATATATATATATATATATATATATATATATATCTGAATAATGAACAAATACATTCAGCCATTCAACTTGTTTCTTTACAAACATGATTTTAACAGTCATGCTTGGTCAGCAACAAATATCCGAATACAAATATAAACTTTACCCAAACGTTAACAAAGATATACGTAAGACATATATACCCCTATAAAGCTATAACAACACCATGTGTAATATTATAAACCGTCCTTTAAGCCTTACTAATGGATACCAGAAAATCTCGGTATTGGCAGATGAAGCAATAAAGTAGTAAATGATTAATAGCATATACACTTTTATTTCCTTTTACGGCGTTGTTGTTTTTTTTGCAAGGAATCGAAGTATACACTCGAAGCAATTTCAATTAAATCGTTTACGGTCGGAAAAACACCGAGCCTAATTTTTATAAACATCGTACCAAACGAATGGGGTATAAAAGGTTGATGCGTATACAGATTTGTTAGTCGGTTTTCGTTCATTACTAGTTGTGTGACGGTGGAGAAGTTTAATTTGTCGTCATGCGTATGTTAATTGTTCTTTCGCTGGTAGGGGCCGTGTGCCTTAGCAACGCATCAACGGTAAGTATTTTTTTATATTTTAGGAATAAAGATATATTGATATTATTGCTTTTGCAAGTTATATATATATATGCAGTAGAGAGAATTACCATTTTACAGTGCTAAAACTTACAACGAAATATGAGGATAGTTTTAGCACTGTAAAATGATAATTCTCTCTACTGTATTTACTATTTTTATCATTTATGTATCCTTCGCTCCGGAAAGGTGTTTTGTTAGATTCTCCATATTCGTTTGAACAAAAGTTTCGCCAAGGAATATTTGCGATTTTACAGAAAAAAAACAAAAAAAAATCTGATTGAAAATATTTCCCGCTAAAATGTGATCATTTCTTAACAAATGGATTTTCAGACATACGCGTTTTTTCTTCAGTCTCAAGAATATTTAATTTCTACATTTCAATGTTTTTAAGTTATCTTGAAAGAAATGTACTCTTTAGATTCATCAACTTTGGTTTTGATTGATTGATTGATTGATTGATTGATTGATTGATTGATTGATTGATTGATTGAATATTTAGCGTCGTGTTTATGCCATTTGGACTAACAGACGATCAGTTAAACTAACCATTGTCTTCTGGGATCATGAAAGGTTAACCAGTACTCAAGCACACCTCATATCCGCAAGTAAATTATAACTTCCACACTTGAATCAGCGGTGAGAGACGAATGATAATGAGACTCAATGTCGTATATCAGTCATCACGGTCTCTGTTGCCGGGCGAGGATTCCAACAAGACCTCTGGATTGAAAGTCAGAAGCGTAACCGACGGAGCTTATCGGGTCCGGCTTTTGGTTTTGAAATAAGGGATATAATCTGTCATAGCATTTATTCTAACACAATTAGTGATAATTACAAAAACAAAATCGCTCCTTGCACCTTTTATTGTTCATAGTTAGCCAACATTGTGGGTTGGGTACCACATGTACGTACTAGTCTGCTTACGCTCTATATATGCAGTAAATACTATTATATAGCTACGAATAATACTTATATACTTTTTTATACTTTAAGTTATGTATTCCGGATAAGACTTGCAGTAAAACCATTTTAAGTCAATAGTTTCGATAAGGCATTAATGTTTTTTGAAGTTAAAGATGTTCATGTTATACTATCTACTATTGTTATATATGCACGCACAGTTGTAAATAGTACGAACAAACCTAAACTTAAGTGTGTTAAAGTATTGTGTTTAATTATACAGGCTGTATTTGTCTTTTGCCTAAAGCATCAACATCGTTGTGGTAAAGCTCCGAAGGCCTCAAACTGTTTAACGAATAACGTTAAAAACTTCAAGCTTAGTCTTAAATCGTCTTTACAATTGTGATGCCTCGGTTGCATCGATTCTTACAGCTGTTAGGCATGGGACTTAACAAAATCCAAAGAAATAGAATGAATTTACGGGGAATTAGGTAGATATCCTTTGTAAGTAAAAAAGTTTGCACGATTTGTTAAATATTGGTTAAAACTTAATTCAGCAAACAATATAGTTTTAAATGTAGTTTGCAAAGATATGTTATTGCAATGTAAAGCTGGCGTCCACAATTGGTTGTTAAAGATTATATTATGGTAATTATTAACAATTCACACGGTTTTTAAGCACATATGGAATGATCCACATTGCTTAGATCATGAACTCGTTTAGTAAATGTTAAAAATTGTTTAACTGATGAATTAATACAAAATCGGAGAGCCGATCTAAACAATAAAAGAAAATAATATAGGAAAGTTAAGTTACGTACGCAAATTATCTTAGTTTCGACTTTCCGCCATCGTAGTTTCGAAGTTTCGTTGTTTCGACTTTACTTAATATAACAAATATGCCCCAATGGCTCCAACTGGACGCCGTAAGATTGCGCCTTTCATCTTAAACATAAAAATATATCACTAACAAATCTATAACACTATAAAATCTCTACTTCGTGTTTTCGTTTTTTCGTATGGGGTGGGGACATTGCATTGTCTAGACAATATATGTTTTAGGGATATATGAAAGCTAAATGGCATGTCGAAAATTAATCATTTTAATGTCTGTAATTTAAAACGTGCTAATAAAATTAGTTAGTATTACAATAAATGGTTTACAATAGCTTCATTTTGTGTACAAATATATAATATTATGTGTAAATATTGTGTTAACCATGATGAAGCAATAAAATAAATAAATATAGAATTTCACATGTTTATGATATTTTTACTTATAAATTCAATAATAAATTGTTATCGATTATGGTAAATTCTTATAGCTTTTCATATTCAGACTATTGTATCGGAATATCATTCACTAATATGATCTATGGATCTTGCACTGCTATAGTTAATTCATGTTTTAAAGAAATGATCATAACTTTAGTGTTACACCTTTTAATACCATAATGTTATTTTACATCATGTTTTAAAGCCAGTATTATCAGCATTTAAAAATAAAAAGTAGTTCTCGTCGCGTATGATCATTTTGGCCGTAATCAAGACGACATACAATGTAGACAGCGCTATGCCTTTGGTATAAAACCCGGCTAAAATGAGACTATTCATCCGATGTTATCTTTAACCAGGCGGAATTTCAATTATAATCGTTATCACTAGAACCACAATGACCAACAAATCTTATATCAATCAACAATATATCAATGTTGAATCACCTGTGAATGGATTACATTAATGTGGATACTATATGTGCTAAAATTGATTTATAATCATTTGCATTTCTTGTATGCAATTTCGTCAATCATGCGGATTAATTATATATTTTAGAGAGTCCCCGGACATTATTTATTTAAACTTTATACGATGACCAACGAACTCTGTATAGCTGGACAACGTCTATTGTGCTATAGTTATACCTTCTATAATACGTTAATGCTTTTAATTAAATCTGAATTACAATTATGTTGTTATCAAATATATCAGTTATTTCATTTCTATGGTACAGGTCTTATTTTAATGTCATAGAGGATTAGATTTTTAAAGGTTTAATAAACATTATTAGTGTATTGCTTCATTGACCTTTCCTGCTATCAATTTCTAACTCTTAATTCCTATTCGGTTCACAAACAATGTCTGAATCGAAAAAAAAATCCACTGATAAAGTAAAATATTATTATATTAAAAAATGCATTTAAGTTGTTGGTTAACATTACTCGTCTCACATTATGTATGACATATTTAAAATTATTACATAGTTAACGGTGCATGAGTGTTATAAATCTATGACATGATTTTATATCAACCACTTTCAATTCACTGCTCGGTGTTTTCCGTGTTACACCGCTCACGTACGTAAATTGCCGAATTATTTTCCGACTTGCCCGAATACATAAATGACGTCGATTTGTCATGGTAAAATGAAATTATTTGAAGACGTTACGTCATATGATGACTCACGGAAAAAACATGTCCGATGTTTGCTTGTTCCTTATAAAGGTGATCTGTTAAATTAATGTTTAATGTAAACTTTTCCTGAGTTAAACGCGTTGGGAAAATGATATGATACTTGGCAAAGCCTCTCATAATATATTTTTCCAACTCGTTTAAATTCAGTAATAAATAAGCACTCATGTAAGATCCCCTATTTAAGTCACAATATGCACGAACAATGCTATTTTAGTGATATTCCTATATGTGAAATCGCTGGTTTAGCAACATTTAAAACAGTATTATACATGTCTGGCAAATATGGAGGAAATAAACTGGCAACACCGAGATATCATAATAAGCGATTTGAATGTCGGTGTAACCTTAGCTTTTTCGAACTTTTCGAAAAGATACATTACTTGATACGTAAGCTGTTTACATAAGCCAAAGGAGGACTAATGGCAGGTGCTGATAGTTTCAAGTTATTAGCACTATCAGTAATAATCACAGTTGATTTAATACAAGTTGTTTTCAATGTAATATAATGTGGTTTTGGTTCATTCAATTCTGCTAAACACGGTAATATACTATTTGAAAATTAGCTTTATAAGCACTCTCCGAAATGTATAAGTAACAATTTGGAGTATTAGCAATACAAGCTTTACGATTATTGAAATCCAAAACTGTTTCATTAGGATATGTAATTAGATTTCAAATTTTTTTGGTTTGTATGTATGTTTGGTGTTTGACTTGAAAACAGTCATAAAACATCCAAAAAGCATCGTTGGCATCATTTACAATCAGCAATATTGACTAACTTTGATTATATAACTCTTCTATAAAGTGTTATCCATTAATTAATTCAATTCTCTGTAATTTATGACAGGTCTTCTATGTACAGGTCATATCTTGTAGGAATTTGATGTTTTTTTGCGTATGGGACCACTAGAAAAAACAGGAACAGTGATGTCAACAGTATTTTCTAGAACGTTAGCCTAAAATATATCCGTTTACAGTTTCTGAGTGTCGCTCACGTTGCAGAATTTATTAATTGAGTCATCTTAAATGCACATATTGTTCTAAATCCTAATTTATCATTATAATTATTAACCAGAAAAATCAAATTAAATCACCTAATAGTTTCCTATTAAGCCTTTTCTACTCGCGTATATGCTATAAGAAAGAACGAGTCAATCATCTTCCGCAGATGTGCTCATAAAATACATTGTTCTGTATACGAAATGACTTTACTTTCAGACGTGTAGATAATCTCTATAATCCCATTTATATTTCGATATGATTTAATGAAAACATTCAAATTGGGAATATATATCTTAACCAAAATCGGCAGTGATTATAAAATAGATTTCATTGAAATTTTAGTTATTCTTCTACAATCTACAATCTCTATGACCTTTAGGTAAATTTTGAAATGGATATTCGTCACTCGGTTGGAAATATCAGATTTCATAAACACTGTAAACAAGTCGTCAATGACAATGCATTACAGAATAACAACTACTGGTAACATATTGTTTTTTCATCATACCAAACCCATAATTCTATCATGTTGTTTTTTTGTTTCTACTAAGCTTAAATCGTGCAAACAAATACAGCAGTGAAAACGGGAGAGGGAATGACATTGGAATTACGACAAACAAATTTATAGATAAAAAAACAATCTTAACCGATAATGGAGATTTTAATATCCCTAATGCATTTAATTATGTCTGGTTATTGTTTTAGTTCCATTATTAGGACTGGGTATTCATTTGTAATATTCATGGGGCACTTAAATCAAATCTATAATAAAATTTTGGATATCGTTATCATATTTTTCAATATTTTATATAATCTGATATAACGATTCCAAGTTTATTTTTTTGTATTCCATATTCCAGCTGAGGAAGAAAATTTCAGACCTGGATGAGAATGGTAAGCATAAATTCAAAGGTTTTTTGGTAATAATCTGTCTCTCTCCTTTCCCTTTTCTTTATCACGCACGCACGCATGCATGTCTCACAATGCGTTATCCGTATTTCACATTTTCTAACTCTATCTGTGATTTGGATACATTGTAAGAACATAATGATAAAACTCATGTTTATAATTCTTCTGGATAAGAATAATAAAATTAGTAAACCCAATGGACTCAACTTTACAAATACAGCGCTGAGAGAAATGGGGTTGAAGCGGCATAACCAGTCATTAAACATAAATTTTAACAAAATAAACAAATTCATGAATGACAAAGAAGTCGTGAAGTAATTCTAGTATGCTAATAAGTTGTTTCGCTGACCAAAATAATCGTAAATTTCCGATAATATTCGCGCATTCGACCGCACATACATAACCAAACCCGTCATACTTCGGTATTAGGCCTCAACGACAGTCCAAGGATACACCAACACATTACACAAACTGGTCTAGTTTGCGTATTATCTTATTGTTAATGTGGTTTTGCTAGAAATATATGATCGTGACACATGATTTGAAAATTATAAACTTTTTTAAATATGGAATCAGGTGATTTCTTTGTTTCAGTGGCATAACATTTTAATGATAACAAAGAACGGTCGAAAGATATGTGCAAAGATATAAGTGCATATTTGGACAGATATTTGTTTTTCGCCTATATGATCAAATATGTCTTGGATATGATAAGCTGTTTCTGGAATACTGTATAACAATAGTGTTGCCGTTGAATTGGACCAATTAAACTTTCTCATGAGATTCGAACTCGGAGCACCCGAGCGGTAATCAACAGCTTCAATCATTGTGAAAGTTGGTATAATTGTATCTAAAAACCTGATTGTAAACTTTAACCGCTAACTCATTGATGACCTGACATTTCCGAACGTTTGCGGATATATTTAACACCTGACACGCTTAGACATTTCACGTTTTTCCACGGGTCAGGTCTAATTCAAATATTGGCGATAATAGCGAGTTTTAATACATGTTTTGACCTCGCACAACGGTATTTTACATCAGATACGATACCGGTAGTCAATATTTATTATAAATAATACAATTATACCAGTTTTTTATTGCATTAAAATGAGAATTTAAATGCATTAAAATTGTTTTAATATATCCCTGCGAAAATAGGGTTAGTGAAATATGTCAACTTGGTGCAAACGCATGGAGTGAGAAAGTTTTTATTTAAGAACCGTGTTTTAAATTATATACTATCAGGTCTCTTTGGCCTTCACTGAAACTGGACACCGCGTATAAATTGTAAATATGACATGTAGCATGGAACAAATTGTTTAAAATATATATTAACAAAGTAGAAACTGTTTTCTTTTTCTTATCTACATTGTAACTGCTTTAAAAATAATTCAAATTACTAACCGTTATTGTCGTTTGTATTCCCATCATATGTTGATTTCGTCAAGAAGGCCGAAAAGCTGGATCTAATTACGTATACAAGTCATGCTAAATGGTGTGGTTTTAATTTTTTCATATGTTAAATATGAATTTTTTAACATAATACCGAACAACTTTAATTCAAAATTACGTATACGATACACACTTGAATGGTTATAATATTATGGCTATACAAATGAAAACATACAAACTACTGGGACAATATTACCGGTGTCGAGTTAGATTCACACGTGTGTGGATCTGCTGTAGGGATCATGAGATGGAAAAGGAAACGATTATCAAGATTCACATTCAGTATAGAAAATAAGCAGTGGTGAATCTGAGAGTGAATCTGTTGATGGTAGGTTTAGCTACAATAACTTTAAGTTTGCCTATGGTCATCAAAGAAAGATGGTCATTTTAATCACCAGACCTTATCAACTTTATAAAATATTATATGTGCACAAATGGTTGTTGTTTTATTCCATTCTGGTCGTTATTGCTTGTTTAAATCCCCTCTTATTGCCTACATTTTGTTAAATGTTTTACTGTTTACAAAATTCCACCTCCACGTTTCGTTGCCTTTTCATCAATTTCAACTGTATCAAAATATTGTGATTTAGTTCATTGTTTCAATACCTTTTTTTTCTCTTTAACAGAAAACGATGATTTGAAGAGGATGGAAAAGATGGAATTAAGTATGTCATTTTTCCATGCTTTAATAAATTGATAAACATTCAACTTCGCAAATAGCTCCTCTGGTTTCTTTACTTACAGCTTACAGCTTATATATGTTGTTAGTATTTATATTTATGTTCTATGTTTAAAATTCTTAATGTTTAATTGCTCATATCAACAATAATTCATCAGTTTACATACATTAAATTATTTGAATTGAAATACATATGGCGACACATGTTTAATACGCTCTCAACATACATTTATGTTGATATATGTTAAACTATTCGTATTACTTTGTACTTAGCATATTATTTTATCCTAGTCATAGTATTGTGTAATCTTCCCATTATTCTTTATTGGTTTGTTCTGATTATTTTATAAATATTATACTTCATAACTCAAAGACTCTTTTAAAACTACACATTTTATCATATTTGCTAATTTATGTTGATTGAAGTCAACTCATTCACTCCATTTTTATCTAGGGGCGTTATTGGAAACGTTGTTACACACAGAACTTCGTAATGGTGAGGTAAATAGCAGTGGATCTGGCAGCGGTGGATCTGGCAGTGGTGAATCTGGCAGTGGTGGATCTGGCAGTGGTGGATCTGGTAGCGGTGGATCTGGTAGCGGTGGATCTGGCAGTGGTGGATCTGGCAGCGGTGGATCTGGTAGCGGAGGATCTGGCAGTGGTGGATCTGGCAGTGGTGGGTCTGGTAGCGGTGGATCTGGCAGCGGTGGATATGGCAGCGGTGGATCTGGCAGCGGTGGATCTGGCAGCGGTGGATTTGGCAGCGGTGGATCTGGCAGCGGTGGATTTGGTAGTGGTGGATCTGGCAGCGGTGGATCTGGCAGCGGTGGATCTGGCAGCGGTGGATCTGGCAGTGGTGGATCTGGTAGTGGTGGATCTGGTAGTGGTGGATTTGGTAGTGGTGGATTTGGCAGTGGTGGATCTGGCAGCGGAGGATCTGGCAGCGGTGGATCTGGCAGTGGTGGATCTGGCAGTGGTGGATTTGGCAGTGGTGGATCTGGCAGCGGTGGATCTAGCAGTGGTGAATCTGAGAGTGAATCTGTTGATGGTAGGTATAGCTACCATAACATTAAGTTTGCCTATTTTCATGAAAGATGTCCATTATATCACCAGAGCGTATCAACTTTATAAAATATTATATGTGCACAAATGGTTGTTGTTATATTCCATTCTGGTCGTTATTGCTTTTTTAAATCTCCTCTAATTGTCTATATTTTGTTAAATGTTTTACTGTTTACATAATCCCAACTCCATGTTTCGTTGCCTTTTCATCAATATCAACTGCATCAAAATATTGTGATTTAGTTCATTGTTTCAATACCTTTTTGTTCTCCTTAACAGAAGACGATGATTTGAAGAGGATGGAAAAGATGGAATTAAGTATGTCATTTTTCCATGCTTTGATAAACATTTTACTTTGCAAGTAGCTCCTCTGGTTTCTTAACTTACAGCTGAAGACAGCAAACGCAAGTTCACTATGGCAAGCGAAATGTTGCTAAATTGTTAATATGTTTTGCTATCTAACATTCGTACTATTAGATTTTGTTCTTGTGTTGTATATTTTATATTTCTAACTTTATATATGTTGTTAGTATTTATATATATTTATATGTTCTATGTTTAAAATTCTTATTGTTTAATTGCTTTACGTTCGTTTTTTATCGTTTGCGAACAGTAACGAGTAAATAAAAATGTACTGTAACCTACGTCCTAATAAAGCAACTCTCAATACCGCGGACAAGAAATCAAATAGGCCGCTTTCTAATCTGAATAATTAATTATCACCATACACAAATGAATTAAATCTGACTGTAGAAATATAGCCATTGGATATTTACATTAGAAAACTGTACAAAAAAACAAAAAAACATGAATAGTCCTGCCGGCGGAATTGTGAATTGACAAAGAATTTTGACATGGGTTATATAGCCGAGCAGTTGCCGGATATTACATGTAATAATTTAAAAACGGGGCTGTATCGTGCTAAGCATGAACTAAGTAGACATACCCAACATCGTATGACATTAATTTACATTTTAGGCCAATAGATAGTGTTACAAAATGAAAACCGTTTTATGAATCAAGCGTCTAAATGACTTCATAACTATATAAACATGAACAGTATAGGACATCGTTTAAACGCTTTATACCTATCTACCTGGTAATAAGTTTAAACAAACCGAAATATTTTTGTTTTATCTGCGCTTATGAAATACATACATTTTGAATAACATTTTGCTTGTTGACATCGATTATATGGACCACGTAACTATATTTTGCTACGACATCTTTTATTAAATATTCTAAGCTACTTAAAGAAAGCCGATTTGCATGAGCTTCAAAAACTTTTTTCCTGTATCTTTTCCACATTCTTAAATGTATGCCTTATTGCGGGTCCTCCGTGGCCTGGTGGTCTAAGGCACCGTATCAAGATCTCTTACCTATCACCGCTAAGGTCGAAGGTTCGAGTCCCAAAAACTGTGAGAATGTTTCCAGTAACCTGTGGAAGGACGGTGGTTCTACTCAGTCTGACTCAGTCTGAGGTCTTCATCCACAAGTAAAACTGGGTATGCTATATGTAACCTAAAATGTGTTGAAAATGGCGTTAAACATCATTTAAAAATGCCTTATTGCTTCATTGTTAAATGTTAGTTAACCATATGTATTAAAGTAATTAAAATACTGATTAAACTAACTCATAGGAACCACTGGCGTATTCACGTCAAATCTGTGTATAAATGCTTACTCTAAGTAATAGACGTCATACTCGCCTACAAATATTGACATATCAAACATACTGTAACAGTTATACTATTTGCATATTCTTTGGCGAAATAGACGTATATCTACTTTCATGGTAATGTATAGGAATAAAACAGTTTTGCGATATGTTCTGAAGCAAGATCAGTTACATATGTTGTAAATAATTACGTCTATTCACATGCTCAGGAGAGATACTAGACAACCTTTTGAAGAGGGCATACTATCGCCAAGGCGATGGATCTGGCAGGGGTGGATCTGGCAGGGGTGGATCTGGCAGTGGTGGATCTGGCAGCGGGGGATCTGGCAGCGGTGGATCTGACAGGGGTGGATCTGGCAGCGGGGGATCTGGCAGCGGTGGATTTGGAAGTGGAGGATCTGGCAGCGGTGGTTCTGGCAGTGGTGAATCTGGCAGCGGTGGATCTGGCAGTGGTGGATTTGGTAGTGGTGGATCTGGCAGCGGTGGATCTGGCAGCGGTGGATTTGGCAGTGGTGGATTTGGCAGTGGTGGATCAGGCAGCGGTGGATTTGGCAGTGGTGGATTTGGCAGTAGTGGATCTGGCAGCGGTGGATCTGGCAGTGGTGGATTTGGCAGTGGTGGATTTGGCAGTAGTGGATCTGGCAGCGGTGGATCTGGCAGTGGTGGATTTGGCAGCGGTGGATCTGGCAGCGGTGGATTTGGTAGTGGTGGATTTGGCAGTGGTGGATTTGGCAGTGGTGGATCTGGCAGCGGTGGATCTGGCAGTGGTGGATTTGGCAGCAGTGGATCTGGCAGTGGTGGATTTGGCAGTGGTGGATCTGGTAGCGGTGGATCTGGCAGTGGTGGATTTGGCAGTGGTGGATCTGGCAGCGGTGGATTTGGTAGTGGTGGATTTGGCAGTGGTGGATCTGGCAGCGGAGGATCTGGCAGCGGTGGATTTGGTAGCGGTGGATCTGGCAGCGGTGGATTTGGCAGTGGTGGATCTGGCAGCGGCGGATCTAGCAGTGGTGAATCTGAGAGTGAATCTGTTGATGGTAGGTATAGCTACCTCAACTTTAAGTTTGCCTATTGTCATCAAAGATGGCAATTTTTGTCACCAGAGCTTATCAACGTTTTGAAATATTATATATGAACAAATGAATGTTGTTTTATTCCATACTGGTCATTATCAATTTATTGCTTGTTCAGATGTTCTCTTTTTTAATATTTTATTCTTTGCACAATTTCACATGGATCTCCATGAATGTAATTAGGATATCCATGAGGGTAATGAGGATGTCTATGAAGAATTTGAGGATGTTCATAATGGAACTGAATATATCCATGAAGGTAATGCGGATTACATTAGGGTTATGAGAAGATTCATGAGGGTTATGAAGATGTTTATCAGGAATTTGAGGATGTCCATAAGGGAAATGAAGATGTCAATGAGGGTAATAAGAATGTCCATGAGGATAATTATAATGTCCATGATGGTAGTTAGGATGTCCATGAGGGTAATGAGGATGCCCATGAGGGAAATGAGGATGTCCGTGAGGGAAATGAAGTTGTCCATGAGGGTAATGAGGATGTTCTTGAGGGTAATGAGGATTGAATGGGGGAAAAAAGGATTCTATAAGAGTAATAAGGATTTTTATGGTAATAAGGTTGCCCATGAGGATAATGAGTTTGTTCATTATGAGGGTAATGAGAATTCTATGAGGTTAATGAGGTTGTCGATGAGGAAAAGAGGATGTTCATGAGGAAATGAGGATGTCCATGAGGGTAATGATGTTGTCCATGAGGGTAATGAAGATGTCCATGATGGTAATAAGGAGATCCGTGAGGGTAATGAAGATGTCCATGAGGGTAATGAAGATGTCCATGTGGGTAATGATGATGTCCATGGCGGTAATAAAGATAACCATGAGGGTAAGGAAGATGTCCATGAGAGTAATGAGGATGTCCATGAGGGTAATGAAGATGTCCATGACGGTAAAAGGGATAACCATGAGGGAAATGATGATGTCCATAAGGGTAATGAAGATGTCCATGAGGGTAATAGGGATATACATGAGGGAAATGAAGATGTCTATGGGGGTAATGAGGATGTCCATGACGATATTGTTTATGTCCATAAGGGTAATAGGAATACCCATGTGGGTTTAATGAGGATTCTATTAGGGAAATGAGAATGTCAATGAGGGTTATGAGGATAACACGAGGGTAATGAAGAATCTATAGGGAAATGAGGATTCTATGAGGCTTATGATGTTGTCCATGAGAGGAAAGAGGATGTCCATGAGGGTAATGAGGATAACATGAAGGTAATTAGGATATCCATGAGGGTTATAAGGAGATCCATTAGGGTAATGAAGATGCCCATGAGGGTGATAAGGATATCAGTGATGGTAATTAGGATTCCATGAGGGAAATGAGGAATCTATGAGAGTAATGAGGATTCCATGATGGTAATGAGGTTGTCCATGACGGTAATTAGGAAGTCTATGAGAGTAATGAGGATGTAAATTTAAGTAATGAGGATTAAATGAGAGTAATGAAGAGATGACGGTAATGTGGATGTCCAGTAGGGTAATGAGGATGTACATGAGGGAAATTAGGATGTCCATGATAGAAATGAAGTTGTCTATGACGGTAAATAGGATGTCAATGAGGGTAATGAGGATTCCATGACGATAATGCAACAAAAATTCTTCCTTTCACCATCATAAACATCCTCATTACCCTCATGGGAATCCTCATTACCATTATGGGTATCTTCGTTACCCTCATGTACATCCTAGTTACCTTATGGACATCCCCGTTACCCTTATGGACAACCACGTTACCCTTATGGACATCATCCTTGACCTTATGGACATCCTCGTTACCTATTTGGACAACTTAGTTACACTGAAGGACATCCTCATTACCCTTATGGACATCCTCGTTACCTTTATGGACAACTTAGTTGCACTGAAGGACAACCTCATTACCCTAATGGATATCCTCGTTACTCTTATGGACATCCTCATTACCCTTATGGATATCCTCGTTACCCTTATGGATATCCTCGTTACCCTTATGGACATCCTTGTTACCCTTATGGACAACATCATCCATAAGGGTAATTAGATTATCTATGAGAGTAATGAGGATTCCATGAGGTTAATAAGGATTCCATGTGGGTAATGAGGATGTCCATGAAGGTAATGAGGATTCCATATGGGTAATGAGGATGTCCATGAGGGTAACGAGGATGTCCATGAGGGTAATGAGGATGTCCATGAGGGTAATGAAACAAACAGCCACCCTCACGTCCTCTATCACCGTCTTAAGCGGTAGTTTATTCTCGAGCAACACAGAATAGGCTCTAAAAGTCCATTGACTGATCACTGAAATGTGAAATTACCGTTAATTCTTAAATTTCCCCCAATTTCATATTTTACTAGACCAAAATGCTCCAAATACTAAAAAGTGTTGCTATTAATCAGATGACTTGTTATTGGAGATGTAAGTATGCTAGTTGTATTAGAAGATATCATTTAGGGGAAAAAATATTTTACAGAGCAGTTTATTTACGTGAACATGCGTGTTTAGTGACTGCATATTTGATTTTACCAATCTGATGATCATTTGGAAAAATTATACTAAACTCCAGCATTATTGACCAGTCCTCTCCCTTTAAGCAATCTTATATATAATAAACTTGTCAATGAACGTCTAATGTTGATTTATATTATTTTTCAAGATAGCTATGTTACAAGCAGTCATTTAAAACTTAAATTATCCTAATTTGAAAATACTAATAAAACAGCCGATTAGAATTTTGTATATTTTGATCTCGCCTTACGTGTATCTCTCAGTTTAACCATACAGCTAGATTAAAGATGGCGATTCTAGATGCTGACATAATGATTAACCTATAGTCGATATCTGTCCGACTTTCAGTCACTGGTCAGAATTCACACAGCCATATATATATATATATATATATGTGTGTGTGTGTGTGTGTGTGTGTGTGTGTGTGTGTGTGTTTGAAATAATCATAGTTCATGTGTTCATTTATTAACTTACAGGAGATGAGAGCCATAAAGGTGTCTGCGCCAATGTATCCGTACCGTGTTTGGACAGTCTGAATGCCGGTGAGCACATTTCATCTTTATCATCAAACTCTTGGTTACAGTTGGTCTGAGTCAATAAACGTTGGCAGAACTTGTGGCCCGACCCCATTACATGAAAATTTATATTGAAATATATTTAAACAAATAAGTATGACCTTTACACGTTTGAGTGGAAGCGTCTCTCAAATAAGTATGACCTTTACACGTTTTAGTGGAAGCGTCTCTCAAATAAGTATGACCTTTACATGTTTGAGTGGAAGCGTCTCTCAAATAAGTATGATATTTACACGTTTTAGTGGAAGCGTCTCTCAAATAATTATGACCTTAACACATTGATAATCGTTTCTCTCATGATCTATTATTGTTAAAGTCACTGGCATATCTCAAAGATTTAACTTTTCATTTATTGTACATACTGACATATCTTAAATTAGTGTACTTATCTTTAATTGCTTAAGTATCAAATGAATATTTAATACAAATACACAAGCACAAAAAAAACATATCAAACACTTGAGCAGTCTTCAATGCAAGTTGGATTCGCCTTTTAAGCCACTGATTCAAGCAAATACTATATGTTTACATATTACATATGATACAATGTGAAAAAAAATGGTATAAAATACACTTTTATTATTGAATTATAATTAAGAGAAAGCTTTTAATTTAAAACTCAAGCGATTTACCATTATTCTATGTTTTATTTGCAGAATCTTTCTTCGTATGTGCCAAGTCAGCAATGCTGAATATAGAACAAGATCTCGATGCCCTGTTCGGAGGTAATGCTTCATAAAACACACTTTACAACATCAGTGTTGTTATAGTGAATTTATCAGGATTTTTTAAACTTTTAAAATTTTGCTAAAAAAATTTTTCTCCAATATATCATGAATAAAATTTAAAAGCAATTATGGCGAATTTCCTGATACATTCCCTTTAGAAGTTGATATAGGGAGATACGGTGTGGGCGTTTTTGTATATATACAAATGCCTTGTCTAATACATATGCCTTTCATCGTGGAGGTTGTTGGTGGTCGGGGCCAACTCGACTAAAAGATTAATACTTTGGTTGGGTGATGGCTCTACGAATGTACCTGTGCATAGAATTAAACTAGTTCTCCAACAATAAAGAAGCATGTCATGTATATATATAATTATTATATGGAAATGGCATTTACTACTAAATAGCAAGAAAGAAACAAATCTGATTAGGTTGTTAAAGTAGCCATGAATGTTATATTTTGTTAAAAGTTAATAGTTGATGTAAAACAAACGTTTCAAGATTCCATGCCGTGACCGTAATGTTAAACTTATCAGTTGCTTGCCGTGACCGTAATGTTAAACGTATCAGTTACTTGCCGTGACCGTAATGTTAAACGTATCAATTGATTGCCGTGACCGTAATGTTAAACGTAGCAATTGCTTACCGTGACCGTAATGTTAACTTATCAATTACCTGCTCGTAACAGTTGTATACAACTGTGTGTGTTTGTCGGTCGGCATTTTTGTATAAACTTTGGTTTAACTCTCTTTTCTTTCTCCGTTTCAGAGATAACAGGTAACTATAGTTATATACTTTGTTGTTGTATTGTAATGTGATAGTCACGTGTTACGATAGACGATAAGGTTGGTATTGTTGTGAGTACATGTAGTTGACTTCCAAATAAGTGTTACTCGATGTATTGTTATGTATTGAATAATGTTATTTATATCTCATACGTTAAACCAACAATTTCGCTATTAATCTATTTTATGACTAGTATAACAATTTGACGAGGAAAGCTGAGATCTAAAGTTGGTTTACAATTATATGTATTATGTTTTATTTTGAGTATATAGTGAAACAGAAATTATTATTTTTTTGTTAGTTAAGGTTTCTTTTTAAAATATTTTTGTTGTTGTTTTTTTTACCATTTGATTTTAAAACATGCCAACGTATCAATCATAGAATAGGTCAAATTTATTCTGTTAGTTACCATGCTGTTTTTCTTCAATATTTCAATGACAAAATAGTGAAAAATAATATTTAACTTAAATTATAATGAAAGATTGGGCATTCATACATTATTTACATATTTCCGACTAATGATTTTCCTGATTTAAAAGCTTTACATGCAAATTTAGCAATATCATCCCTCATTTTTACATAAATTGTCTTCCTTGGCCATTGTGACGCCATCTGGTCAATATATAAGTATATGGACCGGTCCTGGTCTAATATAATATCGAGGATGATGTCACCCAGACCAATATACAAAATGTGCAAGTATTTCAATATACAAGCAGATCTTAAGATGGTATGCCTATATGGAACGACACATTTGTTAGTTTTGTATTGTGCTTCAATATATTCGACATAATATAACAAATAATACACGGTGGTTCGGTCCAAATGCAAGTCTAAGGACTGGGTTCGCTTCCGGTCGTATACCTGTCTAGGTTTGATTGCCCCGTCCGTAAACGTGCATATGGCCTTCATCATTATGTACTACGAGACCTGTTCAATATATAATGTAACACTATGAATACACGATTAATTCATTATTTTCTCCGTGTCAATATGACATGTACATGATGGCAGTATATATTAGATATAAATTATTGTGATTACATCTTTAGAAAACTAAACGATATAACTTATACTGAACGGAAAAGATAACCCGCCACGTGACATTTTATATACACGACATTTTATGTATTTTCATCTCGTACCGTATCAAAGCATTTTTCTTAAAGTGTGGACTTAAATAATTGATTGATTGAATATTTAGCCTCATTTTATACCATCCAGGGCTAATAGACGATCAGTTAACCTAACCACTGTTTTCTGGGATTAACAAGTACTCGGGCACACCCCGTCTCCGCAAGTAACTGATAACTTTCCCATTTGAATCAGTGGTGAGAGACGAATGATAATGAGACACAATGTCGTATATCAATCATCACGGAGACTGTAACCGGGCGAGGGATTCGAACTCACGACCCCTGAACTAAAATAAGAAAGACCGCCGCGGCGTTAGCTCAACACATAATTGACTGTTGATGTCGTATACAAATATTGATAACGCTACTCAATATTTTGACGAAGATATTGGAAATACACAAATAGTGGGTTAGCTGATCCGTTCAGTATACACAAATGGTGGGTTAGCTGTTCCGTTCAGTATACACAAGTGGTGGGTTAGCTGTTCTGTTCAATGTACACAAGTGGTGGGTTAGCTGTTCAGTTCAGTATATACAAGTGGTGAGTTAACTTTTCCGTTCAGCTTACACACGTGATGGGTTAGCTGTTCTGTTTAGTATACACAAGTGGTGGGTCAGCTGTTCCGTTCAGCATACACAAATGGTGGGTTAGCTGTTCCTTTCAGTATACACCAGTGATGGGTTAGCTGTTCTGTTTAGTGTACACCAGTGATGGGTTAGCTGTTCCGTTCAGTATACACAAGTGGTGGGTTAGCTGTTCCGTTCAGTATACACCAGTGATGGGTTAGCTGTTCCGTTCAGTATACACCAGTGATGGGTTAGCTGTTCCGTTCAGTATACACCAGTGATGGGTTAGCTCTTCTGTTCAGTATAGGTTCCGTTCAGTATACACCAGTGATGGGTTAGCTGTTCCGTTCAGTATACATAAGTGGTGGGTTAGCTGTTCCGTTCAGTATATAACAAGATGAGCATTCGCACTTAAAATAAGCATCACGATAGAAAGTGTCGGCATAACATTGATAAAAGGAACTGTATTCGTCTTCAATGACATAATTTTTTTTTTTTTTACAAAGTTCTACTTTGTTATGTTGTCATATGTGGAAAAAAACATATCAAATAACGTCACTAAATAAACTGGTTCTTTCTTTACTCATGATAAAAGAATACATTTACAGTCATATGTAAAATTATGACACATCGTTCAAGGGAAACGATCGATACATTAAAAAAAAACAATTCTACCATTTGGTTATTGCCCATTTTGACATGCAATGTTTCGGAAAATATGGTATTAGTAGACAATTCTATCTTCATCGTTAAATGCATTGTATCGCGGGCAGTGTAAACGTTTAATGTGTTGAACGTCTGTAGTTAACGTCCATGTGCATCCATTACCAATATGAAATGCAGGAAAAAAGAAAAACGAATTAACTTTATGTACATCAGTCAGAAAGGGAATAAGGAACTAACTTTACGTACATCAGTCAGAAAGGGTATTAATAGGCAGCTACTGACCGAGGGCCAAACAATGTTTATAAGTCATACTGTGCAGTAACCGTGGTAAAGCACGCTTGCAAAGGATATACTTAGCATAACTTTTAATCCGATCACGTTATTTTTATCAGTTAATTTATACTAATTTTATTTTAGCTCAATTGTTAATAAAACTCAAAGCTTTTCTGAACTCTCGAGTCCGATTCCTGGGTAAAACCAATACTGAGTGTTGTTGTTTTCAGAAGCATTCTGTCAATCTGGGAATCGAACCACCCGCAACCTCTGGCGTACGCAGCCAACATTCTACACCCCCACACCCACCCCACCCCAACCCCTGCACTAACTCACCGCTTAAATTAGAGATTTGCTATAACTTAAACGGAGATGTAAGATCTCTTACTTGTGAAGTTAACACTAAAGCCATAGAATATATATCCATCATCACATAATAGTTAAAGTTCTGCTGTAACTTTGACAGACGGAGACTCACTGATGACGTTCGAGGAATACGAAGCCTGGAATAAAGGTAGGGCACGAGTTATTTATCATAAAGTCTTATATGTTATGGCGTCTTAACATCGTATTATGTGCACACGTATATAGTACAGTTTGTATAACGAATGACAGAACAATTTTATGTTTAAAAAATTAAAACTATTATGAAGAACATCTATTCATAATGTAACTATATACATTTGCTAAATCTACTATGTGTGTTATATTATACGATGACTGTGTTCGTGTTAATCTATGCTGATTTATAAAATAAAATTTTTGATTAAACAAAATAACATGTTACAATATATGCCATTACATATAAGGATAATAAGAGATTAAAATAGGCACGTCACTGAATTACAGAATTTAGAAAGTTACAATAATTCCTGCTTATCTGTTTTTCATCTAAAATTATCATCAGATTAATATGAGCAGACTAAAGATTTACAATATATAAATACACATGTAGATACTGTTGGTATCTTCCAAATCAACTCAAATCAGATATGAAATTGCCTTGATTGCAATTGGTTTTCAAACAAAACATAATTACATTTTGTGAATAAATTTAAGGAACTTAATAATACTCAATATGACAGAATTACGATTTTGTAGTAGTTTAACATAAAGCGTGAACGTGTGTGTATGTCATCAGCAAAAAAAGTTTGTAATCTCACGTTTAATTTTAAATGTTTATCTAATATTGATATTTCCAATCATCCTTGTATACTTTCTGAAACATAATAAAACTTAGTTGTGACACACAAAACTGTCTGAAAAAAATGACTTGTATCAGGATTGAAACAACCATAACATATAAATGGATCATTTCCCATATTTCATATTTCTTCTATGCGATTTTCTCATTTTCGTTAAACACGAGTTAGTGTTAAATCTATTATTATTCAACTAGATTGTCTTGGTTTTGAAATTCTGTTGAAATACAATTGACGTCGGTTAGAACTGAGAGAAGCAAGCTAAAAGGAGGGTTACTTATGACGTCAGACATCATGTGATCAAATGAATGAATCCGTCGTGATATCGAGTCATTTATTTGAATGTAGAAACAATATAATTTCACTCAATTATTGATATCATTTCAAAATACGGAAAATAGAGCACTTTTCTTAGCGTGTTTTTCATTACGTTCCCTGCTGTCGTGGCAACATTTTGTAACAATATTGTTAGATGAGAACTACTCACTTCACTGTCCAATGATTCATAGCAATTTGACGCTTACTAAACTGTGATGTCATTTAAACTTTACAAAGAAGCAACGGACCAATCAACGTGATCAAATGTGGCTTTGCCAACATTACTATTTAACGGACCTAATAGAGAGAGCCGGGTCCGTATTACAGACTAAAATATTGACACTATGAGGTTTTAGTTCAAATCTATTTTGTATTGTCCGCTTTTGTTTATTAACTCAAGTTGAGGTCAACAGTTGACGTATCAGTAACTGTTGTAGATTTGATTTGAATAAAATAATGTAGTTATGTGACGTATCCGGAACAAAGCAATGTATCTGTATTGAACTCATTCAGAGACGCAATAGGCGTGATTTATACAGGCGGCCAGTATTACTTATTTTATTACTTCAGTGTAAAATAAATGATATAAATATTATAGCAATCAAATTATTTGCTCTATTGCTAATATGTTTTGTTTAATTTCAGTTCGGTTTTTATCTACCCTGCCGATAAATGTTGTTGAAAAACTTTTTGATCTGTTTGCTGAGTTGGCATTCCAGAGATTTTCAGGTTGGTAGCTATGGAAACATAATGTATTGGTAATTCAAATGGCGTGTTATAACACGTGTGATCTACATAAATATAAATGATGAACTATGCCAAAGTTATGCATAAACATTCAATTTATCGCGATGTCCATTCCTTAGCTAAATCATCCTGGACCAATACTAAATCTGTTAAGTGTACTGTCCGGATAGTTAAAGTGATTCCATCTTAGCTCTTTCATTTAATACAAGAAAAAAGTGAAATGTATATATATATACATGTAATTATTGGTAAAATTGAATGCAACATCAATTCACAGCTTAGGTCTACTGTTTATAATTCATGAATATATTTCAGTTTACACAGCTGTAGACTGTGATTTCACAAAAACGGGTGGTCTAGTGGTCAATGGTTCGGTCCTCAGTCAAGGCTCTTTGTTGTTTTCTTGAGAAAGACAATAATAATGATAATAGTAAGATGGGAAGAATAAGAATGACGTAATTGGTATCGGTATTCCATGTGATAAGTAGCGGTCTACTCAAACTGCTATTTATGTTTAGTCGAATGACTGTACACTTTAGTTACATGTAGTTCCTTGTCTTTTCAGCTAATTCATAAATTAGTTATACAGCTTATTATCAATTCCCGTTCTGTTTAAATAAATATACTTTAATTACTATTTGGCTTATTTTATTTCAGAGAAGGTTGACATCGACACACTGGATGAAAGTACGTGAATATCTTACTACTTACTGTATAAATATTAATCGGTTTTGGTACATCATTTATTTTTTACAATCTATAACTGACACACAATTATATATTGTAAAATTCAAAAATAGATCAAATGTATTATAGCATTGTTCGAAAAAACTAAACTTTAAATTTAACCGTATCAAAGCGTATTGTTGTGAACTTCTGTAGGCAATAGTTTAAATTGTTTAAAGGCATACGTTCATATAAAAGAATACACCTTAAGTTATTAGTCTTAACGCAGGGAGTAATTCTCAAAGTGATTAATAAGAATACCATTGTATTAGTGAGCTTTAAGTAAAAAGTTCAAGAACATTTAATTAAGCTTACATCGAACAATGTAAACATTAAAGAAAACTATGTACATGGTGCACGCGACTGACAGAGTAGAGTAGTTCGCCTTTTCTTACATCGCGATTGACCAATTTCTGATAACGATAAATTGATTAATTTAGATCTATATATACAATGACTGACTCTGCATCGAAATACTGAACAACAAGACACCAGTTTTCATTAGCTAATCATGACATGTGATTGGGCTTTGTGGCATGTGGACTCTAAGAACGCCAGACTAACTTGAAAATATACTTTTAACGCTGCGAACACTCACAATTCGAACTGGATATACTTCACTATTGTACTATATAATTAACGATACCTGGTCATATTTATTTGATAATGTGATATATTTTAAATACATATAAATATATTTACGTCCATTGAAGGACCGTTATTGTGCATGTAAGTATAATGTTTTAGATACGGAGTCTCTTATAATTTTAACATAAATGGCATAATATACTTTATTCATGTGTATGTACATTGATTGTACTATATGTTTGAATATTATGATGAGAATATATACTGAACGGAACAGCTAACCCGCCACCTGACATGGTACATTATGTATTTTCTCAAAACCTATCAAAGCAGTTTCCTCGAAATCTGGACTTAAATAAGGAAGAACATTTAGGTTATGTAAACAAATCCATAATTGTCTATTAATGGCATATACAACATTTAATAGCGCTGCTCGATATTTTGACAAAGACATTGGAAATATAAAAGTGGCTGGTTAGCTGTTCCGTTCAGTATGTATGCAAGGAGTAGTATTGAAAGTCAACATGCTACTCAGTATAATCATGTATAGCCATGACATACATATTGTATACATATACTCTCATTATTATTTATATGTATATATTACAGGCACACGTCTGGAGATTATGGGTAAGCTGTTTCATATCTAGATCAGAGAGGGTTAATGGTATTGTATCCTCAGTTACAGACTCCGATACGACTAGTGATATTTTACTTTTAGTTCAACTTAACTATTTACTATCAACGCCTCACTTAAAGCAAATTAAAGTACCACCTGTCCATTAGGAACAGAAAATGCTTCCTTGGGGTAGTCGCATAATGGCGGTTATAAATAACCATTGTTTCTTCGTATTTAACCATGCATGTTCGTTGTTTTACTGCTCCTTTATTATCTTAATGTCATAATTGGCGGATATGGAATATTTTAAAACCAGTGTCATGTTTTAATTTTACTGCTAGGCCGATTTGACTTTACTACTGTGCCGATTCAGCTTTACTACTAGGCCGATTAGACTTTACCACTAGGCCGATTTGACTTTTCCACTAGGCCGATTTGACTTTACCACTAGACCGATTAAGCTTTACCACTAGACCGATTTGACTTTACTACTGTGCCAGTTTGACTTTACCACTAAGCCGATTTGGCATTACCACTTAGTCGATTTGACTTTACCACTAGGTCGATTAGACTTTACTACCATGCCGATTTTACTTTACTACTGTGCAAATTTGACTTTACCACTAGGCTGATTTGACTTACCACTAGGCTGATTTGACTTTACCACTAGGCTGATTTGACTTTACCACTAGACCGATTTGACTTACCACTAGGTCGATTTGACTTACCACTAGGCCGATTTGACTTTACCACTAGGCCGATTTGACTTTACCACTAGACCGATTTGACTTTACCACTAGGCCGATTTGACTTTACCACTAGACCGATTTGACTTTACCACTAGACCGATTTGACTTTACTACTGTGCCAGTTTGACTTTACTACTAGACCGATTTGACTTTACTACTGTGCAAATTTGACTTTACCACTAGGCTGATTTGACTTAACCACTAGGCGGATTTGACTTACCACTAGGCTGATTTGACTTTACAACTAGGCCGATTTGACTTACCACTAGGCCGATTTGACTTTACCACTAGGCCGATTTCATTTTACAACTGTGCCAGTTTGACTATATCACTAGACCGATTTGGCATTACCACTAAGCCGATTTGACTTTACCACTAGGCCGATTTGGCTTTACAACTGTGCCAGTTTGACTATATCACTAGACCGATTGAGCTTTACCACTAGGCCGATTTGACTTTACCACTAGGCCGATTTGGCTTTACAACTGTGCCAGTTTGACTATATCACTAGACTGATTGAGCTTTACCACTAGGCCGATTTGGCTTTACCACTAGGCCGATTTGGCTTTACAACTGTGCCAGTTTGACTATATCACTAGACCGATTGAGCTTTACCACTAGGCCGATTTGGCTTTACCACTAGGCCGATTTGGCTTTACAACTGTGCCAGTTTCACTATATCACTAGACTGATTGAGCTTTACCACTAGGCCGATTTCATTTTACAACTGTGCCAGTTTGACTATATCACTAGACCGATTTGGCATTACCACTAGACCGATTTGGCATCACCACTAGGCCGATTTGGCTTTACCACTAGACCGATTTGGCATCACCACTAGGCCGATTTGGCTTTACCACTAGGCCGATTTGGCTTTACCACTACACCGATTTGGCTTTACCACTAGGCCGATTTGACTTTACCAAGGCTGATCTGCGCTTATTTGCTTTACAAAGCGGCCAATTTCACTTTACTTTGACTTTTGTGGCGATTTCACTTTACTACTTACCCAACATATTTCATAACTAGGTCGACTATATTACTAGGTTGACTTCACTATACTACAAGGTCAACTTGACTTAGCAAAACTTTACTACTTAGCCAACTTGACTGACTGGTCATGGCGTTAAGGCCAACTTAATAATCCTATTAAACCTATCATTGATTTTTCTCTTAAATCTTTGTTGTTCAGAGAAAGGCTCGACTAAAAGACATAAAACTTACATGTTATTTTGTGTTGACATATGTAGTGCACTTCCTGTTTGCATTGGGTGGAGTGTGTCTACAAGACGAGGGGTCGTTTTCACCAACCATTCTTGAGAATATTCTTAGACTTTAACTTGAAAAGCCAAATTGTAACCTTAGATATCTAGTTTACCATGACATATAGAATAATTATAACAGTTTATCTGACTATAAATTATGTGTCCCTGCATGCTTGCAAATTTTGGCCTCAAAATATGGTCTCTAAATGTGTTTTTCAAAATTCATTCATGAGTTCAAGTCTAAGAATATTCTTGAAAATGGTTGGTGAATACCACCCCTGACCACCTTCATTGCATTAATAAGATTTTATTTCTAGGCTGATTTAAACAAACCAATATAATTTGAGACCGCTGGATGAGTTTTACGTACCATGCTACGAGTATCAGTCAAGAACAGCACAAAATATTCAATACAAAGTGTACACATTCGTTTATGATTTCATTTCAGATGCAGTTTGCAAGCATGGAATATTGTCACATGGTAAGAATTATTTGTTATTAAATGTTATTCGTACATACAATTTTACAAGTTTAATTTCACTGACCTTTTGACATTGACGGTTCGTTATGCAATGTTATGCTTTTAGCCATGTCTTGTTGCCCATTTCGTGTAATTCAGTCTTCGCTTGGGCTAAAAAATGGAACCCATGTTTTATCCACAGTTTTAATAAGTTCATATGTCTTGTCTGGGGAACTGTTTTCCAATTTTGACGCCAGTGCATTTTTGGTCATCAGTAAGCAAATACGGTATCCATTAGGCATAGATTACATGCATGAATATTCAAGGGCAGCTCCTTTTCATATACCAACTTATTGCCGAGTTGTGTATCGTGCACCTTTACTTACTATTTCCCTGACTTTAGCGATAAGATTTAGAGAATGCTTTTCCATCTACGAGAATGGAGAGGCATCTTGTACTAAAATTATTTCACTTTAAAATTTCTGAAATCAGCGTATAACCAAGGAATATTAATCTCAGTTTGTCATTACACAGAACATATTTTGTTAAAATTGTCCCTAGCCCCCATACATAGAAAACAACGATTCTTTACATATTACATTTGTTGTGATTGTCTGAACTTATACCATTATTACATTAGTATAAACGAGTGGCACACATGTGTAATATTTGACCTAAATCCCTTGAATATTAATGTGAAAGTAATGTCACAGCCATCTTGGAAATTTGCCATTTCTTGATTTTTTCGTCATAGAGATAATCAAACTTAGCCATGTATACTATATTGATGCAGTTCAAGGGTAGAAGTAAAAGCTGATAGTTAGTAAAATGTGTGCATTAAAAGACAATCACAAACTTTAAGCATGATTAGTATTATTAATTTAAATGTAAAATTTCTGAAACCAGTGAAAGTACCTCAGACAAGTATATAACTTGTTCTGAAATTGTTTGGCGAGACAGAGAGAGAGTGTGATATAATACAATAATAAATTATTTATGTATGACATTTATTTCCTCAGTTGGCAAAGAATGGTTTAAGATTCAAGAAGAAGAATAAGCAGCAGAAAATGTCAACATAGCAACAGCTCTAGAAACCATTGACTGTTATGGTTCCTAACGACAATAAGATTTTAGCATATCCGTACAATTTACTATCGTTATTTTGCATATATTTCGTATACGGAATTTCTATATTATATTGTTACATAGTTTACAATAATTATTATCAATAAAATTCCGACGACTTTAGCGAAACACTTTGTTTTATATTGTATTAACCATATCGGAGGTCCTACATGCATGCATGGAAGTTATATAAATAGTTTTTCAAAATGTACTTGTAAACATATTTAAAGGCTCTTCCCCGTTAAGATAAAAAACAACTACCACCTTTAAATGTACACAACTTTACAGAAAACATGTTAAGAAAATTATTAAAATGTTCAGAAATTTGATTATCGAAATGTGTTCGATTACATAGCAAAAATACAAATTGCATCAATTAGTTTAAAACAGTTTACAGATTATTGATTTGGTAATATAGGCCTCTGGCCCAAAATATAAAATACAAACAGTACACTTTTACAATATAGTAATACATATACAAATAATAAATGTAGTTGTAGCATTACAATGGATATTGTTTGAGTAACTATAGCATATTAACATCTAAATCATTGCGTGATACAAATATTTAGCGATTGAGAAAAATTTAATACGATTCTTTGAAAATGTTATAAGGGACCAGAAGGGTGGTAGGTAGACAAAATGTTATAAGGGAACAGAAGGGTGGTAGGTACACAAAATATTATTAGGGAACAGAAGGGTGGAAGGTACACAAAATGTTATAAGGGAACAGAAGGATGGAAGGTACACAAACTGTTATAAGGGAACAGAAGGGTGGTAGGTAGACAAAATGTTATAAGGGAACAGAAGGGTGGTAGGTAGACAAAATGTTATAAGGGAACAGAAGGGTGGAAGGTACACAAAATGTTATAAGGGAACAGAAGGGTGGTAGGTAGACAAAATGTTATAAGGGAACAGAAGAGTGGAAGGTACACAAACTGTTATAAGGAAACAGAAGGGTAGTAGGTAGACAAAATGTTATAAGGGAAAAGAAGGGTGGAAGGTACACAAACTGTTATAAGGGAACAGAAGGGTAGAAGGTACACAAAATGTTATAAGGGAACAGAAGGGTGGTAGGTACACAAACTGTTATAAGGGAACAGAAGGGTGGTAGGTAGACAAACTGTTATAAGGGAACAGAAGGGTGGTAGGTAGACAAAATGTTATAAGGGAACAGAAGGGTGGTAGGTAGACAAAATGTTATAAGGGAACAGAAGGGTGTTATAAGGGAACAGAAGGGTGGTAGGTAGACAAAATGTTATAAGGTAACAGAAGGGTGGAAGGTACACAAAATGTTATAAGGGAACAGAAGGGTGGTAGGTACACAAAATGTTATAAGGGAACAGAAGGGTGGTAGGTAGACAAAATGTTATAAGGAGACAAAATGTTATAAGGGAACAGAAGGGTGGTAGGTACACAAAATGTTATAAGGGAACAGAAGGGTGGAAGGTACACAAACTGTTATAAGGGAACAGAAGGGTGGAAGGTACACAAACTGTTATAAGGGAACAGAAGGGTGGAAGGTACACAAACTGTTATAAGGGAACAGAAGGGTGGTAGGTACACAAAATAACCATCTGATTGGTACAAGATAATTTGGGATCTGTAAACCAACTGAACTAAAAAAAAATCCCAGCGAATCTGAAAGCGTTGATGCTTCAGAAGGGCCAAGAAAAAGAAAAAAAAGAAGTAGAAGAAGAATATTATTATAAAACATCTGCCGCTCGTATCTAAGGCAACCAATTAATTACGTGTCACGCTATCGCTTTAAAATAAAATACAACTTCAAATTTGTTAACTCATTTATTATAATTTCCAAAAATATACGAGTACTGCTTTCTGTCAAATGATCAAATCAATCCAAATTGATCTTAAAAAAGCCCAACTTATATACTAAAGCCCCATAATATGTATTCGTTCATTAACTTTTATTTGCCGTCCATGATTACAAAAAGTTTTGGTAGTTTAAAACATCTTCTTATAAAATAGTTAACACGTAATTGATTGACCTGTACATTTATGTCTTGGTTATTCTCAAATAATTGTTTCCATATATGTATCGTATATTGTGAATGTGCATCTGAAAGGATTCCAAAAATCAGAAATTCCTGTTGTTTTGATTTCAATTATCCCCCTTTATGAAATTAAATCGATATGATTTCACTGTATCTTCATGATCCAATGTGTTCCGTAATATGTTCTTTATATAGCATGTTAGTAGTCATGAATCCTTTACTGGATCCTTCTCATACAAAGTTATCAATTCATTTATAAAAGTGTCCGTCCAGTCAAGATGTGTTGCATGTAAAACCATTGTACATAAGTCATGGTTGACACCAATTCTACTGGGTTGGTAGAGGCCTTGATATTGTGTCTATGGATTGCAATGTAGTTAGGCGCGCTCGCCGTAGTCTGGTCTGTACATTGATGTCTTGGTTATTCAAAAATAACTATCTCCATATATATAATAAAAACTCATATAAACGAGTTTCTAAATGTGTCCTTTAAATAGCATGTGAGTAGTCATTAATCCTTCATTGGATTCTACTCATATATAGCTATATGTACAATATATGTAAAATGTCCGTCCATTCCTGATGTGTTGCATGTAAAACCATAGTATATAAGTCATGATTGACACCAAATTTATTAGTTTGGCAGTTGATATTGTGTCTATAGTTTTGCATTGCAGCTAAGCGCGCTCGCTGTAGTCTGGATTGTACACCTATGTCATCAATGTGTGCACGATGCTGCCTGATAAACCTTCCCTGTCGATAAAGTTTTCTTTTCAAAAACAATGATCGCTCAGTTCAGAATTATCAATCCGAAACTCTTACCTATGTAAGATTGGTATAATCTCACACTAGGGCCGCGATAAAACTCTCGCGCTGTGACGTTTATATCATCTAGATGACAAAACGTATAACATATATGACGTAAATCATATAATTAAACGTCTTAAAAGCGATCGTTCTAAAATATATAATGATACAAGTTATATCAATTTTTCAATGTATTTGGTATGGAAAAAAGCCTCGTTCCCATCAAAACAATCATTTCTCGATACAGAATTTTATATATCAACCTTAAACCCATGTAAGATTCTTATAATCTTGTCCCAGTCTATATGTAGAATAATACATAATAATACGATAAAACTTTACCTAGTATACTGATAACATACCAAGTATACTTTATACTTATACCTGGTATACCGATAACATACCAAGTATACTTTATACGCATTCCTGGTATACCGATAACATACCAAGTATACTTTATACGCATATCTGGTATACCGATAACATACCAAGTATACTTTATACGCCTACCTGTTATACCGATAACATACCATGTATACTTTATACGCATACCTGGTATACCGATAACATACCAAGTATACTTTATACGCCTACCTGTTATACCGATAACATACCAAGTAAACGTTATACACATACCTGGTATACCGATAACATACCAAGTATACTTTATACGCATACCTGGTATACCGATAACATACCAAGTATACTCTATACGTATACCTGGTATGCCGATAATGTACCAAGTACTTTCTCACTCTACCTAACATACTAATAACATACCAAATGCTTTATCACTCTACCTGGTATAGCACTTGATACACCAATATTTAACACTCTTACTGGTATACCGATAATATAACACGTAATTTATAACTCTACTTGGTAAACCGATACTATGCATAGTGCTTTATCACTCTACCTGTTAACTGATAACATACCAAGCAATTCATAACTCTACCTAGCATACATATCAAGTACTTTATAACTCTGCCTGGTATACCAATACCAAACCAAATACGTCATATAAGCTCTGAGCTCTAGCAGTTAATCTGATAACCGTTGTTTAATTGCTAAAATAAACATATTTATATTCCTTATACCCCGAAAAAACCCAAACATACGTATCTGTACCCGTATCTAAACAACGATTTCTCAACATCTAAGCCCAGGTTTTTCTTCCCATGACAACTAAATCTTTTCGTCTAGAGCCTTTCATAACATTTCTTTGGATATCTGTACTTTGGCATGTGTATTAAATTACACCAGTACACAATGCCATGTGTATGCTAAGTATAGTAACACACACAGGAAGATGTCCGAAATCGATGAGCGCTACACTGTTATTTACTTTTAGCATCCAAAAGTATTTACACAATCAGATTGAACTGATTCGATTCGTAATTCATATTTGTGATCTGCATAATATAGATTTGACCGATTATAAATGAGTATAACGCAATCGATGATTTGAGTATTTTTTTAAAAAAAAAAGGGGAATTTGACGCAATATAACACAACTCTACAACCATGTTTAAGCGGGGGCGGTAGTGTAATGGATAGTGTGTTGGCCGCTCACGACAGAGGTTACGGTTCCGATCCTTAGCTCGACCCGATGCTTCTCATAAAACAACTTAGTACTGTTTCTACCCTGGAAGCGGACTCGAGGGCGGTTTATTTTATCGCAATCGAGCTAAAATAAATGAGTATAAACTAATCTTGTTTGATGTTTCTTTTTGCTTTTATCCTTGGAATTACTCATTTTTATTGAATAGTTTATTGAACTTTTCTAAAATTAATGCAAAAACACAATTTAAAAAATGAAAATTTATCTTTGGATATTGAACCCCACTATAACAAGCAGTTTTTCTGATATAGTTTGTAGGTAGTTAAGATCCCAACATAAAAATATTACACAATACAAACACTTTAACGGAGGCATGTATAAGATCCGTATATCACTACAAAACCATTACAACAACAAGATATATGATATTACATAATCACATTGTAAATATATACTTACATATACCTACGGTGAACTATATACTACGATATCAGTAAGTCACTCCGGAGAACAACAAAACACATTAAATAGAATATAGATAATGAAAACAGCAGGTAATTTAAAACAAATAAACTTTTATTTCGTTTTGTATTAGTGTGTTCTAGGTATAATGATATTAGAAATAAATTCATAAATAATACTATGTTGTGAGGCCGAGTATTATCAAACTGGTATCATAACTACAATCTTCAAACAAAATAGAACTTACTCAAATTAGCAAATATATTTAAGAAGGTTTAGAAACTTGACGCTCTATTCCGGATTTTATCCGCGTTTAGAGAACTGCAGGAATATTGTTATTAACATAGAAAGGATAAACCATCGTCGGAAATTACTGTTGCCTCTTTTACAAAAATAACACGTAATTTATAACTCTACTTGGTAAACCGATACTATGCATAGTGCTTTATCACTCTACCTGTTAACTGATAACATACCAAGCAATTCATAACTCTACCTAGCATACATATAACATATCAAGTGCTTTATAACTCTGCCTGGTATACCGATTTAAAACCAAATACGTCATATAAGCTCTGAGCTCTAGCAGTTAATCTGATAACCATTGTTTAATTGCTAAATTAAACATATTTATGTCCCTTATACCCCGAAAAATCCAAACATACGTACCTGTACCCGTATCTAAACAACGGTTTCTCAACATTTAAGCCCATGTTTTTCTTCCCATGACAACTAAATCTTTTCGTCTAGAGCCTTTCATAACATTTCTTTGGATATCTGTACTTTGGCATGTGTATTAAATTACACCAGTACACAATGCCATGTGTATGATAAGTATAGTAATACACACAGGAAGATGTCCGAAATCGATGAGCGCCACACTGTTATTAATTATTAACATCCAAAAGTATTTACACAATCAGATTGAACTGGTTCGATTCGTAATCCATATCTATCACAGATGGATGGATGGATGGATGGATGGATGGATGGATGGATGGATGGATAAGATAGATAGATAGATAGATAGATAGATAGATAGATAGATAGATAGATAGATAGATAGATAAGCCTAGCAAAATATAGATCTGACCATTTAATGAGTATAACGGAATCGATGATTTGAGTTGGGTTTTTTTTAAAAAAAGGCAATTTGACGCAAAATATCAAATTGTTGTCCTTACTACAATCTTCAAATAAAAACGAACTTGCTAAACTTAGGAAATATTTAAGAAGATTTAGAAACTAGAAGCTCTATTCCGAAGGAGCCGTAGGAATATTGTTATTTACATTGAAAGAATAACCCATTGTCGAAAATAGTTGTTGCCTCTATCACAAAAATGTAGAAGTACGCAGTTATTGACCTCCGCCCCCACCCTTCCGAAGACGATTAGTTTCATTATAATAAAAGATAATGCATTTAAAATAATACGCTTCATTTTATTGTACTACGCTTCATTTTATTGTTACACCTGGATGCAGGGGATTATTATTTAAATACATAGACTTAAAGAGGGAAAATAATAAATATCTGCGGGGGTTACATGTGGCTTTCCAAAATGTTCATCGGGTAGAGAGTACATGTATAAAAGTGTTACTCGGCTGAGTTTTATTGCTGTACATGCGACGAGGGGACATATTTAACTTTTCGTAATGCGTTTGTTAATTGTTTTATCGCTGATAGGGACTTCGTGCCTAATCCATGCCTCAACAGTAAGCAATTTTATTAATTAAGAAATATTTATAGTATTACTTTTGCAAATTTATATATAATTATCTGTTTATTGAAATAAATGTATGAACAATCAAAGTGTCAAAGGTAAAGAAAAAAAACTATTTAAAAATATTCTTCAATATAATGTGATAATTTTATATTAGCCTGATATTTAGAATCTTTATAAAACGTTATTCTCATTATCAGGGATGTTTCATTTACCAAATTAAAATGTTTTAATGTTATTTTTAGATAAATATAATAAGTTTACAAGTTTACAAGTTTATTGGCATATCAACAAATCATTGCCTATGACCATTTACAAGTTCAAATTAATAAAAATATGCCATAGACATACAAACAAATGCACACAACTCACATAATTAAACTGAAGCAGTCGTGGTATTATTCAAACATCTACAATTACAAAATCATTTATCAAGAATCGTATCAAGAATCAAGCAAATTGTTTAAAGTTTCTTGCCTTAGCTTTTGTTTTGAGTTTCGGTCATAAACTCTGCAAGATAAGAAATACTTTTTTTATTCCTTGATGACATAATGTTTTAGAAACTATTAATGTTTTGAAAAGCACTATGTTTAGTATACATGTATCTTTTTCTAATATATATTATTATATAGATTAATAACTATTTGTTTTAAAGTATAGGATGATTTTTGCCATATAGTTCAATAACTGATTATATAAAAACACTCATCCTGTGCACACTTTTTATCAACTGCCGAGTGTGCACTTTGTTTGACATTTAACTTCCATCGGGATTATTTGGCTACTATATTTGAAAATAAATTATGTAGTATATAAATGCTCTATAAATGACATTTATATAATACTTAGCTTGCAGTTATCAATTCAGAATAAGAAAAATATACTAGTAGTAGAACAATTCGAATCAGTTGTTTCGTTTTAAAAAATATGTAATTTGAAGCAAATTGGTGAAAGAAAATGTTAAGAGAAAAAGTATTCAAACAAAGAATAATAAATACATTTCACTGAAGGAAAACATCTCTTTTTCTTCTTTTTACAACCTCTATAGTTTTTGATAAATTTTGAATTGATAATCATAAACCAATAACGATCATCTCCGCATGATAAAAACATATACACAGCAACAAGATAAGCCAATATACAAACCATACACCTGCACATTAAAACAAATAAAATATATATATGCGGTGGGAAACACGGTATAGTATGGGTTTTGTTTTCGTAGTTTTTAAAAGTGTTTCATCATATCACTTCTAAATGATATAAGAGTTTTAAAAGAGCACCAATGACAATCTATTATGGGAAAACAATTAACGTATTTTTTCATATTTTGCAAACTCAATACCCTGTTCCATAAATTTTGCTTTTACTTAGCTGATACATGTTAAAACAATTGGAGATTGGGAGGAATTGTTGAATTACGGTAACTAATATAATATATAGTTTAAATAGTTTAAACATATTCATTGCTTGCAAACATAAAAAAAACAATCAAGTACGTTACAATAGTAGTACAATTATAAAATGATACAAGCAAGAGTTTTGGGTCACAAGATCTGCCAACATTAAGTGTGACCCATCTCTCGTGCAAATGAAGTTCAATTATAACGGCCATCATATTAAGTATAGGTCAACACGTTCTAAGCCGAAAATAACAAACATTATTATTTCAGTAAATATGTTCTCAGAATAGGATTTGGAATAAATGTAGAAAAAATAAATAGTAAAATGAATATTTTTATTTGAGAATTAAATATTCATTATTTTAAAATACCATCAGTAATTATATCAGTGCAATCATCCTAACAATTATCGAGATCGATTTAATATCACAAATATGTTTAATTATTAATGAAGAGTTAGTTGCATCATTACCAATGTGTCATACTATACTTCACAGAAATTTCATTTAATATATAAAGAACAAATATCAATAAGTCAACACTAACATTGCCATAGCATTACTTGGATCATCTGTGGTAATAGTGATTTATGTGAGTGATATCACATTACTTTATATCAGATTTTATGTTTTTGAATAAATACCAATTCATTGTCGAAACATATAATAAGAAGATATTCGCATGTCAAAGTGTGATGCTACCAATGCAGAAACGAGGTACTTCACAAAAGAAAACAAAACTTCAGCAAAATAACCCCCAGGTTAAGCAAAGCTTAACGTATTATCATAACCTTGAACAACTATAAGGGTTGCTAAGCAAAATAACCCGATGGTAAAAAAAAGCATAACGCTGAATTACATGGATATGGAAAGTTCAGCAAAATTATCCCTTGGAAAACATAAACCTAACATTGCTTCAAAATAAAAGGAAATCTCAACAAAATGACCATGGGTAAACACAATACACCGCCTTAAACAACAATAAGGAAAGCTATGCATAATGGTCCAAACGCGAGATTTTCCTCAACTTAATTTTTAAAATACTCTTTCTTTATTTACATTGGTCTTTTTATGTTATGGTTTACGAATGAGTAAATACCGTTTAGTGAAACCGGCACCAAGAAGCTTAAACTTTCTTTTTCCCTATTTCAGCTGAGGAAACGAGTCTCAGACGTTAAGAAAAATGGTTAGTATAAATTAAAATGTTGCATAGACAATCACATACACTTCTTGCTTACACACGCATATGCCCACACACTCACATATATATGTACCGAGTGATGTGTCCTCTCTGGTATTTATTATATTAGAAAACTCTGAATAATTAATTACAGTGCTGTTTTTACAATCCAACGTTTACAGTGCAAAGTAAACAGCCCAGATCTAGAATTTACAGAATTGAGTTAAAGATCTTAATACGTTTAAGTTGTTTTAATATTTTTATTTCGAAACATGTACAACTCATACATACATCTGCACGGCGATTTTCTCTTCAGTTCTCGACGACAACTAGTCGTAAATACTTTCATCAACACATTCTGAGAGTTTATAGACCGGAGAAGCAAGTTGTTGGATATGCTAAATTCGAATAATGGGCTATATAACACAATTAAAAAGGCCTATTCTGCCATGTCCTTCATAAGGAGAAACATAGCATCATGTTCACCAAAATCAAAGTTGAAAGCATACCGCACGTACATGTACGTCCGACTAATCTTGGAAAACTATTTAACTGTATGGTCAAACCAGCTGCCTGATCAACCAACTTGAGAAAGTCCAGCCAAGGGTGCCTTGATTAGTCAAATATGACTATACCAGGGCCAGCAGTGTCACTGTCAAGTTGGCTGACCTAAAGTGGGAAATCCCCCAGCGCCGTCGCATCGCTGCCCGGGTCACGATGTTCTACAAATCTTACAATAACTGAGTTGACACTAGGCGAAGTACTCCACTTAAACAAACTAGAAAAGACCATAAAGAGACAAAACTATCAGTTTATTCAGTTATCTGCACTGAAAACCGCATATCAGAACAGTTTCAATCCGACGTCCATTGTTATGTGGAACAGGTTTTCACCTGATGTTTCAGTCTGCCATTGGTATTTTAATCACATCTAGAGTATACTCTTCTGGAGGGATGTAATTACAAGCAATTACAAACGATGGTTATGATGATGTTGAATCAATCTTATTTCTGTTTTATTTTATTATCACTCACAAAGTGTGTCCAATTTGTAATAACAAATATACCAACGGATCACAAAACAATGTAGACACTGACTTATGATATGTGTACAAGTAGTAATTGACGTGAACAACAAAATAAGAGTTCAAACAAGTGGATATTATATACAAGTCATATTAAAACCGTAAAGTAAATTGTTAGGAAATATAAAACAATATCTAGGCAAATCTCAATATTACTTATAATTCAATGTCTTGGGTATGACTTTAATTCGGTCCAGATAGTGAATTGAGATAGTTTACCAGTTAAGTAAAATATCATGGTTAATATGTTAACGTGTGACTTTATGCTTTATTGTTAAATGTATGCTTAATATATGTACTTATGTGAATAAAATATTCCTTAAAAACAACTGGTCATGGTTATACTGATCCTTCAATAAAACTGAATTTCACCCATAGGTTGCATTATGCTCAAAT
Source organism: Panopea generosa (assembly GCA_029582155.1). Classification (NCBI taxonomy): domain Eukaryota; kingdom Metazoa; phylum Mollusca; class Bivalvia; order Adapedonta; family Hiatellidae; genus Panopea; species Panopea generosa. Next base: position 23,148,872 of record CM055908.1, on the reverse strand, counting down.
TTGTGTTAAATACATTTACAAAATAAAAAACATTTACTATCACGTATGTTATTTTCTTACACATCTATGTAATAATCTTTTCATGTTTTCTATATTTACTCCTGCCAGTACCAGAGGTTGATTTCGTCAAAAAGATAGAAGACCTAGAAATCAGTATGTACATTTATACTACTCATACTTAATGATATTGCAATATATTCCTCTTTTTTAAAAAAGTTTTAACTGTATTTGAGAAACTAAGCATATGTCGTGCCATATTATTCGGTATATATTAATATGTCCTTTTCTCTTTACTGTGTATTAGTTTTCTCTAAAATGTGTCTGATTTTACTACTGTAACAGCTTTTTACTCAGAGAAAATAACGTTTATGACATCTCGTTTTATTATAAATATTAAATATTAATTGATTTTTGATTACCGTAATATTATCTGCTTCACTTTTGCACAGGGGCATTAATAGAGAACATATTGAACGCAGATACTCGTATTGATGAATACAGCAGTGGCTCAGCTCCAGAGGAACTAGACAATAAGGCAGAAGACCAGGAACTGAGTACGTAATAATGTTATGAATCGAAATATGAAATATAAATTATTTTTGTTTGAATTTTGATTAAAGTTTTAGAATGATTTAAATATGTAAAGTTGTTTTTCCTGTGTCGTTAACTTATATAAACTCTCTTCCGACCTCATGTTTAGTTATATTTACTATTGACTTGTATAGATTATAGTCAACTTCTTATTTGTATATCGGTGCATTAATATATAACATTTTGAACACAGAAACTCGTATTGATGAATACAGCAGTGGCTCAGCTCCAGAGGAACTAGACAAGAAGGCAGAAAACCTGGAACTGAGTACGTAACAATGTTTATGCGTAATGCTATTGAATATAAATTATTCTAGTTTTAATTTTGGTTTCAAAATTTTAGTATGAGTTAACCATGTAATGTTGTTTTTCCTGTGTCGTAAACTTATATAAACTCTCTTCAGACTTCAGGTTTAGTTATATTTACTATTGACTTGTATAGATTGTAGTCAACTTCTTATTTGTATATCGGTGCATTAATATATAACTTGTTGAACACAGAAACTCGTATTGATGAATACAGCAGTGGCTCAGCTCCAGAGGAACTAGACAAGAAGGCAGAAAACCTGGAACTGAGTACGTAACAATGTTTATGCGTAATGCTATTGAATATAAATTATTCTAGTTTTAATTTTGGTTTCAAAATTTTAGTATGATTTAACCATGTAATGTTGTTTTTCCTGTGTCGTTAACTTATATAAACTCTCTTCCGACCTCATGTTTAGTTATATTTACTATTGACTTGTATAGATTGTAGTCAACTTCTTATTTGTATATCGGTGCATTAATATATAACTTGTTGAACACAGAAACTCGTATTGATGAATACAGCAGTGGCTCAGCTCCAGAGGAACTAGACAAGAAGGCAGAAAACCTGGAACTGAGTACGTAACAATGTTTATGCGTAATGCTATTGAATATAAATTATTCTAGTTTTAATTTTGGTTTCAAAATTTTAGTATGAGTTAACCATGTAATGTTGTTTTTCCTGTGTCGTAAACTTATATAAACTCTCTTCAGACTTCAGGTTTAGTTATATTTACTATTGACTTGTATAGATTGTAGTCAACTTCTTATTTGTATATCGGTGCATTAATATATAACTTGTTGAACACAGAAACTCGTATTGATGAATACAGCAGTGGCTCAGCTCCAGAGGAACTAGACAAGAAGGCAGAAAACCTGGAACTGAGTACGTAACAATGTTTATGCGTAATGCTATTGAATATAAATTATTCTAGTTTTAATTTTGGTTTCAAAATTTTAGTATGATTTAACCATGTAATGTTGTTTTTCCTGTGTCGTTAACTTATATAAACTCTCTTCCGACCTCATGTTTAGTTATATTTACTATTGACTTGTATAGATTGTAGTCAACTTCTTATTTGTATATCGGTGCATTAATATATAACTTGTTGAACACAGAAACTCGTATTGATGAATACAGCAGTGGCTCAGCTCCAGAGGAACTAGACAAGAAGGCAGAAAACCTGGAACTGAGTACGTAACAATGTTTATGCGTAATGCTATTGAATATAAATTATTCTAGTTTTAATTTTGGTTTCAAAATTTTAGAATGATTTAACCATGTAATGTTGCTTTTCCTGTGTCGTTAACTTATATAAACTCTCTTCCGACCTCATGTTTAGTTATATTTACTATTGACTTGTATAGATTGTAGTCAACTTCTTATTTGTATATCGGTGCATTAATATATAACATGTTGAACACAGAAACTCGTATTGATGAATACAGCAGTGGTTCAGCTCCAGAGGAACTAGACAAGAAGGCAGAAAACCTGGAACTGAGTACGTAACAATGTTTATGCGTAATTATATGGAATATAAATTATTTTTGTTTGAATTTTTATTAAAGTTTTAGAATGATTTAAATATGTAAAGTTGTTTTTCCTGTGTCGTTAACTTATATAAACTCTCTTCAGACCTCATGTTTAATTATATTTACTAATGACTTGTATAGATTGTAGTCAACTTCTTATTTGTATATCGGTGCATTAATATATAACTTGTTGAACACAGAAACTCGTATTGATGAATACAGCAGTGGCTCAGCTCCAGAGGAACTAGACAAGAAGGCAGAAAACCTGGAACTGAGTACGTAACAATGTTTATGCGTAATTATATGGAATATAAATTATTTTTGTTTGAATTTTGATTAAAGTTTTAGAATGATTTAAATATGTAAAGTTATTTTTCCTCTGTCGTTAACTTATATAAACTCTCTTCAGACCGCATGTTTAATTATATTTAGTAATGACTTGTATAGATTGTAGTCAACTTCTTATTTGTATATCGGTGCATTAATATATAACTTGTTGAACACAGAAACTCGTATTGATGAATACAGCAGTGGTTCAGCTCCAGAGGAACTAGACAAGAAGGCAGAAAACCTGGAACTGAGTACGTAACAATATTTATGCGTAATTATATGGAATATAAAATTTTTTTTTTGAATTTTGATTAAAGTTTTAGAATAATTTAAATATGTAAAGTTGTTCTTCCTGTGTCGTTAACTTTTATAAACTCTCTTCCGACCTCATGTTTAGTTATATTTACAATTGACTTGTATAGATTGTAGTCAACTTCTTATTTGTATATCGGTGCATTAATATATAACTTGTTGAACACAGAAACTCGTATTGATGAATACAGCAGTGGCTCAGCTCCAGAAGAATTAGACAAGAAGGCAGAAAACCTGGAACTGAGTACGTAACAATGTTTATGCGTAATGCTATTGAATATCAATTATTCTAGTTTTAATTTTGGTTTCAAAATTTTAGTATGATTTAACTATGTAATGATGTTTTTCCTGTGTCGTTAACTTATATAAACTCTCTTCCGACCTCATGTTTAGTTATATTTACTATTGACTTGTATAGATTGTAGTTAACTTCTTATTTGTATATCGTCGCATTAATATATAACTTGTTGAACACAGAAACTCGTATTGATGAATACAGCAGTGGTTCAGCTCCAGAGGAACTAGACAAGAAGGCAGAAAACCTGGAACTGAGTACGTAACAATGTTTATGCGTAATTATATGGAATATAAATTATTTTGTTTGAATTTTGATTAAAGTTTTAGAATGATTTAAATATGTAAAGTTGTTTTTCCTGTGTCGTTAACTTATATAAACTCTCTTCAGACCGCATGTTTAATTATATTTACTAATGACTTGTATAGATTGTAGTCAACTTCTTATTTGTATATCGGTGCATTAATATATAACTTGTTGAACACAGAAACTCGTATTGATGAATACAGCAGTGGTTCAGCTCCAGAGGACCTAGACAAGAAGGCAGAAAACCTAGAACTGAGTACGTAACAATGTTTATGCGTAATTATATGGAATATAAATTATTCTAGTTTGAATTTTGATTAAAGTTTTAGAATAATTTAAATATGTAAAGTTGTTCTTCCTGTGTCGTTAACTTATATAAACTCTCTTCCGACCTCATGTTTAGTTATATTTACTATTGACTTGTATAGATTGTAGTCAACTTCTTATTTGTATATCGGTGCATTAATATATAACATGTTGAACACAGAAACTCGTATTGATGAATACAGCAGTGGCTCAGCTCCAGAGGAACTAGACAAGAAGGCAGAAAACCTGGAACTGAGTACGAAACAATGTTTATGCGTAATGCTATTGAATATTAATTATTCTAGTTTTAATTTTGGTTTCAAAATTTTAGTATGATTTAACTATGTAAAGTTGTTTTTCCTGTGTCGTTAACTTATATAAACTCTCTTCCGACCTCATGTTTAGTTATATTTACTATTGACTTGTATAGATTGTAGTCAACTTATTATTTGTATATCGGTGCATTAATATTTAATTTGTTGAACACAGAAACTCGTATTGATGAATACAGCAGTGGCTCAGCTCCAGAGGAACTAGACAAGAAGGCAGAAAACCTGGAACTGAGTACGTAACAATGTTTATGCGTAATTATATGGAATATAAATTATTTTTGTTTGAATTTTGATTAAAGTTTTAGAATGATTTAAATATGTAAAGTTGGGTTTTCCTGTGTCGTTAACTTATATAAACTCTCTTCCGACCTCAAGTTTAGTTATATTTACTAATGACTAGTATAGATTGTAGTCAACTTCTTAATTGTATGGCAGTATATTAATATATAACTTGTTGAACGCAGAAACTCGTATTGATGAATACAGCAGTGGTTCAGCTCCAGAGGAACTAGACAAGAAGGCAGAAAACCTGGAACTGAGTACGTAACAATGTTTATACGTAATTATATGGAATATAAATTATTTTTGTTTGAATTTTGATTAAAGTTTTAGAATGATTTAAATATGTAAAGTTGGGTTTTCCTGTGTCGTTAACTTATATAAACTCTCTTCCGACCTCAAGTTTAGTTATATTTACTAATGACTGGTATAGATTGTAGTCAACTTCTTAATTGTATGGCAGTATATTAATATATAACTTGTTGAACGCAGAAACTCGTATTGATGAATACAGCAGTGGTTCAGCTCCAGAGGAACTAGACAAGAAGGCAGAAAACCTGGAACTGAGTACGTAACAATATTTATGCGTAATTATATGGAATATAAAATTTTTTTTTGAATTTTGATTAAAGTTTTAGAATAATTTAAATATGTAAAGTTGTTCTTCCTGTGTCGTTAACTTTTATAAACTCTCTTCCGACCTCATGTTTAGTTATATTTACAATTGACTTGTATAGATTGTAGTCAACTTCTTATTTGTATATCGGTGCATTAATATATAACTTGTTGAACACAGAAACTCGTATTGATGAATACAGCAGTGGCTCAGCTCCAGAAGAATTAGACAAGAAGGCAGAAAACCTGGAACTGAGTACGTAACAATGTTTATGCGTAATGCTATTGAATATCAATTATTCTAGTTTTAATTTTGGTTTCAAAATTTTAGTATGATTTAACTATGTAATGATGTTTTTCCTGTGTCGTTAACTTATATAAACTCTCTTCCGACCTCATGTTTAGTTATATTTACTATTGACTTGTATAGATTGTAGTTAACTTCTTATTTGTATATCGTCGCATTAATATATAACTTGTTGAACACAGAAACTCGTATTGATGAATACAGCAGTGGCTCAGCTCCAGAGGAACTAGACAAGAAGGCAGAAAACCTGGAACTGAGTACGTAACAATGTTTATGCGTAATTATATGGAATATAAATTATTTTGTTTGAATTTTGATTAAAGTTTTAGAATGATTTAAATATGTAAAGTTGTTTTCCTGTGTCGTTAACTTATATAAACTCTCTTCAGACCGCATGTTTAATTATATTTACTAATGACTTGTATAGATTGTAGTCAACTTCTTATTTGTATATCGGTGCATTAATATATAACTTGTTGAACACAGAAACTCGTATTGATGAATACAGCAGTGGTTCAGCTCCAGAGGAACTAGACAAGAAGGCAGAAAACCTAGAACTGAGTACGTAACAATGTTTATGCGTAATTATATGGAATATAAATTATTCTAGTTTGAATTTTGATTAAAGTTTTAGAATGATTTAAATATGTAAAGTTGTTCTTCCTGTGTCGTTAACTTATATAAACTCTCTTCCGACCTCATGTTTAGTTATATTTACTATTGACTTGTATAGATTGTAGTCAACTTCTTATTTGTATATCGGTGCATTAATATATAACATGTTGAACACAGAAACTCGTATTGATGAATACAGCAGTGGCTCAGCTCCAGAGGAACTAGACAAGAAGGCAGAAAACCTGGAACTGAGTACGAAACAATGTTTATGCGTAATGCTATTGAATATTAATTATTCTAGTTTTAATTTTGGTTTCAAAATTTTAGTATGATTTAACTATGTAAAGTTGTTTTTCCTGTGTCGTTAACTTATATAAACTCTCTTCCGATCTCATGTTTAGTTATATTTACTATTGACTTGTATAGATTGTAGTCAACTTATTATTTGTATATCGGTGCATTAATATTTAACTTGTTGAACACAGAAACTCGTATTGATGAATACAGCAGTGGTTCAGCTCCAGAGGAACTAGACAAGAAGGCAGAAAACCTGGAACTGAGTACGTAACAATGTTTATGCGTAATTATATGGAATATAAATTATTTTTGTTTGAATTTTGATTAAAGTTTTAGAATGATTTAAATATGTAAAGTTGGGTTTTCCTGTGTCGTTAACTTATATAAACTCTCTTCCGACCTCAAGTTTAGTTATATTTACTAATGACTGGTATAGATTGTAGTCAACTTCTTAATTGTATGGCAGTATATTAATATATAACTTGTTGAACGCAGAAACTCGTATTGATGAATACAGCAGTGGTTCAGCTTCAGAGGAACTAGACAAGAAGGCAGAAAACCTGGAACTGAGTACGTAACAATGTTTATGCGTAATGCTATTCATTTTTTTTTTCAATTTTAGTCATATTTCAGCAGCGATCACTTGTCATGTGATTTCATTTGCCTTTAATATTTTTTTTGTTATTTTTAAATATTTGTGAGCTTGTCATACCCCTCGTATGGATTTTCTCCAATCATTTTATCATGAACATCATACTTGGGGGGTACAAAACAAAGTTCTATATAACGTTGATAGGGTTATGTTAAATATGCGTCTGCTTCAACTACATCAAGTTTTGTTTCCTTCCCGTTAACTTATATACATATTTAATCAATTCTGTTTTTTTTTCGGCAAGTCATCTGCCCGGACATCACTAACGCATTTATCATTACTTACGTTTTTAATTCATCCTTACAAAGTATACATGTCTGGTTGTGTCCAACTTAACTAAACAAAAGTTAAAGTAAAGGAAAACAGGTACTTTCAAAGACATAGAGACATAGGGACGTAGAGTTGATCATGCACGTTGTTATGTGAATTAAGAAATGTCAAAAACTGTTTTTTACATATCGTGTTCAACTAATGTGCTATGTGATTATCCGTAATTATCAGTTTTGTAGATTGTACTTATGATGATCGTGCGCTGTGACACGTGAACTAAAAACTGTCAATGATATAGAGTTTACTCATTGTGTTATGAAACTTAAGAAATGGTGTATATGTACATCACACTTAAATATATTGGTATGAAATACTCGTATATAATTGTGTTTATTTTATTTAAACTTGACAGGATCTCAGAGTAAGGGTGTCACCTGTGTCGATGTATCCGTACCGTGTTTGGATAGACAAGATGCCGGTAAGCACATTATTGTTATCAGCAATCGCTTGGTCGCAGATAGTCTGTGGTTAGCGCCAGAAAAAATATATCTCATAATAATACCACTAAACCCTGTCTAGGTCTCATGACCAACATATCTTGCATGACCGTTCAAATTCTCTTATTTGTACATTCATTTTGTAGAATTATAAGGTGTTACCAAGTTGTTTGTGCAGATAAATATTATAGTTTTAACCTCAATATTACACTATCTAGTCTGGACAAAGGCAGATTCCTGCAACCCACTTCGGTGCTGACGACAGATTTACCGTAGACGTATTCACACAATGCACAGACATGCACACCATTAATAAATGTGTTTGCATTCAATAGTATCTAGATAGTTTCAACAATTAGTATACGTTATCTGTCATTATGATATTTACACGTCGTTACATGTCGTCATTATGTTATAATAAAGTAGAAATTTGTGTATTGATGCTTATGATTTCATATGAACCTAAGTGTAAATAAATAAATTGATTTGAAAATTGAAATTGAAGTGAATATTCGGGTATCTCAAGTTTTATGATTTTTACACGTCGTTTGGGTATTCGGGTATCTTAAATAATTATGATCGGTATGCGTTTTATCAAATAATTATGAAATATTATAGTTAAAACGACTCACATATCTCAATTTCTTAGATCATTATTGCTTGCATATCTCCAAAGATTCAAATTTTGTATCTTTTAATGGTTAAAGTACCAAGCGAATGTATTTTAAACATATCAGTACAATAAAATATATTAGACACTTGAGTAGTTTACAGTGAAAATTGGACTCGCCTTTAAAAATTAGTAATCTCATTAGTCTATCCACGAACCTGATATCTCCCGAATCAGTTCTATTAGCCACAAATGACAAAAGCAGGGAATTCTATGCCTGTCCTATATAGCAACTGAACACTGACTAAACTGTGACGTCATTCAAACTTTCCCTGAAGCAACTGACCAATCAGCTTGCTCGTTACAGTTACTATTTAACGGACCCAATCGAGAGAACTGGGTTCGTTCTACAGGCTAGTAGTGTCATGCTGATTTTCCTTTATGCCATGTAATGTTTTATTTACAGAATCTTTCTTCTCATGCGCCAAGTCAGCAATGATGGCTATAGAACAAGGACTCGATGCGCTGTTCGGAGGTAATCCTTCGTATAACATCTTTAATACAACACGAGTGTTGCTTAATGTTAAAAAACAAGTATGACCAAAAAATTGCTTAGAACGGTTCTGAAATGCACTTTAACACAATAATTAAATAGTAAAATTACAATTCAAATTGGTAAGTTATTGGAAAAACTGTTCAATGTTGTATTTAACTGCAAAATTAGCATTTAATTAATTAACTAAAATTCAGTAAATTGTAGATTCTACATTTATACAGCGTCTCGTCGGTCCGAGCTCAACTAGATCTAAAAGCTTGGATTGAAAACAAGAGCGTTGGTTCTAAATGGACTTATCTCCACTAATAAAAAGGGTTTTGAATATAAATGATAAAAAAAGAATGATTTGGTTGAGCAATCAATGTTTTTTGTGTTTTAGTGCCATTTTCAACATATGTTCGCATATATAAGACATATCCAGTTTAATTGGTGGAGGAAGACCTCAGAATGAATAGAACCACCGTATTTCCGCTAGTAACGAGCAAACGTTCTCACATAAAGCTTTTGGAGAAAGCGGAAATCGAACCTATGATCTTAGCGGTTAAAAAGTGATCTTGAGGCGCCTTAGACAACTCAATACCGAGGACCAATGATGAATCAATGTAAAAGTTACCATTTGGCGTTTTATTCATAGTTAATCGCTTGATATAAAACATCCGTGTCACGATTTCGTGACGAGCAAGTAAAAATTATTATGTATTTGCTTTATCACTAAACAATTAAGCGTAATAAGTTTGTAATTCGGTTTTATTTCATTAATCCCTCTTTAAATCGAGTTTCTCTCTTCTTCTTTTTCAGAGCTGACAGGTAAATATTATACATAGGCGTTATGCTATACATGTCATACCAACTTGTATGTTAGATTGTCAAGTTGGTATTATGCTAAACAGATTGTTCTCAATATCTGGCATCATTAGTTAAATGGTATTTTTAGACATTTAATAAATATTAGTTTATACCTAATACGGAAGACAAACAATTGTGTGATAACTCTATTTAAGTAGTTTAGAAATCTGAAATAATACAGGTAAGTGGGCAATTTATTTATTTATTATGTTGAGTTAAAACGTTAGCTTAGCAAATTATGGGCTTTGATCACTATTTATAATAAATAACAAACGTTAATACTGTAGTGAATGTGGAACAGGTTATAAATTATGCCACTGATATTTTACTGTTCAACATACCTTCGCTTCGGTTTGTGACTGCGGTAACTTTTTCTTATAACGGAAGTGCAAATATCTATTTATAGATCTTTTCTGTGAAACTGAAATCATAGTAGTCAGTTTCTACCGTGATCACTGAAAGCATTTTAAAGACTTAAACTTTGTATTATAGTCATTGTCACTCAGTAATTATAGATTTTAGTTTGATAATGTCAAATTTAAACCCAATATAATACTTGTATGGGATATTCTATACGTACATGCAGTTTGTCATTAATCCTAACTAGTTTGAAATTCCGATAAATTACACACTGTCAACAATAGCGTACATAGGACTAAGAATGTTAACATGTTTTATGGGAAGTTCTTCTTCTTCCAATAATGTACAGGGCCCACTCTGAGGCATTGTCGTACATGTTAACGGACATCTGGCCAGTACATGTACGCCCAGGTCCAAAACAATGTAGGGGGAGATAAATTAGCTGTCATTTTTGGGGGCGGTGCTTTAGCAGCGGCTCTAAGAGCTAACATGATTTTTTTTCAATACCGCAATTCTACAACCGTGTATCTGTATCGTGTTAATGCAAACCTAACAACCACTTATCAAATAGTCCCACCACCTGATAAGCAAACTCGCTATAAACAGTAGATTCGCCTATTTCAACTAAAACATTAATATTATAACAGCGACGATTCATTCCTATAAACAATTGTGTATCACATAAAGTTTATATTCAGTGCTATTTATCAGCACAAAGGAATTAAAGCGCATGAATACAGACGCGACGAACTATCGTCACGTGACCAAAAGATTACGCCATCTTGTAAAATCAAATATCAGGTCACGAAGTATATCGTCAGCATGTACATTGAAAGAGTCGTATATTTCGACAAGGACTTCAGATATAACTACTTGATTCGGGATTCTGATTTCACTTTTTTTCTATCATTTAAAAAATGTGTACGGGAACAAAACTTTTTCTAGATCAATACTCGTTCTAAAAATAGAGATATGCTAATGTCGATCACGTGACTTGCGGTTTCTCCCATATGTTTAAAAATAGCCTTGTATTCCTAAAAAGAATTCGAGATTGATCGAGTTATGAATAATGTCAGTGCTGTTTTTTTATTATTTAGTAAATATTTCATATATTTCCAATAATTGGAACGGTAGATAATTGCCATTTAAACATATTAGAGTTAAAGTATTTGTGTTTCCGTAGCAAAATACGCAAACATCCAGATGTGTCTAAAAATCGGCGTCATAACATTTTGGCTAGTGCGGTTCCATTTATGGGATGATATAGGGCACTAGAAAATATAAATGTAAGAATCAATTATTAATGTCGACATACACATTTCTACTTTTCGTCTCTTAATTAAATTGTTTCACTGTTGCGCTAGAGAAATCAATAAAGCAAATAGTAAATGAATATACTCAAAGTGGAATTCATCGTGCTAGATTCAGAACACTTTGATATTTATACTGTATATGATAGAAAGCTTGGCATTTCTGAAAATATCATGAGTTGAGTTGAAGATACAAATCTCATAACCATTCAGTTACGTTCTCTGACTTATTCGAGAAAAGGATCAACGTTAAGCATAGAACATGTAGATTTTGTACCCTGTATAAGAATCAAAGGTAATCGGGAGTATTCTACTTCAACGTATGCAAACTGATGTGTTTGTCTAAAACAATAGCGACAGTTTACATCTTATATGCTCCGCTCCCATCAGCACTGCAGTGCATTGTTTATGTCAGGTAATAGTGCATGACGAAAGTTTTTAGTCTCAGACCACTTTTGGATGCGAGAGGGTTAAAATGGAGAATACTTCTAGACGCAAGTATGTTAAGATATGAGAATACTTTGGGAGGCGAGGAGGTTAAGACGTGTTTTAGTATGGCTGTGTTTTGAGTAGAAATGTGTTTGTTAATATCTGAGATGGGGACGTGTTTGAATTATGTTTAGAAGCGTGCATATGTGTTAATAGAATTTATTAAAGTTTAAATGACAGTTGTAATAATGTAAAAAAATAAATATATATAGAAAGTCCTGCTTTCTGTGTTAGTTGTCTGTGATGTTGGAACAACTTTACTATCAAGCTGCTGAACGTCTATATCACTAAGAATGGGTTTAAGTAACTAATTGAGAGCCAGAGTTTACAAGTCATACGGTAATCGGTGTAAACAGCTTTTGCAAACGACGCCATTGACATGCTCTATATATCCGATCACTTCAGTTTCACCACAAAAAACCCTGTCACTACCAGAACCATTTCAGTGAAATGAAAGTTGCCTTACACGTTAAACTGACAATAAACCATGGACTATAAACTGTATATATGCATACATATGTCATATTGTATTTAAAGATATGTTTTTTCTGAAACATTTACAGGTGGAGGCTCCCTGATGACCTATGAGGAGTACGAAGCCTGGAATGAAGGTAGGACATAAGTGATCTATCACAATTGTGGGGGGAATTAAAACACGTAGGTGTTTGTAGTCTGTAAGTAAGCAAATAAGTTAGTTACCGCATAGTATTAATGATTTCCTCGAACACTTGTAAAACAAATGAATTTGACTTATGCAATAAACATTTACATGAATAAATGTTTAACAGCATGCATACAAAACAACGTCAGTGGACCATTCCGTATATATTTATTTATGTTATAATTTACGTGGAACATGGTTAAGTATTCAATTTATGACTTGGGTCACGTGTATCAGTATGGTTTCAGTGGCATGTTTATTTATAGATTAGACAGCCGGAGCTACGTAATAGCATCTTTCTTGTGGCAAATAGCAATTCTATGTACTCGTTTGAAACTCGATTCAATCAAATGCAAATTTAGAGTTGCCAAATCAGAAAATATTTAGATATTTTACTATAACATCTGAAAGGTGTAAATTATTGTGATAACACTTCAGTATCTTTTAATAACGACACCACGTGAAACATATCATATTGATAACTACGTCATGAGTTCGGATGCTTTATCAGCATATAATTGTTTGGAAGAAATAAAGTGAAATGAAACGCTTCATTTACATGTATATGCTGACGTTCACAATGACGTCATTACTAGTTGGTGTTCGAATACTAGGTTAAATTCTAAATACGTTTGTGTTATAAAGCATCATTTTGATAAATTAGTCACACACTGGCTGCTGACAGCTGCTATATGTGATTGTTTTTCTTTTGTTAAACGTCCACACAATAAACACTTATTAATACCTAAAAAGAAGCAAAATCTCCTATGTTTCCTTACACAACGTTCTATACGGTCATAGTAGCAGGATGGCAAACATTATTATAAGATCAAATGTTTCGATATCGTGAATTTAATGCAAAATCAGTCAGTAAACCTTCTGTGCCTATATTGAATAAAAATTTTTGCACTAACCGCTCGATAACGATAACTTTTATTAAATATTGAGACTAAGTGCTTTAAAATTATTTCTATAAATTTAAAATTCCGCGGCTGTTCACAAATTAATATAAATTTAAATACAAATATGGTTCGAATGAAATAATTGAAAGACGCACTGTCTTGATATGAGTGTCCTGGAACAATGTACTTTATCTGTATTTAGCTTTGTACAGGTATTGTTACTATTCAGCGAAGAGTCGAGTTTGATTTGGTAAAGTGATGAAACATTTATTTCAATTGTTTATTTAATAATGTATGACAAGCAATTTTAATCTACTTGAATTTAATGATATGTATTTACAACATTGCCTAAATTTTTTACTTCATTTCAGTTCGGTTTTTATCTACTCTGCCAAACAATGTTGTTGAAAAACTTTTCGATCTGTTTGCTGAGTTGGCTTATCAGAGATTTTCAGGTAGGTAACTTTGAAAACATAATTATCGTAAAAAGTAGAACGAGCACATCTCTCTCCGCTTTTGTCCGTAACATAGCACTAATATAAGAGCACTCTGATTGATGATTTGCTACAGCGGAAGTTGAAACCCCTTCCAGTTTTGTAAGCGTTGGAGTTTTAAGAATTGTGGGATAGGCATGGACTTCCTTATGTTTTTTATTGGGGTATAACAGACCTGAACCGGAAGATGTCATGAACTGGGATATATAGAATTGTCGGCAATTTAATGATGCGGTCTAACACGCAGGCTCTTCGTAATTTAGGAAGATGATATCAAGGAAAAGAATATTTCAAAAGTATGTATATAAACTCATTTTGTTGCCATTCCCCTTAACTATATATTTCGGGACCAAAAAATAAGTCCAGTAATATTAATATTATTAAACGGGAAGGTTTAAAAAGTTCAACAGTTTACGCAACTTATGGGGACATACAGTTATTAGTAAAATAAATGATTTTATTCGATAACATGAGTAAAAGTCTATTTCGATTATGTTGTGTTCACCTTATTGTCATTTTTCAGTCTGTCTAAACGTTAATAAAATAATAACAATTTGGTCCATTTTATTTCAGACAAGGTCGACTTCGATACACTGGATAATGGTACGTGATTAGTTTACTATTTACAATTTAATTAAATCCATGTAAATAATATAATCGAAATGTTATTGAATCTGAATACAGTGTATCATTTAAGCGATTGTTGCCCCAGGTATACTGGTATTAGGAAACCATACTTAGGTCATTAATCGACTTACATAGCACACATTTATAACTTTTATATCGGAGCATTTGTAAAGGAACACACTTAAAGTTACTATTGTTAAGCTTTGGAGTTGTGCTCGCTGTAACGAATACGAATACAACTTTATTACTGAGTTTTGTGCAACATGTTCCAACTCGTTTACCTCATGTTAGATCAAATTACGTTGATACCAAACAGAAATTCGTGCGTGGTGCACGTAACTGACGAAGTAGAGTAGTTTGCCTTTGCACATTCTCATAAGCCATTGACCGATTTCGTTTAGCTGAACTATTTGTACGTATAACATGACTAATAATGTTTCGAACTACTGTGCAACTGAAACATTTGTTGACTGATATATCGGGTTTCCTTGGCTGGTCATTACTTATCATGATGTGTGGCGGATCTCTGTTAAGCTTGGCCTATCAAATAAGTTGTTGACTGATTAATCGGGTTTCATTGACAAGTCATTACTTATAATGATGTGAGGCAGGTCTCTGTAACATTTGGCCTATCAAATAAGTTGTTGACTGATATATCGGATTTCCTTGGCTAGTCATTACTTATCATGATTGTGAGGCGGGTCTCTGTAACATTTGGCCTATCAAATAAGTTGTTGACTGATATATCCGGTTTCATTGGCTAATCATTACTAATCGTGATGTGAGGCAGATAGATTTCTGTAACGCTTGGGCTATTAAAGCACAATTGCAAATAAAGGATAAAAATGTGTTATTTTCATTTTACATGAACTTTAAAGAGAACACCTTAACATTCCAAATTCCTAACTATCAACTTGCTATAATATATATAGCTATTACAGACATATACAGATATCGTCCCATGTATATTTATATAAAAATAATTATTTTATATTACAGACACTCAGAAGAAAATATTAGGTAAGTTATCTTATATCCATGTTAAGGGTGTTAATTAATAAAGAATACATGCTGTTGAGGTCCATTTAAAAGTGTATGCACTTGACAGTCAGATCTAGAATGGTATATGGAACCAAGCAAAACTGGAGTCTATAGAACTTTCTGCGTCTGACAATATAGTCATTCAACATGCATTTGGACCAACATCATGTATTATTTGTTATATTATACCAAATAAATGCACTTGCTGTACAACGTACATCGGTTATTGCTCTATTTTCGAAATTGGGAAAACACGGTAGTTTTAAAACCAGGTATGTATAGTTAGGTACGAGTACAACTTACTTATGAAAGAATAACATGTTCGTGAATTGTTATCGCCATCCGGAAACAGCCGATACCTCTCTTATAAGTGAATAAATTGTGCTTAACTAAAATATTTTCTTCAGTGCTTAATAAAAGGGTTTTTTTTGTGATGATGACAATGTCATATCTGACGGGAAGTTTGGTTTCCAAAATGGTGAATCGACCACTGATGCAATGTTTATTTTATAACTATTGTTCAAAAACATTTTTCTAAAAAAAAGTGAATTTTAAAAGAAGCATTTGATTGTGTTTATAGAAATGCATTATGACTGAAACTATATTAGCAATGTATTCAAGGAAACCTCCGTAATATAAAATATATGCATAAAATAGTTCAGTCTTGTGTTAAATCATGTAGAACATAGTCTTATTTTTCGGTCGGATTGGGAGATAATGTCCCAATAGTGTTTACCTTTTCAATTGAAGATATAGAAGTATTTCAACAAGACACTATTCAAGTATAGAAATAAATGCGATTTAACTTATTTAATTAGATTTTGCTGACGATATGATTATTTTAGGAGATACTGCTAAAGATCTACAAAATAGTCTCAGCTCGTTACATAATTATTATAAAGAATGGAGTTAAGATGTTAATTTATTAAAATATTTTTAATAAAAACGAGGCAATTAGCTACAAAATGAGTCATTACTTATGATTAAGAAGCATATGATATAACTACACGTGGTCAGTACGATCAGCTCAATATACAACAGCCAGCTGGGAAAACTCTCAAAGCATTAAATGTGCTGATCAATGGCCGTTAATATCATATGAAAGCTAACCTATTTTGGCATCTTTTTCATGCATTTGTTGGCTCAATTTTAAGTCATGCATCTGGAATATGGGGGTTTAGGTCTCACTACACAGTTGAATTTTGTTCTTTGTTCTATATAAAATAAGGTCTAGGATTTCACCGGTAAAAAAAGAATTCCACATAGAATACATTTTTCATAGCAGGAATGTATACACACATAAAAATGCACAATAACTTGTAGATTGACCACGGTGTTTTTTTTTAAAGAGGGTACAGTGACACCCTGCGGCAAGAAATCACAGCCACTATGAACCATTTTGAAAATATTTCATAACCAAAGTATATAGGCCTATTTTTTAAGAGTAAGAATCTTGCTTCCGTGGGGAAAAAGGGACATAACTGTGTAGAGAGACGTTAAGTAAATCAAAAGAAATCGAAAGAATACATTTAAAATGTTGTAATAATATTCTTAAAGTTAAAAATAATACTTCTTCCATGGCCTATCATGGTGAACTAGGTATGTACCCTTTATATAGTTCAAGATACATTGAAATAATAAAAAATTAGCATCAAGTCATAAAGACGAATGATATTATACTTCATAATGTTTACAAATCTACCTGATTGGTCGAAAAGATTGAGTGAGCAACGTTAAGTAAGTACTGTGTAATTATGGTTTCAATATTGTTTGGGATATTCTTGAAATATTCTTTACTATGTCTTGTATTCATATATCTAAACAACTGACTGATTCCTTCAAGAATGGCATACTACTATAGAAAAAGTGCTGTTTTGGAATTATATCAGCGCATTCGTAAAACATTCAAACAGGTTGTTATGTCAAAAGTAGGATTCCTTGAAAGAACGTTTTTGTCAATATTGTTATACTAATGACTTGGACAATGAATTATATGTTATTTTAATACATGTGTATGTCTTTGCTCTTCCGTTACATTCCGTTTTTTAACCAAAACCAAAGCATGTTTGAGTTTATATATTTATGCCAGGTGTGATTCAGACAGCCACAATTTTTGCTAAATATTACAATTATACCAGTTGTTTATTGAATTAAAAGAGAAGAACCTATTGGTTTCGCCGCTTTAATTATGCATTCAACACTGGAAATGTCTGTCTGTGTGTGTGTGTGTCTGTCTGTCTGTCTGTCTGTCTGTCTGTCTGTCTGTCTCTCTCTCTCTCTCTCTCTCTCTCTCTCTCTCTTTCTCTCTCTCGTATTTTATGAAACATAGAAGCAAATGGGGTAAATATCATCAAATAGAAAAAATATTGTCATAGAAGGGCAGAAGTGTCTTTGTTAGATAACAATAGTCTATTTGACTTTGATAACACATTATTACGTAGGAAATATCGGACCTTTCAATAAAAAGTTGACCCCATTTTTATGTTTTTATTACAGATGGATACTGCGCACACGGAAAATTGAAACACGGTAAGGGTTATAAATCTATAATAACACATGTAGCACGGACGCAACGTCAATTATACGAAACTTTATAATAACACATGTAGCACGGACGCAACGTCAATTACACGCAACTTTATAATAACACATGTAGCACGGACGCAACGTCAACTATATGCAACTTTATAATAACACATGTAGCACGGACGCAACGTCAACTATATGCAACTTTATAATAACACATGTACCACGGACGCAAGGTCAATTACACGCAACTTTATAATAACACATGTACCACGGACGCAACGTCAACTATATGCAACTTTATAATAACACATGTAGCACGGACGCAACGTCAATTATACGCAACTGTATGAGCAACATTGTATTTACTGTTGTTTAAAAAACACATAGATTTCAGGATATTATGAATGACTACAAGTGAGTAGTGTGTGTAGGGGAATGGGTCAGTATTTTAGATCTTACAATTGTGCTTTAAATAAGAGTGTTGGCGTATTTTAAACTGGACCTCAAATGAAATATTGGAAATATGATTTATAATAATTGAACACTTATTTCGAGTTTGGTGTTAATTTCATATTGTAAATTGTTATGGCGAATATGCCCTACCATTATTTAAACCGGTGCCTATAGAATGCCTTTTTGTAATCATGGTTTTGTTGATTATAATAAAAAATAGATCAAATTTTATAATTTGTTCCGATATGTGTCATCATAATGAAGAAACTAACTATGACTTGTTATGCATGTTTTACATAACAAAACTAAGTGCTAGTGAATATTAATTAGTCAGTTACAGCTTTGAATTCAGAGAGAGAGAGAGAGAGAGAGAGAGAGAGAGAGAGAGAGAGACAGACAGACAGACAGACAGACAGACAGACAGACAGACATCATAGAACATATTTATATTTGTTTATGTATGACATATATTTCTTCAGCTGCCAAAGAATGGTTCACAATTCAAGAAGAAGAATAGACAGAATAGAACGGTCACCATAGCAACAGCTCTCCATTGACAGTCATGGTTCCTAACGAACGATCACGTCACATCTTATTATGATCGTAAAATTTTCCTATGTTTTTTTTACATAATTCAGACACAGCATTTCCGTATTATACAGAACTTCACATTTTTTATAATAATTCATTTTTGCCGTTTGCAATAAATAAAATGATGTTTATATCTTGGTTTGTTTTATATTGTAGTGATTTTAATAAAATTGATTGTGTATTTTATATGTTTGTTTGATTGTGTGTTTTATGTATTTGTTTGATTGTGTGTTTTATATATTTGTTTGATTGTGTGTTTTATATGTTTGTTTGATTGTGTGTTTTATTTGTTTGTTTGATGTGTGTTTTATGTATTTGTTTGATTGTGTGTTTATATGTTTGTTTGGTGTGTGTTCCTGGCAGATTAACCAGTACTATACACACCTTATCACTGCAAACCACTGACTACTTCCCCACAGATTTAGAGGTGGGGGACTCATAGTCCTAGAACAAACTTCATGTCCAATCATCACAGAGACCCATGAGCCCCTAACAACGGTACAAACAGTATTCGTATCGAGCCATACATATATGAGCCCAATGCTTATATGATAGACTTCTGTTGTAAAGTAAAAGGACCGCGGTAGTTCAACTTTTGTTTGATCCATACAAGTCAATTTTAAAGAGGTAAGGTGTGCCGACGACGGTAGATCAGTGCATTTACCTTTAATCACACACACGAATTTGCTAAAGTGGTAGGCTTAATATAAATGTTATTAACCGCAGTTATTGAAAATAGTTTCAAATGACGTTTGACAGACAAAACATGTGGAACCAAGGTGCTTACACGGAGTTTTGACTGATAGAATATTTTTCATCGGTAGCATTGCAAATCATGAAGTGAGATGTGGCTTTGTGCGAATAATTAAATTAAAATCACAGCAGTATAAAATATATATAGTCTTTGATATTGACAATGTAAAAACCAAACACCCGCGAGAACTTTATATGCACGACACAGTACTTGATCTATTGAACTATATGTATCGTTTTTACATGACACAATGGAACATAATTAGAGGGCGGTTGAATGGGTTCAACGCCATTTTCAACACATTTCTGGTTATATATTGCATATCCAGTTTTACTGGTGGAGAAAGACTTCAGACTGAGTCTGAATGAGTGGAACCACCGTCCTTCCGCAAGTAACTGGCAAACTTTATCACATAAAGTTTTTGAAGCGAGCGGGATTTGATCCTTATGACCTTATGACCTTAGCGCCTTAACCCACTCGGCCACGAAGCCCCCTAGGGGCGGTTAATAGCATATATATAATAGTCTCTTTCGATAATCTAACATTTGGGGAAAAAATCAATTATCATAAATAAACAAGATCACAGTTCATTCAATCTTAAGTATTTGTACACATCTGCCTAATAGTACACTGATAGCATTATTGGTCGAAAAGATAGAATAAGCAGTGTTTAAGGGAGTATATCAGGATAAAAAGCTAAAAAATGATATTTGCGTTAGAATAATTCAAAGTTTGATTAAAATAATCTGATAAGCCTTATTAGGCTGGGTATTTCTTAACATTATTAACAGTTTTGCTAATGTTGTAAATCTTAACATGTATTTGACATATATATATATATATATATGGAGATAATTATTTGTTAATAACCAGACATAAATGTACAGACCAGACTACGGCGAGTCCGCCTAGCTACAATGCAAACCATAGATACAATATCAAGGCCTCTGCCAAACCAATAAATTTGGTGTCAACCATGACTTATATTCTATGGACTTACATGCAACACACATCTGGACTGGATGGACAATTTACATACTTGAGCTGATAGCTTTATATGAGTAGGATCGAGTTAAAAGATTCATGACTACTCACATGCTGTATAAAGGACAGATTTAGAAACCCGTTGGATCATGAAGATACAGTGAATCTATATGTATTCTATTTCATAAAGTTCACAACAACGGAATTTTGGATTTTTGAGATCTTCTAGTGACGTCATCTATGAAAACACATCATCGTACCCCCAATTGATTGTAGAATATCCCAGATATCCTAAAGTTTTTGGGTAATATACCCATTTCTTGGCTAAAATATATCAAATGCGAAATGCCATGTGTGTCGAGTGTTTTTACTTTGATTCCACCGCTAATGCAAAACTCACTAGCTCGTATTTATACGCTACAAGTCAGTGTATTTTATGTTTCTTGCTTTGCATATTTTGTATTTATTATTAACACTTGTATGTAGATACCTTATTCATTAAATTATTCTGTTAGTACGTTAGCTATATTTTAGCATTTAACGTGGACATGCCGGGCCTGATAAGCCCAGTCGGTAACGCGTCTGACTACCAATCCAGGGGTCGTGAGTTCAAATTCCAACCCGGTAACGGTCTCCGTGATGGTTTATATACGACATTGTGTCTCATTGGCTTTCGTCTTTCATCGTTAATTCAAGTGGGAAAGTTATATGTTACTTGCAGAGATGGGGTGTGCTCGAGGGTTTTGCAAAATTGTTAGATTTTTGAGCCCCGAGTAGAGGCTGGTCTCATACTCAAAAGATTGATGAATTTAGGCCCAGGAGTCATAAAATAGGGAAAATAAGTGTTCTTATTATATTTAATATTGTATAAACGGTGTTGTCTATATTCCACCATACTGTTGTTATCCTGCTAACTTAATTCATGACATGTATGCTTTCACTGTTCCCTTCACTAGCTGTCTGCATATGGGACACTTTCTCATTGTTGGCGCACATTTAGCGCACGCTAGGTGACCGCAAGGGAGATAAACAATGCAGGCAGGAAAATCGAGGCATATTTTACACAGGTAAAATCTCTTCTTTTCTGTCTCTTTTAATTGTTGTTCTGTTGTTGTTTTACCTGAAATAACAGTTTGATATTAATAGATTATGTTCCACATAACATCATACGACAATAAGTATTCGTCGTACAGCAAAACTATAAACACTAAGAACAACAAAATATACGCTTGTCATACATAGAGGATCTTACATGAGTGCTTATTTATATTTGAATTTATTAAACGAGTTCGAAAACATATATAATGCGAGGATCTGTCGAGGATTATATCATATTTTGCAAATGAGTATATGTGTATATTCAATAATAAATGAGCACGAATAAAAGATTCGTTTTATCACATAACTCGGGAAAGTTTACATTTAACATTTATTTATTAAATCTTCTCTATAAGGGGCATATTTGTTAACGTGATTTATCGTATGACGTAACGTCTCCAAATTACGTAATTTAACCATGACAAATCGACGTCATTTATATATTCGGGCAAGTCCGAAAGTACTTCGGCAATTAACGTACGAGATCCGGGTTATACTGGAAACACCGGGCGATGAAGCGGAAGTAATAGTACACTCCGTTAATGGCTTGGGAGTATTACACTCCTGCACTATAAATTATGTGATAAATACATGTTACAAACATACAAAGAAACTGATATCAGGTGATAGAAGTGGTAACCCCCTAGGAACGGTGAGATTTTAATGTAAATGATGTAATGCATGTAAGTTTTATAAAGTTAAAAAAAAGCGAAATAAAATTAAGCAAAACCTATCAGACGGTTTAAAAAAATAAAACACAACTTAGGTTAAATTTCAAGACATATAAGGAATCCTTTAATACATGAGGGTTCATTTACTTTTTATACGAGTTGGCAAAATCTATTATGCGAGGCCCTTGTCGAGATTAATGAGTGCCAGGTAAAATATTATGCACAATGCTGGTATTTAAACAAACAATGTGTCTATAAATTAAGTAGGATATTACAATCAAGTTAGTTTGTGAAGTACACTGAGATGGACACGGAATCTTCTGATAGAATTAGCCATTATAAAATTATATCAGTGACTTGGTCAGACATTTCTTTTTTTTTTCTCAGCATTTAGAGGCCTCGACAGACTGTTTAAAGCAGCAAAGAACGTAACGAAGACAATGTCAACTATCTTGTTGGTTCATATTATAGAAATAATTTATTATACGCAGTAAATACATATGATGGTATGTCGCTTAATATATTATAGAGACATTTATTAATTTCGAGAATCCATATACAAAACAAATTGATGTACATGTGGAATACAAAGACTGAAGCGTGTGTTGTGTCATTACTTTTGAATGGGTCTGTATGACTATGCACGTGTTATTTTTAGGTTTGATATATGGTAATGTTGTAACAAATCAAATTATGAATTGCAGTTGTAGTTTAAATGTTTGGAAACTCCTACTAATTTAAAGACTGAAATGGCATAGCATATCATCTGTGCAAAAACTACACCATAATCTTGTTGCAGCAGATATTAATGTTGAAACAACACGTCTGTTTTCTCCATGTAACTGCAGCAGTAAACCAACATGTTGGAAACGTGTACTGTATTACACGTGAAACTAGAATTAATGTACATATAATCAAATAGCTTAAAGAAATCGAGAAGTGTGTATCGTCTCTTGCTGTTCTTATTGACCAAAGATTAAATTGGGAAGTAATACTTATTTATTATTTTGAGCTTTTGATGATGTATGTATTTCAATTTGGAAACTGATTTAATCATGTAACTGTACCATAAGTAAATCAAAGATTTAACATGCCCTTGCATGTACGACTTTAATAATAATTGTGTGTGTATATATGTCTGTGTATATGTGTGTGTATGTATGTCTGAAGGTGTATGCATGCATGCATGTATGTGTGTGTGTATTTGTGCGCGTGCGCGTGCGTGCATACAAGTAGGTAGATAACCATTACCATTCCCTATATGCATCGTGTTCATGCTACTGTAGTGCTTGTGTCCTTTGAATGATGCGTTTCCTGTCGGTTTTATATAGAACAGAACAGAACAGAACATTTATTTTATTAGGATTTGTACAAAGTACATCATCATACTATATACAATATACAATCAATATAAACATATAGTCACTTAGCAGCAATGATTAAATTCATTAGAGTATATAACAAAATATTTAATGAATGTTAATAAATGAAATGAGGATGAACACTATGCTTAAACAGTTAGCACTGTTTTTCTAATTTCTAATGCCTCTTTTATATATCTTGAAATATTATATAATATGGTTTTATTATGTGAATTAAGTAACTCTAAAATTTGAACACAGAAGGTCTTTGATAGTAATACTTTTTCAAATACTGTTTTCGTAAATTATTAAAACAGGGACATATACATAAGAAATGAAACTCGTCTTCTATATCCCTTGAATTGCAACATAAACAATATCTTTCATTTTTTGGAATTCTATTTCTATACTTGTATTCTTTTTTTTTTCAAGTCAAATGATTGATTGAATATTAAGCGTTTTCAAGTCTAGTTAATTGGTAAGGTAAACTATAAAGTTGATTAGAGATTGCAATTACGACATGTATATGTATTACAAGCCAAGGAGCAAACTCTATAATAATGATTTATAGAACTACGGATTCATGAATTCGATGATGCATACTTGTTCTTATAGCCAATGTGTCCAATTTTCCTTCCATGTACAAAAGATATTGACATTTCGGCGAATATGTATCGTGTTCCTTCCATGGCAAATCACCTGGACACCATTCTTTTAAACCAATACCACAGGAAAAACAACGAACTGTATCACCAACACCTGATAATAAACAAGAAGTATTAATTATTTTATTATTATTAGAACAAAGAAACTGGATATCAATTGTAAAGCAATTCTATACTGACTATATGTTATGCTTGCAGGTTACATAACGATTGAGAATAGGTGTACTTTCTAAAAGCCTTAATTTTCCATGCAAAATAATAGAGAACGGCTATTGTCTGTAAAAGTCTGTGCACTGCCGAATATTCAGAAATGTTATGACATCATATTGCTCTATTCAGATCTAAAAAATAAATACCAACAAATGTACAAAACAAACTTAGCCCTGGTTTAAAAATTTCACCACCATCGTGCTTATTTCCATCGTCTTCATATGTTACCTCAATCGTCTCCTTGAAAAACTATTGGTTGCTGTGATTAAGGTGTTCACAGTCATCAATGTATACGCGCGCTTTTCCCGTTTCATATTAAAGTGACCTCCCTTTTTGGATATAAATTTGTGCACATGATTTTTGTTTAAATTATGGTTCAGTTATATTAGTATTCAAATATATCTACCAGTATAGAAAAAACCTGCTTCGGCGAAACTGGCTGGTGTCACTCCACTTGTCGATTCAAAGTTTGTAAATGATGCAAGGCGGGCCCGTTCAGTTTTGAATTGAGGCGAAAACACTCTGCCACTAAATGCTGATCCCTCTGATGGGCCTGAAACAATTAAAAACCCTGTCAAGGACACATAATTAGCATAAAGGGTCGCCTTGGTGAGAGGAGTAAGATGGTATTTAGGCAAAATTATGTGTTCACGCGGTGACCTTTTATAATGGATGAAGGGGGAAGAGCGAGTAAGGTGCACTCGCAAACTCCCTAAAGGTGGTTCTGCAACTGGCCGTTCTGGACAAGACAGTAGCCCCACTTATCATTATTTCCACATGCATGTCCCTGTGCTGGATCATAAACCGTATTATTTGTATTTATGAATAAACAGTTTGCATTTATGCTGTTGTGGTGTCAGTTACCTTTAGTTAAGATCATGTTTGCCATACACTTTGTTGTGTGTGTTTTTTTGTGTGTGTTTTTTTTATATGTAGTTCATTTCCCCTAATGGGTCCAGACTCAATAAAATCAAGTTTGCTATTTTTGTTTGTGGCGGTGGGAACATTTGCCAGACGAAATGTAATAACGTAATGATCATATTTACCATACAATTCTGAAGATTTTACAGCTCTCTTTAGGTCATTAAACATTAATTGCTAGATTACCATCCAAATTTTTCTTAAAAATGGGGAGTGTGGGAGGATTTTATTTTTTATTTTTGTTTTTAAAATTTTTGATGTTTTATTTATTTATTTTTATGAAAATAAAAAGGGTCGGGACTGCATGAAAATTACGGGGCAGGCGGTGATGATAATCCAGCAATTAATTTATTATAGCCTTATAGGTATGTTCTGTTTTCGTCTCACAAAGTATATTGAATTTAACAGCAACGTAAATTGTTTAATAACTATGTCTATGAATACTTTCTCTTCTGAACTTTAACCATGACGAGCCATTACTTGTGAACAGTGCTCTCTACATTTGTTGTTGAACACACCCAACATATGCATCTATTTATCAGCAAGCATCAGTAACATTGTAATCGTTGTGTGTACTTTCTTAAAAAGCAGAAATATTTTGTTCTCGTAAACTATTGTCAGACTAACACGTAGATAGAGAACCATTATCATTTCGTATATTCATCGTGTTCATGCTACTGTAGTGCTTGTGTCTCTTGAATGCTTCGTTTCCTGTCAGTTATATATTCTGTTTTGTTTTCAAGTCAACTGATCGATTGAATATTTAGCGTTTTCAAGTCTAGTTTATTGGTAAGGTAAATTATAAAGATGATTAGCGATGACAATTACGACATGTACATGTATTACAAGCCAAGGAGCAAACTCTATAATAATGATTTATAGAACTATGGATTCATGAATTCGATGATGCATACTTGTTCTTATAGCCAATGTGTCCAATTCTCCTTCCATGTACAAAAGATATTGACATTTCGGCGAAAATGTATCGTGTTCCTTCCATGGCAAATCACCTGGACACCATTCTTTTAAACCAATACCACAGGAAAAACAACGAACTGTATCACCAACACCTGATAATAAACAAGAAGTATTAATTATTTTATTATTATTAGAACAAAGAAACTGGATATCAATTGTAAAGCAATTCTATACTGACTATATGTTATGCTTGCAGGTTACATAACGATTGAGAATAGGTGTACTTTCTAAAAGCCTTAATTTTCCATGCAAAATAATAGAGAACGGCTATTGTCTGTAAAAGTCTGTGCACTGCCGAATATTCAGAAATGTTATGACATCATATTGCTCTATTCAGATCTAAAAAATAAATACCAACAAATGTACAAAACAAACTTAGTCCTGGTTTAAAAATTTCACCACCATCGTGCTTATTTCCATCGTCTTCATATGTTACCTCAATCGTCTCCTTGAAAAACTATTGGTTGCTGTGATTAAGGTGTTCACAGTCATCAATGTATACGCGCGCTTTTCCCGTTTCATATTAAAGTGACCTCCCTTTTTGAATATAAATTTGTGCACATGATTTTTGTTTAAATTATGGTTCAGTTATATTAGTATTCAAATATATCTACCAGTATAGAAAAAACCCGCTTCGGCGAAACTGGCTGGTGTCACTCCACTTGTCGATTCAAAGTTTGTAAATGATGCAAGGCGGGCCCGTTCAGTTTTGAATTGAGGCGAAAACACTCTGCCACTAAATGCTGATCCCTCTGATGGGCCTGAAACAATTAAAAACCCTGTCAAGGACACATAATTAGCATAAAGGGTCGCCTTGGTGAGAGGAGTAAGATGGTATTTAGGCAAAATTATGTGTTCACGCGGTGACCTTTTATAATGGATGAAGGGGGAAGAGCGAGTAAGGTGCACTCGCAAACTCCCTAAAGGTGGTTCTGCAACTGGCCGTTCTGGACAAGACAGTAGCCCCACTTATCATTATTTCCACATGCATGTCCCTGTGCTGGATCATAAACCGTATTATTTGTATTTATGAATAAACAGTTTGCATTTATGCTGTTGTGGTGTCAGTTACCTTTAGTTAAGATCATGTTTGCCATACACTTTGTTGTGTGTGTTTTTTTGTGTGTGTTTTTTTATATGTAGTTCATTTCCCCTAATGGGTCCAGACTCAATAAAATCAAGTTTGCTATTTTTGTTTGTGGCGGGTGGGAACATTTGCCAGACGAAATGTAATAACGTAATGATCATATTTACCATACAATTCTGAAGATTTTACAGCTCTCTTTAGGCCATTATACATTGCTAGATTACCATCCAAATTTTTCTTAAAAATGGGGAGTGCGGGAGGATTTTATTTTTTATTTTTGTTTTTAAAATTTTTGATGTTTTTTTTATTTATTTTTTATGAAAATAAAAAGGGTCGGGACTGCATGAAAATTACGGGGCAGGCGGTGATGACAATCCAGCAATTAATTTATTATAGCCTTATAGGTATGTTCTGTTTTCGTCTCACAAAGTATATTGAATTTAACAGCAACGTAAATTGTTTAATAACTATGTTCATGAATACTTTCTCTTCTGAACTTTAACCATGACGAGCCATTACTTGTGAACAGTGCTCTCTACATTTGTTGTTGAACACACCCAACATATGCATCTGTTTATCAGCAAGCATCAGTAACATTGTAATCGTTGTGTGTACTTTCTGACAGACAAAAAATCACAATATGATTACATACCTGAGGTCTTCGTGGCAGTAGAACGATAATCGTCATCTAATGTCAACAAACAAAACAGGTCACACACCTGACAGACAAAGATTACAATATGATTATATACCTGAGGTCTCCGTGGCAGTAGAACGATTATCGTCGTCTAATGTCAACAAACAAAACAGGTCACACACCTGACAGACAAAGATTACAATATGATTACATACCTGAGGTCTCCGTGGCAGTAGAACGATTATCGTCATCTAATGTCAACAAACAAAACAGGTCACACACCTGACAGACAAAGATAACAATATGATTACATACCTGAGGTCTTTGTGGCAGTAGAACGATTATCGTCGTTTAATGTCAGACCCTATAACAAACAAAACAGACAAATATAACGAATTAGAACATTAAGTTCGGGCCTCAAACATGAAAAATAGCATTAAATACTGTGTATCGTCTGAATATTAAGTGACATATAGAGTTTTCGATCTAATTAAATGGTGACTGTTTTTTTTTTTTCATGTTACATAAAATTGTGGTGGACAGCCTGATCGGTAATGCCATTTTTAGCTCTCCGGTACGACGTCCAAGGAGAGCTATTGCCATGAGATATTGCGGCGTCGTCGTCTGTAAACACCCAGGTTAAACTTTTGCGTTTAAGTTTAAGATATCTATGCCACCACTCATTGGATGTGAATAAAACTTCGCATATGTATTCACCATCATCAATGGAACACACACATATACAAGAACAAAGTTTTGGATTGCATTTTGGCACAGTTATGGCCCTTGTTGGACTTAGACACCCAGGGGCGAGCTTTGTTGTCTTCTGACAACTCTTGTTTATACTGGCCTATGATAAGATGGTTAAGATATACTATAAAATTTGAAATCACCACAATCATCAATAATCAGCACAAATCATCACCAATCATCCCTAATCATCAACAGTCACATCATTAATCACATCACCAATTATTACCAATCATTACCAATCATCACCAATCACATCACCAACCATCACCAATAACATCACCAATCACATCATCAATCTTCACCAACCATTACCAATCATAGCTAATAACATCACCAACCATCACCAATCACATTACCAACAATCACCAATCATTGCCAATAATATCACCATTCATCGCCAATAACATCACCATGCATCACCAATCATTACCAATAACATCACAAATCATCATCAAGCATCACCAATCACATCATCAATCATCACTAACCATCACCAATCATAACCAATAACATCACCAATCATCACCAATCACATTACCAATCATCACCTATCATTACCAATAACATCACCATTCATCACCAATCATTACCAATAACATCACTAATCATCACCTATCACCACCAATCACATCACCAATCATCACCAATTATTACCAATAACATCACCAATCATCACAAATCATTACCAATAACATCACCATTCATCACCAATCACATTACCAATCATCGCTAATCATCACCAATCATCACCAATCACATCACCAACCATCACCAATAACATTACCAATCATTACCAACCATTACCAATAACATCACCATTCATCACCAATCATCACCAATCATATACCAATCATAACCAATAACACCATCATTCATCACCAATCATTACCAATAAAATCACCAATTATTATCAATAACATCACCAATCATCACCAATCATCACCAATCAATCACCAACCATCACGAGTCACATTACCAATCATCACCAATCATTACCAATAACATCACCATTCATCACCAATCATTACCAATAACATCACCAATCATTACCAATCACATTACCAATCATCACCAATCACATTACCAACAATCACCAGTCACATTACCAATCATCACCAATTATCACCAATAACATCACCATTCATCACCAATCATCTCCAATCATAACCAATAACATCACCAACCATCACCAATCACATTACCAATCATTGCCAATCATAACCAATAACATCACCATTCATCACCTATCATCACCAATAACATCACCATTCATCACCAATCATTACCAATAACATCACCAACCATCACCAATCATCACCAATCACATCACCAATCATCACCAGTCATAACCAATAACATCACAAATCATCACCAATAACATCACACTTCATCACCAATCATCACAAATCACATTACCAATCAACACCAGTCATTACCAATAACATCACCAATCATCACCAATCACATCACCAACCATCCCAATCATCACCAGTCATTACCAATCACATCACCAATCATCACCAATCATCACCAATCACATTACCAATCAACACCAGTCATTACTAAACACATTACCAATCATCACCAATCACATCACCAACCATCACCAATCATCACCAGTCATTACCATTAACATCACCAATCATCACCAATAACATCACACTTCATCACCAATCATCACAAATCACATTACCAATCAACACCAGTCATTACCAATAACATCACCAATCATCACCAAAAACATCACCATTCATCACCAATCATTACCAATAACATCACCACCAATCACATCACCAATCATTACCAATAACATCACCATTCATCACCAATTATCACCAATCACATAACCAATCATTACCAATAACGTCACCAGACATCACCAATCACATCACCAATCACATCACCAATCATCACCAATCATTAGCAATAACATCACCAACCATCACCAATCATCACCAGTCATTACCAATAACATCACCAATCATCACCAATCACATTACCAATCAACACCAGTCATTACCAATCATATCACCAATCATCACCAATAACATCACCGACCATCACCAATCATCACCAGTCATTACCAATCACATTACCAATCAACACCAGTCATTACTAAACACATTACCAATCATCACCAATCATTACCAATGACATCACCATTCATCACCTATCATCACCAATTACATTACTAATCATCACCAATCATTACAAATAACATGATCATTCATCACCAATCATAACCAATAACATCACCAATCATTACCAATAACATCACCAACCATCACCAGTCACATTACCATTCATCACCAATTATTACCAATAACATTACCATTCATCACCAATCATCACCAATAACATCACCATTCATCACCAATCATTACCAATAACATCACCATTCATCACCAATCATCACCAATAACATCACCATTCATCACCAATCATCACCAATAACATCACCATTCATCACCATTCATCACCAATCATCACCAATAACATCACCATTCATCACCAACCATCACCAATAACATCACCATTCATCACCAATCATCACCAATAACATCACCATTCATCACCAATCATAACCAATAACATCACCATTCATCACCAATCATCACAAACCATCACCATTCATCACCAATAACATCACCAATCATCACCAATCACATCACCAACCATCACCAGTCACATTACCAATCATCACCAATCATTACCAATAACATCACCATTCATCACCAATCATCACCAATAACATCACCATTCATCACCAATCATTACCAATAGCATCAGCAATCATCACCAATCACATCATCAATCATCACCAACCATCACCATTCATCACCAATAACATCACCAATCATCACCAATAACATCACCAACCATCACCAGTCACATTACCATTCATCACCAATCATTACCAATAACATCACCATTCATCACCAATCATTACCAATAACATCAGCAATCATCACCAATAACATCACCAATCATCACCAATCACATCACCAACCATCACCAGTCACATTACCATTCATCACCAATCATTACCAATAACATCACCATTCATCACCAATCATCACCAATCATTACCAATATCATCTGCAATCATCACCAATCACATCATCAATCATCACCAACCATCACCAATCATAACCAATAACATCACCAACCATCACCAATCACATTACCAATAATTACCAATAACATCACCAATAACATCACCATTCATCACCATACCAATAATATCACAAATCATCACCAATCATCACCAATCACATCACCAATCATCACCAATCATTACCAATTACATCACCATTCATCACCAATAACATTACCAATCATCACCAATTATTACCAAAAACATCACCATTCATCACCATTCATCACCAATCATCACCAATCATCAACAATCACATCACCAACCATCACCAGTCACATTACCAATCATCACCAATCATTACCAATAACATCACCAATCATTACCAATAACATCACCATTCATTACCAATCATTACCAATAACATCACCACCAATCACATCACCAATCATCACCAATCATTACCAATAACATCACCATTCATCACCAATCATCACCAATCACATTACCAATCATTACCAATAACATCACCAATCATCACCAATCACATCACCAATCGTCACCAATCATTAGCAATAACATCACCAATCATCACCAATTACATCACCAATCATCACCGACCATAACCAATCATCACCAATCATTACCAATCATCAGCAATCATCTCGATTTTGCCTCGAGGCAGATATTTACCTGCAGCAGTTCCTCGCGGAGATGTGGGTGCCCAATTGTTTGTCCGTGCTGTTTTAAATGTTCGCAATCTGGATGCCCATATAAGTGGTCCACTAATGGGTCTTTAAATACATCACACTCGGTGAGTTTAAACCCACATGAATAGCAGCAGATTTCTTTTTTAGCTGTAAAATGACAAAGAACACAGTTACAAAGAATTTAGATAAAAGTGTCAGTTAATGACAAATAGTGATAATTAACATTTAAAACTTACGATAATTTAAAAATATTAAATTTAATAGTAAACATCTCCATTGGTCTTTCCTTCAATTATTTTCCATACACATCGTGGATTCTTCGCACTCAGTATGAAGTATAGTTGTAGCAAAATATGTATAGGTTTTGGCACAATAACCATAATATGAACATAATGTGTGCGTGCGTACGTGTGTGTGTGTGCCTGCTTGTGCGTGTGTGTAAATACGTATTTATTAAAAAAAAAATAGGATCCTCCGTGGCCGAGTGGTCTAAGGCACCGTCTCAAGATCACTTACCTGTCACTGCTGAGGTCGTAGGTTCGAGTCCCGCCCAAAATCTTGATGTGAGAAAGTTTCCAGTTACTTGCGGAAGGACAGTGGTTCTACTCAGTCTGACTCAGTCTGAGGTCTTCCTCCACCAGTAAAAATGGATATGCCATAAATAACCTGAATAACCCTGAAACTTGAAAATGGCGTTAAACCCCATTCAAATGTATGGTGTTTTTTTTAAAAGATAGGAAAATTATACATAACACGGCAAAACGATACCTGAACAATAATACCCCAGATCTACCAAAGTATCTTTATAGTCATCTGTGATAATATTGGACGGTGCTTGACACAAGCTGATTTTTCTCTTCGCCCTTTCTTTGAAATATATGGCAGGACATTGGTAACTTCGAATCAGCGGATTAGAGTACTCAATTTCGAGTCCAAATACTAATCCATTGCGTGCATGGACAAATAAGTGTAGGCGAAATATCCTTTGCCTTCTCCGAATAAGTTTCTTGTTTACCATACTGATGTACTGATTGTTGAAATGAAAACCGAAAGCAGCAGCATGCAGCTATTCTGAAAGTACAATAATATTATATATTTATATCATTAAACTAAATTGTTTTTAGGCTAGTTTCAGCCAAAGCATTTTTTGAATTTGCAAACATCAATTTTGAATAGAAATTACGTATAAAAGTAAAGTAAAGTGTTTGTTTATTTTAGTGTCACCCCTATTGAAAGGGTCAGCCACACTGGGCTTATGAGACACCTTTGTGTTGCACACAGTTACTTCCCGAAAGCTATCCTTGCTAGGCGTTAGGCTGTTAGACATTCGGTACCCCTCAATTTAACTAGCTGCTGGGTAAGCAACCGGCTGAATCAGAAATAAAACAAGTGCTTCCACCGGGATTTGAACCTTAGACCTCCCACTTCCAAGGTGGACGTCTTAACCACTAAGACACGGAAGACATATAAGCTGAACGATCGGGGTTTGTTGTTTTTTTTTGCTTTTTTCAAAGGTAAATAAAAACACTAAAGTCGTCATTTGTCAAATTCTAATTAGTACATTTTGAAATATCACAAAGAGATAAATTTCAATGCAAACTTTTGATGAATGAAAATTTTGAAAATATAGTCTTTTCAGAAATACATGCATATGTTAAAACTTGATTTAATATGCTGTGTCAAATGTAAAATTAGGAAATGATGTAAGTTTTATAACATTATTTCAAACTGTTGGAAGTTATTGGAAGTCTCTAAAGAAATGATATTCTGATATCTAATTTATAACATGTCACTATGTCTTCCATCAAAAGCAATTACTATATCTAAACAAAAATGTTAATTGAAAGCCATAGGACCATAAGCATTCAAGGAACTTCACGATGGTTGGTGCCAATGATCTTGGGCTAATTGCCAAATTGTATATATTTAGGCACTGGTTTGAGTTATTTTGTTTTAATACTAGTAATAAAACCGTTAGAAAATTGTGTGAGATAGTAAGGAATTATATAGATATACACGTCATTGGAGATACCTTAGGCTTTACTATCATGTTGTATTGTCTTATTTAATAAATAGTCTTTTGCTGCTCTGGCTTCCATATTCGTATAGCATTACTTAAGTAGTCTGCAGAACGAAACCACTCTACCGATTGAGTCCGTTAAATAGCAACACATTCGGGAACATTGATTGGTTAGTTGCTTCAGGGAAAGTTTAAATGACGTCATAGTTTAGTAAGTGTTCAATAGATATGAACTGTGGGACAGACATGGAATTCACTGCCCGTTCACTGGGGGTTAATTGATCTGACTCGAGAAACGTCAGGTCCCGGGCATCAGGTTATATATACTGACTAACCACTTTTTATCACTAATTTCTTTTTATATAATATTACCTGAGCATGTCTGTGTTTTACAAGATCTCCCGTATTTGCATGATACTTTGGTGGGGATGCTTTTATATGGCATTTCGCATGGTATGATTGTAATATATCGTGTATAATATATAGTTATTCTTCGTAACTAATCGCATGTATATGTTTAGCACTTGTATTGGAGATAAACATAACCTACTTTCGGTTTGACTTCGATTGTGGCATCTACACATTTTTTACAATGACTACGGGGGAAGAGTGAGATTGGGTCCATCTATTCATCAGATTTAAGCTCCCCGTTGACATATGTCCACTCAAAGTCGATGGTCCCTCTTATCAGCTCTTATCTGGTATGTATTGACCTTTGACTGCTACATATCATGTTATTTTTATTGTACATGTTTTTTGTAAAAGAAAACGTTCTTACTTTTTCTACCACTCTGAAAACGGACATTTCTCGCAAATTGGATCTTTCATACAAACATTATTAATCCAAATAATATTTTTTTGTATTTTAAGTTTATCAGTGTTTACCAGTGACGGTTTAATTAACATATTTCAAATTTGGAATAGTTCACTTTGATTTTTTTCTTAGACAATCGTGCCTCCAAAGAAATGCAACAACATTTTGCACGTGTTTGTAATACAATTGTCCATTATAGCACTAGCTCTACCTGTCGTCTGCATTGGTTTGAATGTTCTTAATTTTCGTCATAAAGGACGCCTGGTCTTCAGGGACGTTGATGGATTTAGCAATAAAGGAACCATCCTATGAACTATTAGTTATTTGCATCATTATTCACATTTAAACTGGGTTTTTTTCCATTTATTTTATAAGGCATGACTGATTAAAATAAAGCTAATGGGAGTAAGGGGACATTTTTTTAAACTTGTGTGTTTTAGCTGTTGTTGTCGGGTGTGTAAAACATATCTAATAAAAGTCTCCTATTTTCTTTTCATTGTTGAATGCTGAGCCTACATACTCAACAGCGCCCATTGCTAATGTATTAAATGATAGCCAGTTTATTGTATTCAAGAAGAAAGATAACTCAATTAGGCATGTCATGGTATATGCAAACACAGTTATGTCCCTTATTCCATGGAATCCACAATCTGATCACCTCGGGCTTTATGTTACACAATATATTAGGTGTCATCCCACCATTGATTTTTGTTCTTTATTCTATAGTAAATAATAAAAGTTTGAAGGCTTGTCATTCATAGAGAATCCCAAATGAAAGAAGTGAAACCTACATTTTACTGTTTGTCAACCTCTGCACTATCAAAATATGATGAGAAAAGTAGGGGTCATGTGTCATATAAGAGATTTTTTTTTCTGCTCAGTGTGTACACTGTTGACAAAGTGAAAGTAGACTTCCGAAATCATGTATTCATACCCCAATTTCCAAGCATCATTTTTTTTTCTAAATTCACAATTCAAACATGACAATGCTATCAAAGTGTTCAAAATACATCAATAATGCCATTCAAATAAAAAAAAAATGAGCATTAAAATAAGGAAAATGCATTTTTAAAGAAGCACTTCCTTTTTGCAATGGTGGTGCTATGCCTATATTACGTGTATTATACAGAGGATACGGAAATACCCGATGTTTCAGGATTGGTCCAAAGTATGCGTATTATATTTCGTTTGAAAATCTGCTTCTCAACAACGGTCATTCAAATTTGTTCACATATGATACGAGTTATCCATATGAGTAAAGTTTTTAAGTTTGCACAATCAAGAGACTAGCATTTATAGGAACCCTTTAAAGGGACTTAAATTTTAATATTGGGAAACTATAGAAAATGGAAAATTCTCATTTTTTCATCCATTTGTTCAAAGATATTATTCCGTTTAAAATCTGAACACCATCAATAAGGTATGCCTTAATAAGATCAGTTGACTTTTCATAAGGGGTCAATACAGTTAAAATTTAGAAATCAGTTGACTTTTCATAAGGGGTCAATACAGTTAAAATTTAGAAATTTCAAAGTATACTTTTATCAAGGAATTATATAGAAGTATACAAGTCCTTGCTTTTATCAACTAAATAAATCTAAATATATACCTTATTATTTACCTGCTTAACCAATAAATTCTGCATATCACAATAAAAACAAAATGGCTGTACAATAATTTTGTAATGACAAAATACTTCCTCCTTCCGCTTTGTTACGTTTTCCGTTGCCGATTTTTTTCATGTTAACGGCGATGTTATTCGTATCATCAGTCACCTATCAACATGTTATTAAGTCACGGGTAGCATTGAATCATCAACTTATACGATAATATAGTTTTATCAAATTTAAAAAATCAGATATATTCCAAATTGTAGATTTTCTGTATTGTACGTATTGAACTTACGTCATTCCTAATTATAGACCTGTATTGAAAAAACATTGACTTGATCATATGAACCCTTTTTTACTTGTAACGAACTGCACAAAATATTAAAAGGACATGATACAAATGAGTTTAAGTACTTCTTTGTTTCACTTTGTTTCAACCGGAATCGGTTTCTTTCCAATAATATATACTAAAGTATTGTACTTTCGTTTTCGTTCAGGTGAAAAATCAAAGTACTTAAAGTAATGAAACCTGAAAATGGTTAAGCAGAAATAAAATAATAAAGTTTGTGTCCAATGTAGACCAGAACATTTTGTAAGCACTGATAGAAGGTGATGATGTAGATACAAAATGTTGTTTGTTATATATGCAGGGGTGGATCCAGGATTTCAGTTTAGAGGGAACAGAACAAAAAATCAGAATGGGCACACATGTTTTTCAGTAGAACTATTGTTATTTTAATAAAAATATGGGTATTGTTAAGAGTAGATCCGTAATTAAAATGGGTAGATCTAGATCTACAAGAAAATCCATAAGACGGAACAATATTTTATCTTCTAATTAGAATGTCTAAAGTTCCAGCTCCAGATATAATTATGTATTTCTTTTTTAAATTTTTTTTTACTAAATGTTGAAAATGATGCTGCACCATGCACTGATCAGTGGAATGATTAAAATAATCACAAGCTATTTAAAGTTTCTACATTATAAAATTATTCTAAATTGCAATGTGTATACAAGTCATTAAACAAACCCCCAGACATTTAGCCCATATAGCCCTCCGTTATAACTATGATGGTGCCTTTTTACTATTTAACCATAATAAGTGATATCACTTATTTAAATAGTTGTTATCACTTATTCAAGCAGGTGATATCACTTATTAGAATAAGTGATATCACCTATTCGAATAAGTGATATCACTTGTTTGTTTCGAATAGATGATATCGCTTAGTATGATTGAATAGAAAAACGGCACCCCATAGTTAACAGCTTTCTAGATTGAATATAAATCATTTACCCCATAGTAGCTTCCTTCCACTTCTTACGCAATATGTAACCTTTAGTTAGAATGATGCCCCTTTTCATGTCAGGCATGTTTTTGAAGACGAAGTAAAACAAACATGATTATTTTTATTTGCAATATTATTTCAACTGTGGACAATGACTACAAACATACAAACTGATACAGAAAGTTGGCCTACCTCTTTACATGGGTAAACATGTCCCATCTATTGGATGTAATAGACAAGTTCAGCATTCCAAATGTCCTCATCATTCTGCTGGGTCAGTGGGTGGGACATTGCCATACCCGCCATCTCAATATATGGAAATGGACACTTTAAAATAGTTATCGACAGAGGAGAAATCAAACATGTCAATAGAAGGCATGTTGAAGGTAAGTCTTATACAACACAGAAATGACAATATAGAATCGTATGTTTATTTCAATAGTGCTTCAAACGAGGTCGTTGACCAGAGACTTGAATATAAACAACTTGTCATTGAGGCATGTCATAAAGAAGTTACTATCACTGTCCGGATGTAGTGGGTGAAATACAACTGCAATAGTTCATAAAATTCTTGTGGACCATTTGAACAAAAGACACCAGTTCTTTTTAAATTATAAGTGTTAGGCTCGGAAGA
The DNA here is from genome assembly GCA_029582155.1 of Panopea generosa. Taxonomy (NCBI): domain Eukaryota; kingdom Metazoa; phylum Mollusca; class Bivalvia; order Adapedonta; family Hiatellidae; genus Panopea; species Panopea generosa. Next base: position 23,109,266 of record CM055908.1, on the reverse strand, counting down.
GTTACTAAACCACAACCGGGTGACACATCTAACCGCAGCCAAAAACACCGCCAAATTACTGAGTCTGTGACTTTTAGTGAGTGGCTCAGGACTGGCTTGGCTACTTCTGGGAAGTGCAACACTTCTCAAAGGCACCAGCATGTACATATCTATATAAGGACTACTGGAAGGCGATCTCACAGGCACCCTCTGGTCTGAATTCAAGCAGCTGTGTGGGATCCATGGTGCCAAACATTTATTACCCAGATGCTATCGTTGTCAACGGTTGTACCAAGACCAATTTATTCCCCTGACTGGTATTGCATAATATCGCAGTCTCAATCCTCCAATGTGCAAAATAAATCATTGACAATTTGAAAAGGAAGGATGAAATGTCTCATGTCTCATCCAACTGGTGCTCCTACCAACAGGTTATCTTAGAAGTTCATCTCACAAATCAGCACTCAGTTTGAAACTGATACGGAATCAGACATGGACATTTTTGTGAAGCACCCATTCATATTTACCTCCCACTGCAAAAACAAACATTCAGGACTTTCCGTTCGATCCAGACCCGATGTGCTGGATGAATCACCACTATAGTTTAAACATATTTTATTGCCAAATTATTGATTACAAAGGTCATTTCACTGGGAAAAAAAATATTTAGAACAAAAGTGTAATTTGACTGAAGGGTTTAAATTACAAAGAATGTCATTTAACTGATGGATTTTAAATTAATTACAAAGAATGTCATTTGATTTATGGATTTTAAATTAATTATAAAGAATGTCATTTGACAGATAGGTTTTAATTACAAGATGTCATTTGACTGATAGATTTTAAATTAATTACAAAGAATGTCATTAATTTGACTTATGGATTTTAAATTAATTACAAAGAATGTCATTTGACTGGTGGGTTTTAATTACAAAGAATGTCAATTGACTGGTTGGTTTTAATTACAAAGAATGTCAATTGACTGGTGGGTTTTAATTACAAAGAATGTCAATTGACTGGTGGGTTTTAATTACAGTGCTCTGTAGTCGTAACAAAAAAATCTATGCTAAATACTTTCATACTTGTGCGAGTTCCTAACCCTTTACTTCATATAGACGCCTTTGGAAACCTCTAATATAGACACCTTTGGACACCTCTAATATAGACGCCTTTGGACACCTCTAATATAGATGCCTTTGGACACCTCTAATATAGACACCTTTGGACACCTCTAATATAAATGCCTTTGGACACCTCTAATATAGACGCCTTTGGACACCTCTAATATAAATGCCTTTGGACACCTCTAATATAGACGCCTTTGGACACCTCTAATATAAATGCCTTTGGACACCTCTAATATAGACTATTTTGGAAGCCTCTAATAAAGACGTCTTTGGACACCTCTAATATAGACGCCTTTGGACGCCTCTAATATAGACGCCTTTGGACGCTTCTAATATAGAAGCCTTTAGCCGCCTCTAATATAGATGCCTTTGGACGCCTCTAATATAGACGCCTTTGAACGCCTCAAATATAGACGCCTTTGGACGCCTCTAATATAGACGCCTTTGGACGCCTCTAATATAGACGCCTTTGTCACCTCTAATATAGATGCCTTTGGACTTCTCTAATATAGACGCCTCTAATATAGACTATTTTGGACGCCTCTAATAAAGACGCCTTTGGACGCCTCTAATATAGACGCCTTTGGACGTCTCTAATAAAAACGCCTTTGGACACCTGTCATATAGACGCCTTTGGACGTCTCTAATATAGAAACCTTTGGACGCCTCTAATATAGACGCCTTTTGACACCTCAAATATAGACGCCTTTGGATGCCTCTAATATAGATGCCTTTGGACGCCTCTTATATAGACGCCTTTGTCACCTCTAATATAGACGCCTTCGGATGCCTCTTATATAGACGCCTTCGGACGCTTTTACTATAGACGCCTTCGAACGCCTATAATACAGACGCCTTTGGACGCCTCTAATATAGACGCCTTTGGACACCTCTAATAAAAGACACCTTTGGACGCCTCTCATATAGATGCCTTTGGACGCCTCTGATATAGACGCCTTTGGACGCCTCTGATATAGACACCTTTGGACGACTCTAATATAGATGCCTTTGGACACCTCTAATATAGACGCCTTTGGACATCTCTAATTTAGACGCCTTTGGACACCTCTAATTTAGATGCCTTTGGACACCTCTAATATAGACGCCTTTGGACACCTAATATAGAAGGCTTTTGAATTATTGGGTGAATTATATTTATATTAACTGACAGAGTGGAAAACAGTGCAAGAAGTGTTCAGATTGGTCGTTACAAGCAATCTGAACTCTTCCTGCACTGTTTTCAAAGGCCTTCTGTGATTGGTGTAGGAAAACGCAGATCTATGGAGTAAAGGGTTAAAGACCTTATTACATATGTCATAAACTTACAATGTAGTTAGCAACCACTGATGGAAATCTTATCAAATCTACCTGCGTTGTAATCATGACTGCAGGATGGAACATAAATAAACAGCAAGGCTATCTCTAACTGTTAATATTATTCATTTATTTACAAATAAATTAATACAAAACATGCCTTTTTTTTACAATGAAATACAAAACATGTCCATTTTAACAATAAACATTACTGCAATGCATGACATGAATTTATGGCGTACCAATACAAAATAATACAGGAATTAACAGTTCCTGAGTCTTTCTTCACTTACAAAGAAAGACAACAAAAGTATGCAGATGAAGTGATTAAGAAAATCTTTCCAAAACTTATAAAAATGTGAAATGCAAGAGTAAGCAATCCAATCATTGCAATCATTTAAAACTTTGTATTTATTAGCAAAAATAGATGTGTTTTGTATTAATGAAACTTAAGGTTTAATACAAAATTCAATTTGATATTTTTTTGTAATGTACTTTTTAAATGAGTATACATCTTGCATGTAAAGTGAACCGTACCCTCCTATATATATAAACTTTTCCTTCGTTTTTTGTTAGAACTAAGAATAAAAAAAAGTTGTACCAATTTTAAATAAACAAATTTCTTGGACCCGAAGAAATTGCAATTCTTCAAAGTAGTTGTAAAGCAGTTGTCAATCTTCTTGTTTAGTGATGCCATTTATTTATTTAATGAAAAATTAACCAAAATGAATGTATCAGTCGAATTTCCTCTTGTCTGTAGAACTGACCCTGGGCTCTCCCAATCAGGTCTGTTAAATAGCAATTGTTACAAACGTGCTGATTCGCTATCATCTATCAACATAGTAGGATGATGCTCATTGGTCAGTTAATTTGATGTTGGGAAAGCCAAATTTTAGCATGTTGATTGGTCAGTTGCTTAAAGGAAAGTTTGAATGACGTCAAAGTTTAGTAACAATCAATAGCTATGAACTGTAGGACAGGCATGGAAATCCATGCTTTTTCATTGGGGGTTAATAGACCTGATTTGGGAGATATCAGGTTCTATTATAGACTAAATTTCCTCCTTTCTCCTACATGTTATGCTAAAACATTTTTTTTTTCAAATAGTAAATTACAAAGATTTCAAATTTAAGCAAAACAAAATGGGCTGCAATTACATACAGTTTGCAATCTTTGCTGGCTGAAATCTTACCTCACTTACTGCATATTTTCGCCAAAGCATATGGACATCATGTACCGTTGTTAAGTATATATATAATTATAAAATAATGTTAACAACACATGAACAGTAGCTGCCACATATTTCTACATTCAGTTTGAGCATCTTATCATATACATGTACTACTAGCCATGTAGTAATAAATGAATACAACTTGGGACATTTTTCTTCCAAAAATAGTTTTAATTCAACTGAAGTTGGTGAAAAATCAATTTGTTTCAATGGCTAAAAAAAAGTAAAACTTTTCCAACCTGTGTAAATGTACATGTCACACACATTAAAATTTCATGAGAAATGGTATTTATGGCACAGATCCAACAGAAAAAAAAATTCAAAAGCATCGATGTATTTATCTCTTTAAAAGAGTGAGATTGGAGTCATTTATGTTAAATAATGAAAATCTTACACAAGCCTACTTTGCAGGGAATTAAATAATGTTAATGTTTTCACCAATACCAGGTCCAACCATGAGAAAAGTGTTTTAAAAAATTAAAAAAAACACCAACAAAACCTTCTCTCATGTCTATTTCTACACATTCAGAATGTAGACAAACGGAGAACCAGATGAGCACTTTGTATGCAGTCCATCCTTTATTATCGCATATTTTACTCTTTTTTTGGTCTTTAAAGGATACAAAGCACCTTATTATCATCAATAAATAAAATTTGAATGGTTTGATATGTCAAATCCACCAAAACATGACAAACTCAATATTTAAATATAAGTGGTAAACTTTAAATGAAATCCACATTCTAAAAATAGACAGCACTTAAATACTGCTTGATGACCTTCACATCGTCATTTGGATTCTTTCTAAGTACTACGTGCAAACCAGTGTATTATTAACAAACAAAATTGAAATAAAGAAATGTTGCAATTGTAGCAGGAAATCTATTTTAGTCTAACCTAGGGGAGTAGCACAATTCAGGAAATCCCCATTTAATATACCAGTTTGGTATGTATAAATACTATATCCTTTTAGCAATATCAGGTCAGTGACTGTATATATAGGCATGATATATTGGGAAAATATGCTTTTATTCAATATATTTCCTAATTATGTGGAAATATATATTTATTTTTAATTTTGATCTCATTGCCAATCACAAACTTTACAAAATTTAAGAAAATGTTTAGATCATGGAAATGGTACTATCATGCATACTGCTTTCTATCTAATGGAGTTCTAATCTAAGTTCTAAATCACGGATGAAGGTTGTTTGCTGATGGTGCTTTATATGTCTGTCATCCAAGAATACTTATACATTCCCTCCACTGTAAAACCCACAGTAGCATGAGCCATATCGACAGCAGTTTCTGTGAATGTTTCCACACAGCTAGTAGAGCTTTATGCAGTCCAAATCATGTTTGCTATCTTCCTGTAAAAGCTATTTTGAGCTTTTGTATCATCACATGACTTTGGCGTTTATCTGCGTTTTTAAGCTCAGTGCTAATGTGCTAGTTTCATTGTTGATTGACAAAACTATAATCTAAGAGTTCATTTATTGCGCTTCACAGTTTTTCTGTTATGAGATGTTGGTATATCTGCGACAAATGCACGGAACCTGTATTCCATTTCCTTACGCCGGGCCATCAGCTCATGATGCAGAGTCTCAGCCTGAAAAATAAATAATTCACAGTGAAGTATTGTTCTGGATAAATGGTTAAAATGAATTTTCACAGTGAATTATTGTTCTGGATAAATGGTTAAAATGAATCATTCACAGTGAATTATTGTTCTGGTTAAATGGTTAAAATGAATCATTAACAGTGAATTTTCGTTCTGGATAAATGGTTAAAATAAATTATTCACAGTGAATTACTATTCTGGATAAATAGTTAAAATGAATAATTCACAGTGAATTTTCATTCTGGATAAATGGTTTAATTGAATTATTAACAGTGAATTACTGTTCTGGATAAATAGTTAAAATGAATCATTCACAGTGAATTATTGTTCTGGATAAATGGTTTAAATGAATCATTAGCAGTGAATTATCATTCTGGATAAATGGTTAAAATGAAATATTCACAGTGAATTACTGTTCTGGATAAATAGTTAAAATGAATCATTCACAGTGAATTATCTTTCTGAATAAATGATTAAAATAAATCATTCACAGTGAATTATCATTCTGGATAAATGGTTAAAATGAATTATTCACAGTGAATTACTGTTCGGGATAATCATTAACAGTGACTTACTGTTCGGGATAAATAGTTAAAATGAATTATTAACAGTGAATTATCATTCTGGATAAATGATTTAAATGAAACATTCACAATGAATTATTGTTCTGGATAAATGGTTAAAATGAATTATTCACAGTGAATAACTATTCTGGATAAATAGTTAAAATGAATCATTCACAGTGAATTATCGTTCTGGATAAAAGGTTAAAATGAATCATTCACATGGTTAAAATGAATCATAAATGGTTAATTACTGTTCTGGACAATAGTTGAAATGAATCATTCACAATGAATTACTGTTCTGGATAAATGGTTAAAATGAATCATTCACAGTGAATAATCATTCTGGATAAATGTTTAAAATGAATCATTCACAGTGAATTATCATTCTGGATAAATGGTTAAAATGAATCATTCACAGTGAAAACTGTTCTGGACAAATGGTTAAAATGAATCATTAACAGTGAATTACTGTTCTGGATAAATAGTTGGAATGAATCATTCACAGTGAATTACTGTTCTGGATAAATGTTTAAAATGAATCATTAACAGTGAATTGCTGTTCTGGATAAATGGTTAAAATGCATGATTCACAGTGAATTAGCGTTCTGAATAAATGGTTAAAATGAATTATTCACAGTGAATTACTGTTCGGGATAATCATTAACAGTGAATTACTGTTCAGGACAAATAGTTAAAATGAATCATTAACAGTGAATTATCGTTCTGGATAAATGATTAAAATGAATCATTCACAATGAATTATTGTTCTGGATAAATGGTTAAAATGAATCATTAACAGTGAATTATCATTCTGAATAAATGGTTAAAATGAATTATTCACAGTGAATAACTATTCTGGATAAATAGTTAAAATGAATCATTCACAGTGAATTATCGTTCTGGATAAATGGTTAAAATGAATCATTCACAGTAAATTATCATTCTGGATAAATGGTTAAAATGAATTATTACCAGTGAATTACTGTTCTGGACAAATGGTTAAAATGAATCATAAATGGTGAATTACTGCTCTGGACAAATAGTTGAAATGACTCATTCACAGTGAACTATCATTCTGGATAAATGGTTAAAATGAATTATTAACAGTGAATTACTGTTCTGAACAAATGGTTAAAATGAATCATTAACAGTGAATTACTGTTCTGGATAAATAGTTGGAATGAATCATTCACAGTGAATTACTGTTCTGGATAAATGTTTAAAATGAATCATTAACAGTGAATTGCTGTTCTGGATAAATGGTTAAAATGCATGATTCACAGTGAATTAGCATTCTGAATAAATGGTTAAAATGAATCATTTACAGTGAATTACTGTTCTAGATAAATGGTCAAAATGAAAGTGAATTCCCTATATTATTCTACACCATGGCAGACACCTAAAATGTATATTTCCCAACCAGATGTGACTCTTTAAAGCTTAAGCTAATAAAATGTAAACATATCTTACTCAATAATGTATAGTTTAACACTTGGTTTACTACAAGTAACCTTGTATCAATCTTATATTTTATTTTGAGTTCAAGGAAAACAATGATTATAATAAATATTCATGTATATTCAAACTCAACCAGCAGTGAGTAGACTTATTATATGTGTTGTTATATCAGGTGAGAATCATGATGAGCTAAACAAGGAAATACTAGAGATGAGGATGAAATTGAAGAAATTAATCAAATATTGAGGTTCTCTTTTCAACTGGAAACAATTGGCGTTCAGTTTCAAAAAGTCATTACAGGGTATGAGAAATTGAAACCATCACCTAAACAAAATTGCCAGGTTGAAAAGATCTATTTAAAATCAATGCTTTATAGCCAGTAAGTTTGTTCTGTGGCTATGTTCATCCTTTTCCATTATGACTACAGTAGTTGAACATGATTTAGGTAACTTGATATAATACCATGTGACTACAGGTATATCATCAAGTAATTCATTATTGTGTCATTATTTGATGTTATGAGGCCTTGGACTGCAAACACAGGAGTTGCAGGTTCGATCCCCTGCTCCTCCAACTAAAAATACTCAGTCTTCTGGATGAAACTTTTACAAAAATCAAGGTCCCATGCATCAATGCTTTTACACTGACAATGTTAAAGAACCATGAACGCCACAAAGGGGTCTTCTCTGTATCTCTGCACTATCCTCAAAAAATCTAAAATTACTAATAATCTTCTGGAGCTGTCATGCATATGGGAAACCGGTGGCCACAATAAATAAACTTATCATCATCATTATTATTGTTCAGGTTGGAGACCTGGCAAACTGTCCCCCGACACGTGTACATGTATGCTGCCAGTTTGATGTGACAAACTATAACTGTACCCTAAATATTTAATTCAGTGTTCAATCAATTGACATGAAAGGTGAGAAGCTTATGAAATAAACAGATATTCCATTCTGAAGCTATTGGCAGGTACCAACACACAAATAAGAACATTAACTTGCGGTACCTTTTACACCATGAAACAGTTGCACAACTGCACATGTCTGTCAAAACATTTTGTAGTGTAAAAACATTATCCCTAACTAGCACTACAGCAACAACACATAAAACATCCAAGCACACACATCAATATAAAGCATGCCATGCAACGTCATGCTGGTGAAATCCTTGGCTTTATATTAATATACATGTATATATATATCTTTATATATATTTGGGAGAATATACTTATACTATTGCTATGGTCATATTCAAATTCAGATGTCAATATATTCACATATTTGTGTTTGTTGGCAGCTGCAAAAGCATTTTTTTATTTCTGTATGTCTTTATGAAGAAGCAACAGAGTACAGCACCACAACTATATTACATAATGTGTACACCTGTGCCATCACTATATTGTAATGCAAGTAATACTCTGCACTACCTTGCACAAACCAGCCATCCTGAAGCCAGATGCAGACATGAGATTATCGGTATAGACATGAGATTATCGGCATAGACATGAGATTATTGACAGACATGAGATTATCGTAATAATGATTGTATTATAGTTGATATTTGATTAATGCTTCACCATCCTTCCATATTGTTAATCTTGGTTATTTGTGACAATTCTTTATTTACAGACAAATATTATATTTTGAAAGTTTGACATTTTTTTTTTTATTTTTAAAAATAATCTCTCATACTGTTAGTTTTGGATTGTTGGATTGGTGCGATTGAAACAAAAAAAATGCATTTTAAATGCAAAACTGCAGGACACAGTGTCTGACAGGATCAAATTCAAATCTTGTTTTTTGTATTATTTTTTACTGCACAAAGCAAAAATACATTTGTCTTTTAACAGAAGCAAGTGTCACAGATAATCAAGAATATTCTTGGACCTATACGGCTAAAAACATGGCGGCCACTCGTATTGTACTGTCAATCACTATTAACCGCTGTACATCTTAAAATATTCCACACTTAAAACACCCATCCTTAATCTACTTCAATGCCAAACAAAATGTAGAATTTACAAAAGCCAAACTTTGTATTTGTTTTTAATAAGACTACAATTTCAATAATTTATTGTGACTTTTTACAATTTGTGGCGTCTTTGTGAAAATATTATTTTCTAATGTTATGCACTCATTTGTTTATGTTAAACTGGGAGACATGCACTCATCAGACAAGAATACTTCTTGTTTCGGAGGGGATCTCTTACAAAAATAACAAACTTACACTTCCTAAATATTGTGTATTTCCAATGACTATTTGTATATAGTATTCACATCAAACATAGCAAGGTCTTAACAAGTATTGCCTGATTGCCAGATTTGTAAAAAATATTACCAACGTTAAAGAATACATTTATTAATATTACTTATGGATTATTACAGGACAAGTGCAAGCTTTCATATGCTAGCAAATGTTTTTTTTTATTATATAATTATGTGTGTGAATAATGTCATGTAATTAATTGTAAGCAATTTATATTTCAGGTACAGTGTACAAACAAATATATTTTACTTATTCATCTGTGTACAGTGTACATACAAATGTATTTTACCTAATAATTCATGTATAGTGTACAGGCAAACATATTTTACCTACTAATTCACGCATAGTGTACAAGCAAATATCTATAACCTAATATTTCATGCACCATGTACAGGCAAATATATTTTACCTGACATTACAATCATATACAGTGTATAGGTAAATATATTTTACCTAAAATTTTATGTACATTGTACTTGCAAATATATTTTACCTAATATTTCATGTACAGTGTACAGGCAAATATATTTTACGTAATATTTCATGTGCAGTGTACAGGCAAATATATTTTACTTTAATCATTCATGTACAGTATACAGGCAAATATTTTTAACCTAATATTTCAAGTACAGTGTACTGGCCAATATTTTTAACCTAATAGTTCAGGTACCATGTACAGGTAAATATATTTTATCTAATATTTCATGTACAGTGTACAGACAAATAAATTTTACTTAATATTCCATGTACAGTGTATGGCAAATATATTCAAAGTTTCCAACATTGGATTAATACACTGTTAGGATTTCTACACTGATATATAATTATCACTCTGTCTATATTAGATCATATGTTTACTTTTTTAATGACAAATTAAATCTTGTCAATTATTTACAACCCATTTTGAATAATTTGTATGAAAAGTAACAAAACAGAAATTAAATTTAGCAAAACGGTAACTACAATGTATATAATTAGCAAACATAATGATATATGGGTTTTGTTAAATCAATGAAGGTATGGTAACTCAAAACAGCATAAATACCTACATCGTATAATATATACTATAATTTAACAACCATGTTTGCATTAATTCCTTATATAATTTTCAAGAATTCAAGAAGTATGAACACAACTATGCCCCTAGTCCTTTTCCCCCATCAGTAGACCAGATTAAATTGTACAATTACCAGTCAACAATTCCCAAACCAAGTTCAACAATTACCAAACCGAGTTTAACAATTACACAGTTCAGTCCAACAACTGCTCAATTACTATCAAATTCAGTCAAACAATTACATGTCATTACTTACATTGTCTTTATATGACAATTTTCTTGCTCAATCCTGCATATGCTAAAGTCTCACAACACTAATTATCACAATGCATAACGGGAGACTGGATCTAACAGTTACAAATATAGTTCAACAGTTACCAGTATAGAACCAAATATATTCCAACAATTACCAGAGCAAGTCCAAGCAATTACAGAAGTCTCTGTGTGACAATTTTTATCCATTTAATTAAACTATATTGATCAATTACCAGGTTTATTCCAACAATTACCAAACATCAAATAACATAAATAGTCACAAACTTACTAGAATATGCAAAACTAAGTACAAGATATAAAAGTTCTGGACAGAAATTCAACAAATAATAGACAGAGCATTTCCTGTTAAATAATTACCAGACTGGGTCCATTAATTCATAAATTGGGTGAAACTGTAAATAGTCCTAAAACTTTCCCTGTCCCATCCAACACCATGACAGTTACAAGCGTACTGGTCAGCAACTTCGACAAACCCAAAACCACATGACAATATGATAAAAATTTACAGTGCACTATGAATTGTGGGATAGGCACGGAATTCCCAGCTTTTTCATTAAATAAAAAAATCCAGGAATTGAGATAAGCCTAAAATTCTGTGAAACAATTACCACATTTAGCCTTACAGTTAGCATAATGTGAGATCAACCAGGTTTAGTTCAACTACTAGACTAGAAATGGTCCTAAGCTTACCACGGTAGCAAGGTAGCAACCATTACATTACAGACATAACAGCTTGCTGAGATTGGCCAGTTGTTGAGTTATGCCGCAAGTTGATAAATGCATTAGAATGTGGGACAGACAGGGAATTCCATGCTTTTGTACCAGGGTAAAACAGACCTGAATTGGGAGATGCCAGGTACTGGGATAAACTAGCTATGAATTGTGGGACCGACAGGGAATTCCCTGCTTTGGTATAGGGTATAACAGACTTGAATGGGAGATGTCAGGTAATGAGATAGACTTGATCATAAAATTACTTGATGAAGTGCAACTTATGAATACCTGCATGCTGCGCTGACTAATTTCAAACCGTAGTACTAATTCTAAGTATAAAGCAAGGTCATCTATATATGTGTACAATATACCAGTGTATTTAATCTAAGGATGCTTTACTTACACAGTGGCCATTATAAAACACGGCAGCCAGGTACCTGGCTACTGATGTTGAGACACCAATGTACTCGCGTGTTTGGAGCCGAGCACAGAGCTCCCTTTAAGAGAGCGTCCTGGATTGTTGAAAAGTTAGGGTTAGTATACAGTTATTGTTCACCACGTGTCCAAGTCTGCGTTTACAATTTAACAATCTTGCTATTATCTATCTAAAACTCATCTTCCAAACTTTAAAATCGTTTCTTAGTTAACAAATATACATAAAGGGACACTGACTTGAAATAACTGAGAATTAATTATTGTCATTGTAAATTACTCATGCTTATTTCAAAGTGCTGGCATTCTTTTAATTTTAACTTAATCATCAGTACAACTATTTCACACATTGTGTTCCATTTAAATTTATTTATAAAAGAAGAGATTGTAAAACTCAGAAAAAAAACCCGCAAACTTCATTATTTTACATACATTGTATCTGTAAGCAGTATTTTACAGAATCTTTAATTGCCTCGTTAAAAGGGGTTTAATACTATATTCAACACATTGCAGTTGGTACATGGCAACCAGTTTTATTGGTTGTCCTTAGATGAAACATTACTGTGACCAGAACAGAAGTACTCTCAATTCAGCAGTAACTGATAGGCCATTCTCATACAAAATGTTTGGAACAAAATGAACTTAAAGGGAGTAGATCTTTATCAGGAAAAACTGCTTATCAATGCTGTAAAAAATGAAATTATTTTTAGAATGGATAAAAAGCATCTCATTATCATTTGTAGAAAAAAATCTGAATGAATGGTTTGGTATGTCAAAACTATCAAACGTGACAAAATTTATATTTAAATTTGAGTGGTAAACATGAAACAAAATCCTAAAAATAGACAGCTCTTAAATACTGCTCAATGACCTTCACATCGTGATTCAGACTTTTTCTTAGATGAAACAATTTTTAATACATGTAAATCTGTATAACTGATAAAAATGAAATCACGTGACTCATTTAATATGTCACAAAATATGCTGCAATTTTAAGTGGGAAATCTATTTAAGACTTTCCTAGGTGCCTAGCCAGTGTTAGGAAATTTCTTTCCAATAATTATTTTAGCATGTTTAAATACATAAAAAATTATCCTTTTAGCGAACAAGGGTCTGATATATATAACAAGATATATTGGAAAAAATCTTTATAGACAATTTTAAAATTTTGAAAATTCCTGATATACTCCCTTTAAAACCATGACATCTGCAGTGAAAGGTCAATGACAGTAACATTGTCTTAGGTCACTAGATCAAGGAGAACTCCTTTGTTACTGACATAAAATTGCAAAAGAGTGTACAACACAATAATGTAATAGATTTTCAAGTACTTTTTTATTTGCCTAAATAAAATTATCAATGAGTCAAACATGGTAAATAGCTGCCAAACAAGATTCTATGGATCCAGTTTATCAAAAGTGACTTACACATGTTACATTTATAATTTTGTTTATGACCTTAACTCGGTATATACAGGTATTAATATCAATTCAATTATGCCACGATGAGAAATATTGTCTTAAACCACTCCAACAAGCAACATCGGATTCTGAAACAGTTTTGATAAAGGAACATTAATTTAATTGTATGAATAAATCACAGACTTGGACAGGTGGTGTTAGGTTAATAAGAAATGTTAAGTTTTTTTTATTATAAGTCTACAAAATTCCAATTAAATTTATTTTTCTAATTTGAGTTATTTTTAGAGAAACTTTAATTTTTTTTTTTTTTTAAACAATAAATTTCTGTGATAATGTCACTATCATGTTTATCATACATGTCTACATATTATGCTAGGTTATGATAAAGTTATTAAAAGTACACACAAGAACTAGTAAACATATACAGAAAGACCCAAACCAAATGGTCTTACATTGGTCAGTATCTAGTCATTCAGCTGGAGAATGACCTGTTTCTATGAAAAAGATCAAACAATATCTTAATAATATTAAAGTATGAATTGAAAAGTAAAAATAAAACAAATTACCAACTACAACTACCATTGACATGCAAGATGGTTATAGAGAATTCTACATAATGGTGTATATGTTTATTTGATGGAGGATGTTGTAAAATGCATTCATCTTTAGTTTATACTACAAGTAATTTATTTTAGCTCAATTTCGATGAAAGCTCAGAGCTTTTATGAACTCCTCTCGAGTTTACTTCCTGGGTAGAACCAGTACTCAGTGTTGTTTTATATGAGGCATCGGGTCAAGCGGGGGATCGAACCCGCAACCTCTGGCATTCATCTTACAAGGTAGAGGTCAAGGACAAATCATTGCTGTATGTCATTTTCAAGGTTTTATTGAATTTATTAAGGCTGCTATCAGTGGTTTTGTTAAAATCCAGACTGGCTGATAGAGAAATCTAATATTTATTTCTCTAATGCTTGTCACTTACATTTTTAAGGAAATATGCCCACAACAGACATAAGATATATTATAAAACTAATAATAGTAGTGGCTGACCCTGGGGACAGATAATATACATAATATTATCAAGGGACCTGGTTCAGGGTTTTCAACTCGAGTAACAATATAAATTTACAGGGCCCCATGACTGAGTGCAATAAATAAGCAATATTATTTAGGCTTAAGCTATAAATAGCTCTCTCCTAAATGAACAATATACTATATTTTAATATAATTGTTGTACAAACTGTACAAATCTTTTTATCATAGTATTGTTTTCCCCTAAACTGTGCCATTTATGTAAAAAGGTAAAGGATCAATTACATTCTTTTTAGAAACTTATTTTTTCCACCCTGTCCAGATGTGTTGCATGTAAAACTATAGTATATAAGTCATGGTTGACACAAATTCTATTGGGTTGGTAGAGGCCTTGATATTATATAGAAATATATTGTAAAAAAGAAAGAAAAAAAACTAAATTAACTGTTGAAAGTTTTGTGACACACTTATATCTGTGATAAAATTGTGATGCTTTAGTCTTTCCTTTCATTCGACAAAAGTTTGAGAATGTGTGAGTGCATAATTATAAGTGATGAATGGAACTACATGTACATAAAAGCAAACGTGCAAAATGACGAAAGTGAAAATCATAATAATAATTCTTACAAAACAAATAAACTTGTTAACAGGTGATATGAAAAACCTATAATTCAACATTATATTGCAATCACACTTTGCAAAGAATGAACAATTTGAAATGACTGGTATGACTACATTTATCTATCTGATATAGTAACAATGTTTTTTATGCATGTTACTATAAAGTTCCAGTATTTGCCGTACCTAGTTTTGGACCTATTTAATTTATTTTGTTCAAGAATGTGCATAAATATAACTTATAATATGCAAGAACAAAACAGGCCATGGTGTATTTTATTTGCAATGTTCAGCTAAAAATTCTCTTTTTTTCCCCTCAAATCTGAATAGTTAAATGGACAAGTAAGGAAGGAGCAGTATAATGGGGACAATGCATGTTTTATCACAAAAATGATATACACATTGATACTTTGTAAATTGCTCTTAAAGTCTTTGCAGCAGGACATAAAACTGACAAATTCTTTTTTTTTAAATTGGTGACATTAAATATAATTTGTATACAAATCACACTCTATTAATTTTTTTCCATGCAAGAATGTCTAAAAAGCAGGTTTATACACTTTAAATAAATGCAATTTTTATCATGTCAGTCTAGGTGCTGTAATACAGAATACCTGATAAACTTTGCTTCATCAGACCATTTATCAGACAATTACGCGAAATTATGACAACCAATAAGCTGATGATGCAGAGCATTCAACTCCTACTAGTATTTAAATGTTTAAAAATAAATATTCAAACAAACAATGTATTGACCAATCAAACTAACTAAACTGACATGATAAAAATAACAATGTTAATGCCTGATATAATCAAGTGTCCCCGGTTAAGCTTGAAAAAACTTGGATTTAGTACTCAACAAATGGTTCAGTGTTTTCTCTCAGCAACCAGATAAATGTGAATATATCAGGCACTCACATAATATTCTCTATTTACATGCATATTTTAAATATTTACTAATCAAAACAATGCACTGGTAATCATCTAACACAAAATTAGTTATGCAGAACTAATTAGATCTTTATTTAATATTATGTCATGCAACTAAAAAACAGAGAGGGATTACCAAGAAATGGAAACTTAGATGTTACTGAGTCTGAAACAGGTACACATATTTCATGTTAGACCCTCGTTTATAAATTATACAAATATTAGTTTCTTTTTTAGTTTGTGTGGTATTACTGGTATGTATAAACGTTGGTTTAAATTACTCCATGTATCCAATTTGTTTGAAAAGTTAAAGACTATAATCTCAAAATGAATAAGTTATGAATTATATTAAATTTACAGCATATCAAAATATAGTAAATCAAGGGAGACAACTCCTCCTAGAAACCATAACTAAATTTGTCAGAGTTATCTGGTTATTTCAGTTACGACATGTGCAGATCATGTGTGATTGTGCTGGAGAAAATAATCATCCACATGGGAAAAGTGTAGAAAGAAGTCTAGATTGTACAAAACAAGAAAGATCATAAACTGCAGAAAATGCAGGTAAAGTAGATAAATCCCGATGAAAAGTTAGGTAACTCTACACCGTTCCCACGTATCTGAATATGATAAGAGTGTTCAGTAAATACTTTAAAGATTCGACACAGCTCTGATATTCTCTAGTCTATTGTCACACAAAAAGTCTATTGTAAATTGGTTTTATACTCATCAAACAGTCTGGCAATATTTTAGAGGCACACATGGTACACTAACACTTATAAAGGCACTGGTGGAATCTAAACTTGGCAACATAAACCCTCAACCAAATTAATACTTTTCTGTTAACATCTAAAATTTAAAACTAAGCAATGGCGATTTCATTGCCATGCGATAAATCATAGTTGCCTATTATGGAACACTCGGGATAAGTGAATTACTGCACTAGGAAACATTCATCAATAAAATTGATGTATTTAACTGAAACCTCATAAAAATATGTTTACTAGCCAAGTTTTCTTGTACAACATATAGAGCATTTTACTACAACACCAATTCAATGGGGTCAAAGTTCAAATTTTACAATAACGTGCAGATTATCAGCCATCATTTTTTGGCAGCTATTTGTACATTCTTTGTAGGTTAATTTTTGGATTCCCTCTATAAATTAACTGTTGTTTTAAACAACAAGTTTTATCTATATATCAAACCCAGGAAAATGAATATCATTTTGTGAGACACTTCATATGATATGCTCTTATAATAATAAATATATATTTTACAACATAACCTCCTAATTTTGCTACTTAAAAGCTGAAATTGGTGGTAAACATTTCTTAAAAAAAGATTGACCTATATATTTTTTAGACATTATTATACATGTGTGCAAATAAGACACCCTTTTGTTTCACAACATTTTTTTAACTTGTGCAAACTCATTTTATTTTGCTTAATCAGTATGGATATATTGTTTATCTGATGGAAATGGTGATGCTGAGTGACATAATCACCACTTGTAGACCTGGGGCCAGTTTATCTGATGGAAATGGTGATGCTGAGTGACATAATCACCACTTGTAGACCTGGGGCCAGTTTATCTGATGGAAATGGTGCTGCTGAGTGACATAATCACCACTTGTAGACCTGGGGCCAGTTTATCTGATGGAAATGGTGATGCTGAGTGACATAATCACCACTTGTAGACCTGGGGCCAGTTTATCTGATGGAAATGGTGCTGCTGAGTGACATAATCACCACTTGTAGACCTGGGGCCAGTTTATCTGATGGAAATGGTGCTGCTGAGTGACATAATCACCACTTGTAGACCTGGGGCCAGTTTATCTGATGGAAATGGTGCTGCTGAGTAACATAATTACCACCTGTAGACCTGGGGCCAGTTTATTTGATGGAAAAGGTGCTGCTGAGTGACATAATCACCACTTGTTAACCTGGGGCCTGTTTATCTGATAGAAATGGTGCTGCTGAGTGACACAATCACCACCTGTAGACCTGGGGCCAGTTTATCTGATGGAAATGGTGCTGCTGAGTGACATAATCACCACTTGTAAACCTGAGGCCAGTTTATCTGACGGAAATAGTGCTGCTGAGTGACATAATCACCACTTGTAGACCTGGGGCCAGTTTATCTGATGGAAATGGTGCTGCTGAGTGACATAATCACCACTTGTAGACCTGGGGCCAGTTTATCTGATGGAAATGGTGCTGCTGAGTGACATAATCACCACCTGTAGACCTGGGGCCAGTATATTTGATGGAAAAGGTGCTGCTGAGTGACATAATCACCACTTGTTAACCTGGGGCCTGTTAATCTGATGGAAATGGTGCTGCTGAGTGACATAATCACCACCTGTAGACCTGGGGCCAGTTTATCTGATGGAAATAGTGCTGCTAAGTGACATAATCACCACTTGTAGACCTGGGACCAGTTTATCTGACGGAAATGGTGCTGCTGAGTGACAGCTGCTGAGTGACATAATCACCACTTGTAAACCTGGGGCCAGTTTATCTGATGGAAATGGTGCTGCTGAGTGACATAATCACCACTTGTAGACCTGAGGCCAGTTTATCTGATGGAAATAGTGCTGCTAAGTGACATAATCACCACTTGTAGACCTGGGGCCAGTTTATCTGACAGAAATAGTGCTCCTGAGTGACAGCTGCTGAGTGACATAATCACCACTTGTAGACCTGGGGCCAGTTTATCTGATGGAAATGGTGCTGCTGAGTGACATAATCACCACCTGTAGACCTGGGGCCAGTTTATTTGATGGAAATGGTGCTGCTGAGTGACATTATCACCACTTGTTAACCTGGGGCCTGTTTATCTGATGGAAATGGTGCTGCTGAGTGACATAATCACCACCTGTAGACCTGGGGCCAGTTTATCTGATGGAAATAGTGCTGCTAAGTGACATAATCACCACTTGTAGACCTGGGGCCAGTTTATCTGACGGAAATGGTGCTGCTGAGTGACAGCTGCTGAGTGACATAATCACCACTTGTAGACCTGGGGCCAGTTTATCTGATGGAAATGGTGCTGCTGAGTGACATAATCACCACTTGTATACCTGAGGCCAGTTTATCTGACGGAAATAGTGCTGCTGAGTGACATAATCACCACTTGTAGACCTGGGGCCAGTTTATCTGATGGAAATGGTGCTGCTGAGTGACATAATCACCACTTGTAGACCTGGGGCCAGTTTATCTGATGGAAATGGTGCTGCTGAGTGACATAATCACCACTTGTAGACCTGGGGCCAGTTTATCTGATGGAAATGGTGCTGCTGAGTGACATAATCACCACCTGTAGACCTGGGGCCAGTTTATTTGATGGAAAAGGTGCTGCTGAGTGACATAATCACCACTTGTTAACCTGGGGCCTGTTTATCTGATGGAAATGGTGCTGCTGAGTGACATAATCACCACCTGTAGACCTGGGGCCAGTTTAACTGATGGAAATAGTGCTGCTAAGTGACATAATCACCACTTGTAGACCTGGGGCCAGTTTATCTGACGGAAATGGTGCTGCTGAGTGACAGCTGCTGAGTGACATAATCACCACTTGTAGACCTGGGGCCAGTTTATCTGATGGAAATGGTGCTGCTAAGTGACATAATCACCACCTGTAGACCTGGGGCCAGTTTATCTGATGGAAATAGTGCTGCTAAGTGACATAATCACCACTTGTAGACCTGGGGCCAGTTTATCTGACGGAAATGGTGCTGCTGAGTGACAGCTGCTGAGTGACATAATCACCACTTGTAGACCTGGGGCCAGTTTATCTGATGGAAATGGTGCTGCTGAGTGACATAATCACCACTTGTAGACTTGGGACCAGTTTATCTGATGGAAATGGTGCTGCTGAGTGACATAATCACCACTTGTATACCTGGGGCCAGTTTATCTGATGGAAATGGTGCTGCTGAGTGACATAATCACCACCTGTAGACCTGGGGCCAGTTTATCTGATGGAAATGGTGCTGCTGAGTGACATAATCACCACTTGTATACCTGGGGCCAGTTTATCTGATGGAAATGGTGCTGCTGAGTGACATAATCACCACTTGTATACCTGGGGCCAGTTTATCTGATGGAAATGGTGCTGCTGAGTTACATAATCACCACCTGTAGACCTGGGGCCAGTTTATCTTGTGGAAAAGGTGCTGCTGAGTGACATAATCACCACTTATAAACCTGGGGCCAGTTTATCTGATGGAAATGGTGCTGCTGAGTGACATTATCACCACCTGTAGACCTGGGGCCAGTTTATCTGATGGAAATGGTGCTGCTGAGTGACATAATCACCACTTGTAGACCTGGGGCCAGTTTATCTGATGGAAATGGTGCTGCTGAGTGACATAATCACCACTTATAGACCTGGGGCCAGTTTATCTGATGGAAATGGTGCTGCTGAGTGACATAATCACCACTTGTAGACCTGGGGCCAGTTTATCTGATGGAAATGGTGCTGCTGAGTGACATAATCACCACTTGTAGACCTGGGGCCAGTTTATTTGATGGAAATGGTGCTGCTGAGTGACATAATCACCACTTGTAGACCTGGGGCCAGTTTATCTGATGGAAATGGTGCTGCTGAGTGACATAATCACCACTTGTAGACCTGGGGCCAGTTTATCTGATGGAAATGGTGCTGCTGAGTGACATAATCACCACCTTGTAGACCTGGGGCCAGTTTATCTGATGGAAATGGTGCTGCTGAGTGACATAATCACCACTTGTAGACATGGGGCCAGTTTATCTGATGGAAATGGTGCTGCTGAGTGACATAATCACCACTTGTAGACCTGGGGCCAGTTTATCTGATGGAAATGGTGCTGCTGAGTGACATAATCACCACTTGTAGACCTGGGGCCAGTTTATCTGATGGAAATGGTGCTGCTGAGTGACATAATCACCACCTGTAGACCTGGGGCCAGTTTATTTGATGGAAAAGGTGCTGCTGAGTGACATAATCACCACTTGTTAACCTGGGGCCTGTTTATCTGATGGAAATAGTGCTGCTGAGTGACATAATCACCACTTGTAAACCTGAGGCCAGTTTATCTGACGGAAATAGTGCTGCTGAGTGACATAATCACCACTTGTAGACCTGGGGCCAGTTTATCTGACGGAAATAGTGCTGCTGAGTGACATAATCACCACTTGTAGACTTGGGACCAGTTTATCTGATGGAAATGGTGCTGCTGAGTGACATAATCACCACTTGTAGACCTGGGGCCAGTTTATCTGATGGAAATGGTGCTGCTGAGTGACATAATCACCACTTGTAGACTTGGGACCAGTTTATCTGATGGTAATAGTGCTGCTGAGTGACATAATCACCACTTGTAGACTTGGGACCAGTTTATCTGATGGAAATGGTGCTGCTGAGTGACATAATCACCACTTGTAGACCTGGGGCCAGTCTATCTGACGGAAATAGTGCTGCTGAATGACATAATCACCACTTGTAGACTTGGGACCAGTTTCACTAAATATCTCAAGCTATCAAGTTCTCTGAAAGATTACCTAATCCATTACATATCAAATAATCACACAGAACTGAAGTTGGAACAATCTATGCTCATTGGTAAAGATGAGATGTTTAGTAAAACTGGGGCTTGCAGTCTCAGATTCACTAAACATCTCAACTTCACATTTTCCTCAACACAAATTGATATGAGGTTTGTCCCATGTTCGTCTAATGTGTAATGAGTTCAAGAAATCATTTACAGAAATTGAGATGTTTTTTATTTTAGAAAAACCCCAGCTTTAGATATTTATTGAAACTGATCCCTGTAATGTACCCATGTGTTTTAATGTGTTAATTTGTCTCTTTAACACATTTAATCAAGCAAATTTCATTAAACTATGTCATACAGGACTTGCATGCTGTACTTTAAGTAAAACAGATATCAATAACATTAGACATCAAAACTGTTAGCGACAGAATCTAAAATACTGAAAATACAGTAAAACCTGTGTAAGCAGTCACCTCCATTAAGCAACCACGTTTTAAGCAGCCACATTTGCTATTTTCCATATCTGTGCTTAAAGAGCAAATTAACCTGTATTATAAGGTCACTTTTGCTAATTCCCTTGTCTGGCTGCTTACGACAGGTTTCACAGTACTCTACACAAAAAAGGGTACCTTTCTTTCATGTCTATCAATATTAATGTTTCAAGTATATAGATATTGCCAGATATTGCCAGATGTTGATGAGTTTGTTTAACTTCCTTTTATTATTAGTAAAACTGTTTCTATGGCTACAAAGCATATATAAAAGCACAACCTGTCGTCCATTGTTTCAGTTCAGTATACCGACGTAACAAGTCTTTCTGCAGCATTTTCACCTAGTTCCCAGATTAAATTGCAATAAAAGGTCAATAAAACATACATTTATACAATATGAACTTGTCACAACTCACAAACATAAATATAATCAAACACTGAAAAATAAATTATTTATAAACATGTGGTACAGCTGCCTCTATTAGATGTGTTACCGATCAAAGTAGCAGAATATAATACCTGGATGTACCTTCCTATTGGTTTATGTAAATGGTAACATTGTATAGCAGGTATTTCATTAATCTTCTAATCACATTCTACTCTAGTTCAGAGATTTTTAATTTTCACTTCAGACTTCCATAGATTCTTAATTGATGAAAAGAACTGAATCTCTGATTACATGTACTGAACAATTGATTGATTGAATATTTAGCATCATTATTATGTCATCGAATGTTAACAGACATTAAGTTAACCTAACCGCTGTTTCCTGGGATCCTGAAAGATTTACCAGTACTGGAGCACACCCAATCTCCACAAATAACTGATAACTTTCCCCATTTGAATCAGCGATGAGAGACGAATGATAATGATAACGATATAAATATGTGTATAACACTTTTCTGATAGTGAAATGATCACTAGCAGACTTATATAAATGAGAAATATATATCCGCACATGTTCCTTGTTATTTATCAAGTGATTAGTGCTTAGTTTCATTACTTGGTTTGACAATTTCAGCAATATATAACACCGTTAACTATACATCAACATAATCAATCTCTCACAAGTATCTGCATACAATTTATATTTTTGATTTGTAATCTATATATTACCATCAAACTCTGTAACTATACTAATCAGTCAGGTTTGATTACATGGGTGAAAAAGGTAAAAAAAAAAAATAGTCAAATTTCTAAAAGCAGGAAGACAGCATACCAGTGTTAATATTTATGTCTATTAAATTGTAAATCTCTAGGGGTTGAAGTATTGATAATAGCAGACAGTGAACAGGGAGAAATAACGTATTTTGTCTTATTGGCATAATGAAACATTGAGGATTGTACTGAAAATCACAAACAGGAAGGACATGATAGAAAATATTAATCTGCTAACAATTACATTTACAGTAAGTTCCAATGAAACAAATGTTGCAATGACACTGAACATTGTATACTATCTGATAATCTTTCAATTTATGTTGAAATAACTATATACTGTATAAGTCTAGAACTTTTGCACCTTTGAAGTCTGCTTGAGTCTTTTCTATTTAATAATTCTATCCAAAGCATTTTCCCCATCGTTTATAGCCATATCACCTGATTAGTGCAAGAAGGTGCCAAGTGCTTTCTTATTTCATAAACACTTGGCACCTTTTTGCACTAATGGGATGATATGAGCAATAAAAACTGTTTTCTCACTAGATATTCTGAAGTTTCAAACTATGTATGTTACATATATATGTTGCAAATTTTGTTATAACATATCTTGATAATTATTTCTTACATATTATTGATATAAAGTCACTTATATTCTGAAATTGATCAATACTGATATGTATAAAGTACACCACAACTAAACTTCAACAACAACAACAACACCACCACAGTAATGCTAGTCTCGAATAGGTGCATATATAACAACAATATAAACACCATTCAAAAGCACAACACTACAATAAACTTGCATGAATATGTGATTTTAATTATCAGTGACGTGGTGAAACTCTCCAGCAATAGTAAGCAAGCAGCGTGGGCAAATTGTGAAAATGCAATCGCTGTGAATGTGATTGAAAAAATTTCAACTGAATATTTGTGAATTTGACTGAAACTTATCTTTTCTTTTCATTCTTCAAATTAATCATTTATTAGGTTTTGAGCTTTAAAACTGATTATACAGTCTATTAAAAATAGAATTATAGAATAAATATGCCGACAGTTTAAATTAAAGGTTTACAAATTGATGTTACAGTTTTTAATTATCTCCCCCTCTCCACCTTCTTTAATTAATTTGTAATTAATATTGACACGTAACTTAATATCTCAACTTTGTCGCTGTCAATATACAACAACTGAATTAGGCAATATCTCAACTCTGTCTCTGTCAGCATACAACTGATTTAGGCAATATCTCAACTTTGTTTCTGTCAACATAAACTGACTTAGGCAATATCTCAACTTTGTCGCTGTCAACATACAAATGACTTAGGCAATATCTCAACTTTGTCACTGTCAATATACAACTGACTTAGGCAATATCTCAACTCTGTCTCTGTCAACATACAACTGACTTAGGCAATATCTCAACTTTGTCTCTGTCCACATACAACAACTGACTTTTAGGCAATATTTTAACTTTGTTTTGCTCTGGTGAAGTTAATATAAGTCTAGGAATGTGGTAAGGGATAGTTTGTAATCATGAGCTTACACTGAGTAAAACATTTACATGTACTTTGCTCCGTGAAGTTTAAACTGAAGTATCTTAAACTGAAAAATAAAGATATAAAATAATGAATATAGAATTACCCACCACGTTTTGTTAATATGCTCCAATTGTATTTAATTCAAATTACATGTAGTTTAAAAATTAATGTAAATTATTCATCCAGTCCTTTTATGTCAACTGCTGAAGAATCATTTCAACTGATTACCTATCAGAGCTTACTTCTATTACACAGTACCAGAAAACAAATATGCCATCATGCCATCATATATCTGATTATATGGTCAGCATTTGTTACTGAGAATATGAAAAGGAAATAAGTTCTGGTTTTCCTTTGCTTTTGAATGTGGTTTAACACTATTTTCAACACATTTCAGGCTATATACAGCATATCCAGTATTGGTGTAGGGAGACCGCGGAATGAATCTGAGTAAACCACTGTCCCTCCACAAGTAACTGGCAAACTTTCTCACATAAAGTTTCTGGAGCGAGTGAGACTTGAACATTGAGAGGCAAGTGATCATGAGACGACAGCACCTTAGACCACTCAGCCATGGAGGACCCTTGTGGTTTTTCTTACATTTACGCCAATGCTCAACACCAAAAGGAAGAACTAGAGAGTGAAAACTGGCAACTCAATGTGATTATTTTAAATTCAAACCCAAGTGTAAAGTTGTCTAGTTTAATTGATTTCACTTTTGCATTCAAGGAATGTTTCATATTGAAAAATAAATACAAACTTGAATGCTTTTAAGGTTCACTTCAGAAAATTGATTATTCTGCATCAGGCCGAAGAAAAACAATAAAAAAATCCCTGTGTCTTAAAAGGCAAAACATAATCAAACAAATCATTCTAACTGATATTAGATATTGTGCATGTCGTTTCAATTTACAATTTTGCAAAAAAACATATTTTACCAACTTAAACAGTTGTAGAAACCAAGAGCAGTTCAGAAATTGATCATAACTTTATTTTTTTTAAACTAACTTCACACACTAAACGTAATCATACACTACAACTAAGGAATGAACATATTTGTTGAACATTCATGAGACCGTACATATTACACATGCCAAGTAGGTGAGCCCTGCAGAACTTCGTATAAACTTTGTTCATTACATGTTTATATCTCATGTATATTCATTAAGTGAGGTTAATTTCTAATCTTTTTATTACTGCACACAATCTATACTAATATATTTTTTTTTTAATGCAGTTTAACTCTATTTTTAACACTTTTCAGGTTAAATATGCCATATCCAGTTTTATTAATGGAGGAAGACCTCACAATGAATCTGAGTAGAACCACCGTCCTCCCGCAAGTAACTGGCAAACTTTCTCACATAAAGTTTTGGAGCAAGCAGGTCTCAAACCTATGACCTTTGGGGTGAGAGGTAAGTGATCTTGAGATGGCACCTTAGACCACTCTGCCACAGAGGATTTATCTATACAAACATATCCTGTTTATTAATTATCCAGCCAATTATACCTGCAAACTATTTAATGTACCCATATGTTTAAGTCATTTCATGGAACAGCAAAGTCGTGCTTACTTTGTGTCCCCACATCTATAAGTCGTGGCTCAATTGCAACAGCAGAAACGGGAACCAGATCCATCAAAACCTATGGTAATATCTCTGTTACACAGTTTTCATCATAAAATATGTCCACAGTTTCTCTGTTTTTCTTGTAAAATATATCTGACACTTAAAATGACAATTCACTTTAAAAGGAAATGAATGACAAAATTGTAAATAATTTCCATGTCGGAACTACATACTGATGGGTATGAATCATGCCTCTATTGTAAGGGTAAATATAATTGTCAACATTCACCACTGCTGGTACCAAACTATTGATGGGAAGTTTCAACAAGAAGTATCATACAAAGAGACAGAAGACATTAAATCTCACCACTTCTAATTCTCTTCTTGCAGCGTCCATCTCCTCCTGGGGTGTCCCCTTTGGCATCTTGCGTCTGTCGTGCATCTGAGATGTGTGGGTCTTGATTCTCTTCTCCAGCTGAATGATTCTCTGGGCTCTGTGAGACAGAAAGGATATCAAAAGATGAATGTAAAAGTACTGCATCTGCACATGTGTTAAAGACACAGATACAACTGTTTGGTATTTGACCGAGTTAATACAATGCTTACTGACATTATAAATATAGCATGAATCTCATATACCAGCAAGTTGGGGCGAGGGGAGCATACTATAAAAATTTACATAGGTGTGAGGTTTCGGATGGACACTATCATCCAGAGCGATAAATGTTTTGGCGAGAATTACTGTCAGAGGCTCTGCAAAGTTTTTGCAAAAACAGTTTTCCCAAGGGACAGAATTTTCTATTCGAACCTAAAAAGTCATTAAACATTCTTATTCTTGCATACAAAACACATTAAATAATTTTTTGTTTGTTTGGCCTTAAAGACAATACAGAAGTGCTACTTTAGTAACAAAGACTTTAAGTAGTTTATACTGATACTGTCAATAGAGTGGTATCTGACAGGCTGCTTATCTTTACTTATTTATTCACCTATACCAACAAATCAATATAAATCCAACTACTGGGTAGATTGGAATATGTGATCTGATGCTGTTATTCTCCGAGCCACCAGGAGTTTGAATCCTCTCCCAGCGTCTCATTGTTATTCATCTCTAACCTCGGATAAAAGTGAGAAAGTTATGTTTTTAGCAGAGATAGGTGTGCTCGAGTACTGGTTAACCTACCAGGATCTCAGGAAAGAATTTTTACATTAACAGATTATCTATTAGCCCTCGATGGCATAAAAAATTATCCTAAATATTCAAACAAACAAATCAGACATAAACAGACATACTTTTCCTCCTCCATTCTCTGTCTGCTTGCAGGTGACATCTGTCTCCTCATCTTTTCGTGGGCAGACTTCACATCTTGCTGTTCAACAAAAACCAAAGATTCACATAATGGGTAACATTAACCTGACACAGAACAGTTATATTGTCCTACAGATACAAGGAATTCCATATAACCAAATGTCTCCTCGATATTGCTTTATCAAAAAATCAAACCAGACTGTTATGAGTCTCAGCTGTCAATCAAATGGGGACGCAATACCATATTACATTTCTCTGTTATTTAATAATAAATGATATGTGCCTAGTAGTTATTTATACTTAGGAATAAATATCACCTGGAATAACAATGCATGATTTTTTAGAAGCACTAGTTTTTTTAATTCACAGTCAAACCTGTCTTAAGCAGCCAGTAAAGGGATGGAGCAAAAATGGCTTTTTAAGACAGGTTGTTGCTTAATACAGGTTAATTTGTAAATTAAGACAAAAATAGCAAATTTGGCTGCTTAACCCTTTACTTCATACAGGTGCCTTTGGACACCCCTGATATAGATGGCTTTGGACACCTCTAATATAGAAGGCTTTTGAATGTTCGGACGAATTATGTTTATATTAACTGACTGAGTGAAAAACAGTGCAGGAAGTGTCCAGATTGCTCGTTACAAGCAATCTGAACTCTTCCTGCACTGTTTTCAAAGGCCGTCTGTGATTGGTGTGGAAAAACGTGTATCTATGGAGTAAAGGGTTAAGACAAGTGGCTGCTTATAGGTGACCACTTAAACTGGTTTTACCCTATTTATTCTTACATCAATTGTGAATAAGTTCTTAAAACTTGGAACAAATCATGCTACAAGTCCTCCTGGATAGAGCCAGTCCTTAGTTTATGCGGACCAAGTGTCTTCCTGAAGGACACCACATAATGAAAGTTTGACCAAATAACACCACTAGTCCCTGATCTTTGGTCCAATAGTTTACTACAGGATCACACACTCCATCGCACTAGTCATTAGACAGTCAAAGTTGTTAAACACACATGTGAAGTTTCATTCATATCCAATAAGTGGTTGCATAGATATCTCACCTGACAAAAAAACTTTAACCTGAAAAACCAACCGACACCTACGCGAGTACAATAGCCCCTACAAATTGACAAATATCTTGACTCAAAATTAGACTGCACCATGGTCTAGTGGTAAAGCGTCCGCCTCACATGCGGAAGGTCGTGGGTTTGGTTCCTGACCTGGTCATAACAGACTTTAAAAATGGTTCTAGACTGGGTGGGGTATTCTACCATGTATCTGCGGCATGATACTCCAGTTTGACAGCACTCAGAATACTGTCTCAAGTAGACACCATCGCGATATGACAGAAAAATATTTGAAAGCGACACTAAACACCATATAACAACAATCATTCAAAATTACCTTAATCCTTTCAGCATTTGTAGGTATTTTAATATAATCTTCATCAATATCGAATGGTGCTTGTTTCACTGGATCCATAAAATCTGAAATACACAACCAAGTAAACTGACATGTGTATACCATTTATTTTCTCATTATTTTCAATTAGAAATGGAAGAAGGTTTACACATTGAAGGTCAAATGTCACAGTAAGTTTTATTGGTGGAGAAAAAAAATAAACTGAAAATATGTTTTGCATCAATCCAGATAGCTATTTGTAGAGAACCTGTAATGCTTGTTTGCTGCTTTTCTAAAAAAATACACCTCTTTTCTGCAAATATATTGAATTCTCCATTAAGTGGTTTTGATTCCACATCAGTAATGATGGCTATTGAATATTTTGTACCTCAGTAGATGGTAAAACTGTTTGCCTGAGAAATGAACCACTGAATGTAAAAACATGTTTATAACCATTTGACATATAGTGTTGAAACTACAGGACTGCACCAAATCATCCAAACTGGCGACAAAAAACCTATCTATTACCAAATAGTTATAAGGAGTTGTTGGCAATCTTAGTGTCCATGCAAGTGGTTGCCCTATAGAGCAACAATTGATACTATGGAAACATGTAAATGACATTTTCTGGGAGTTGATATGAATGTAATGAAAAAAAAACATGCAGTTATTTGCTAAATATCAATGTATGAAATATGATTTTAATGGAGGCAATACTGATGGAGTCGATGTCAAAAGTTGCATCAGTTACTCAACATTCCAGCCTTCAAGTAAGAACCTCTGCCAGTAATTTACTTTCTGTACAAGGCTTCTCAGTGTACGTACACATTCCAGAATATTTTCAGTGCAGTTTCCATTTTTGGTATTGAAAATGAATGAACCTAGGCTAACCATTTCAAATTACCAACCAATAAAATATGGACTTGTTTTTTACACATTCTATTTCAAACAAGGTACAAATTTAATACTGTATACATAATCTCATTAAATTTTTTAAAAATATATTAAAAATTACCTTTTGTTCCTTTCCGTAAACTTTCAAAATATTTTTTCTGTTGTAACCTTTTTGATTCATTTCTCCAGTCTTTTAACATATCTTCATCTCTGAAAAGAAAAAAATCAGTTAATGTGCACAAACAACAGCCAATCATGTTCAGGCTGTTAGCAAAGGGATATAGTTCAAATGTAAAGAGGAAACAGAACATGTAGATACTTGTAACTATGGGTTTCACTGCACATATTTACAACTATCTTGATGGACCTTTAATTACAAATTTTAACTATAAAGTAATTCTGCTTGTCTCTAAAGTATGGTCTCTATGCTGGTCTCTATCGTATGGTCTATGCTGGTCTCTATTGTATGATCTCTACCGTGGTCTCTATTGTATGGTCTTTATAGTGGTCTCCGCTGTATGTTATCTATGGTGGTCTCTATTGTATTTTCTCTATGGTGGTCTGTATTGTATGGTCTATATGCTGTTCCCTATTGTATGGTCTGTATTGTATGGTCTCTATGCTGATCTCTATTGTATGGTCTCTGTAGTTGTCTCTGCAGTATGGTATTTATGGTGGTCTCTTTTTGTATGGTCTCTATGCTGGCCTCTATTGTATGGTCTTTATGGTGGTCTGTATTGTATGGTCTATATGCTGGTCTCTGTTGTATGGTCTCTATGCTGATCTCTATTGTGGTCTCTATTGTGGTCTCTATTGTATGGTCTCTATTGTAGTATAATTATGTAGGTCTCTATTGTATGGTCTCTAGGCAGGTCTCTATTGTATGGAATATATACTGTTCTCTATTGTATGGTCTCTATGCTGATCTCTATTGTGGTTTCTTTTGTATGGTCTCTATTGTAGGGTAATTATGGTGGTCTCTATTGTATGGTCTCTAGGCAGGTCTCTATTGTATGGTCTCTATGCTGATCTCTATTGTATGGCCTCTATGCTGATTGTATGCTGTATATTGCATGGTCTCTATTTTATGGTCTCTATGTTGATCTCTATTGTATGGTCTCTATGTTGGTCTCTATGGTGGTCTCTATTGTATGGTCTCTATGCTGGTCTCTATTGCATGGTCTCTGTGCTAATCTTTATTGTACAGTCTTTATGATGGTCTTTATTGTACAGTCTTTATGATGGTCTATATTGTATGATCGCTATGGTGATCTCTATTGCATGGTCTCTATTGTATGATCTCTAGGCTGGTCTCTATTGTATTGTCTCTATGCTGATCTCTATTGTAAGGTCTCTGTTGTATGGTCTCTATCGTATGGTTTCTATGGTGGTCTTTATTGTATGGTCTCTATGCTGGTTTCTATGCTAGTCTATATTGTATATCTCAATTGTACGGTCTCTATGCCGGTCTCTTTTGTAATATCTCGATGCTAGTCAATATTGTATGATCTCTATTGTATGATCTCTATTGTATTGAATCTACGGTGGTCTCTAGTGTATGGTCTCTATACTAGTCGCTATGGTATTGTCTCTATGCTGGTCTCTATTGTATAGTCTCTATCGTATGGTCTATATGGTATTGGCTCTATGGTGGACTCTACCGTATGGTCTCTATACTTGTCTCTATTATATGGTCTCTATTGTATGGTCTCTATGCTGGTCTGTATTGTATGATCTCGATTGTATGATCTCTATTGTATGGTATCTATCTATGGCGTCTCTATTGTATGGTCTCTATACTAGTCTCTATTGTAGTAGTATTAAATCATCAAACTGAGTTTTACAGTTGACATTCCTTATACCTCAGAATAAAACCCCATTAGCAATGCATTGTGCAAAAGGAGGCCTTTTGTAAAATGATGAAATGTGTGTGTTACACTGATAACAAGCAATTATTATACTTTGTTTCCATCTTTTATTTTAATTAAATTTTATTTTCCTTTAAATCCCTTTTGTACTTAATATATACAGTAACCATAGTTTCTACTGTAAGCTCCCTTTGTTCTTATATACATAGTTTCTCCTTTAACCTCCCTATTGTATTTATACATAACCATAACAGATCCTTTAATCTCCATTTGGATTTATGTACAATTTATCATAGTATCTCTTTTATTCTCCTTTAAGCTCCCTTTGATCTTGTATACAGTTACCATAATATCTTGTATAACTGTTGAAATGTTTGTGTATATAACTGACGACTTACTTCCTTCTCTGTAATATTGCTTCTGTTTTCTCCTTCAACTCCTTTGTTTTCGCGATCTGTCTCTCCTCGCGGGATTTGTGATCCGCATACTCTGGTGGTGGTGGCTCCGGAAACTGGTTCACCTTCCAGTTTAGAACACTTTGGGCTGACTGTGGTTTTCTGAAATAAAATGGTGATCATTCGTTTTAAAATTATCACAAATTGCAGTCACTTTTTATTTTGTTTTTTTATTTTCATATAATAACCAGAAGCACCTTCACCCTTTACTCCATTGATACGCGTTTTCCCGCAACAATCACAGAAGACCTTTGAAAACAGTGCAGGAAGAGTTCAGATTGCTCGTAACGAGCAATCTGAACACTTCCTGCACTGTTTTCCACTCTGTCAGTTTATATAAACATAATTCACCCATTGCGTCTATATAAAGTAAAGGGTTAAAGTAAATAAACACTTAATGTGCTAATGGTGAATGAAAGACAACACAATTTTACAATAATTTGCTATTATTTATGATTACCACAATAAATACAACAACACCAAATTTTAATTTACTCTTCAAATATTGTTCACATAATATATATGTATGAAATCATAGGATTGCTTAAGACTTCACTCCTATTTTTATTATTATGTATATGACAAATTTCAAATGACTTTTAAAAGCAAAACCATCAACAATAGAAATACCAAAATCATAAAACTATATAGAAAACAAATTAATAAAAACTCTAACAAAACTATAAGAAGGCATGTAATCATTGCATATGTTCAAACTCTATAACAACTCCTGTTTCTTTTTCTTGACTGTGTTAAAGACAGGTGCCTGTTTCACTAACATTCATAAGTTTGCAAACTTCTTAGAATTTAAAGTTAAGAAAAGAAAATCAGGAAATTCATTAAGTGTTTCACTTACATCATTTTACAAACTTTTGCTAGCTTTGTAAATAGCATTCTTTTTAAAATTTGGTAAAATACTGTGCAAATGAAACGTTCCTAGGTGCCACAATTTGTTTATACAAAAATCTTAAGACTTATGAAGGTTAATGGAACGAGCCCTAGGACAGCACCTCTTTATCCAAAAATTGGAACCATTACAGAAATGCATGGGTTGTTCATCTAAAATAATAAGTTTTGAAACATGAAATTGAAGGAGTTAATGACCAGCATAATTTACCCTTGTGTTTGCATGGCTGTGTCTAATGACCTATTGACCCTTGTAGGGACCACTTTCTTCTTCTGTCTGTAAAGTTAATAGTTACTATGTACTATACAATATAAACATTATATTAGTAGGCACTGTTAATACAACAAAACATGCATGCACAAAAAGTGGCAATATACATTGTGCATATTCTAATTGTTACAAAAAAGCAATAAAGACTATAACCAAGTATAGCAAAAAAATAAAGAACGACCAGACATATCATTTCAATTTATGAAATAACATACATACTTCAATAACTAAAAACAATCAAAACTAGCAATTTTCTGAAACAGGTTTTTACTCTTCAATCTAACAAAGGACAAACTCCAGGTAATATAAGAAAAAGGATCTTATTGTAAAAATAGTAATAGTGACCTTGAACTTTGAGTAACATCTAACCCTTTAATTATAGGTGAAACCAATTATTAGTGATCATATCTTTATTCATGGTTACTGTTACCTTGACCTTTGACATACCCATCCCAAAATGAACAGGTCCTTTATTTACCAAGATGAACCAGCCTGCATAGTTTGAGGTCCCTTGGCCAAACTGTTATGAATTGGATTTTTTTTTCTAAGAATAGGCACTGTGACCTTAACCTTTGAGCTACTAACCCCTAAATGAATAGGTGTCATCTACTTACCTTGGGGAACCACCCTGTAAAGGACAGTAGGGCCAAGCAGTATTCAGTTATTATGGAAATTATGTTGTTCTACCAACCAACAAAAAAAGATCGTCCAACAAAATACAAAGCTACACGGACTCCTGTTTCTTGAAAGGGGGCATAAATATAGGTCAAACAAACATTTTTTGTGCTCATTTTTTATTAATGTCTTTAATTACTCAGATTGAAGATTCTGAATGACATCAGTTCACATGACTACTTGAAGATTCTGAATGACATCAGTTCACATGACTACTATAAACACAATGTTTTTTCCAAGTTTTTATCAACATAAACATTTTGACCAAGTTTGGCAGGAACTGACAGATTGGACATTAATTCACATTACAATACTATATATACATCAATAGTAAATCCTGTTACTTATTTACCACACGGAAGATTTCTTTATCTACTGAAAAGTCTTGCTCCAACAACATGGCATGTATAACTGTGACACTTAAGTGTTTAAATTGACACTACAATCATGTAGTGGTCCTTTGTTAATATTGGCATTATGTTTCAATGACAACCCGGCTTATTCTGTCTCACCAACATATAATTAAAGTATATATCTAAATACATAAAAACTTAAATATAAGACAAACGTCCAGGAAATCCGGATTTTTAGACAGGTTCAAGTTAAACTGCATTAAGTTTCATTTATATTGATTATATAATAGATCAATAACCAGTCACAAATAGAGTTTGTTCTAAAAAAAAAAAACCAGATTTCTAAGAGAGTCTAAGATCTCTATGATATATTACTACAGAAAATAATAATTCTGTGACTGACCAAACATATAATAAAACTCTGAACACTGCGAGTGTCCAGTATTTTGTACTAAAATATTAATTATAGAGATAATAATGTAATCTACTACCAAGAGAAGAAAAAAAACACACAACATTATGAAATAAGAAAGCAATATTTGCCTTGTAAGTCTATTCAATTATTACTAGTAAAACCATTCACTACTCAATGCAAAAAGTTTTAAATTTCTACAGCTGCCTAAAATGTGTAATGTGCTTGTATTAGAAACTGTGTACATTTACATTAATTGTTTTATTGGCTGTATGCTTTAGACAATCTTTAGCAGTGATTTCAATAAACTTTGATTTCCTTAACTAACATTTTGTAAACAAGAGGACCCAAAAAGTCATATTTCCCTTTATGGTGAATTCTGGTCCAATCCGACAAGTTCAAGATACAGATTGAGATTTCATGATAATAATCATCCACGACAATTTCATTTTGGTTCGAATAAAAAATTAAGGTTCTATGGGGTTATCAATGTAAATTTACATCTGAAATATTTTTCAATATTATTTGTTTCTACACTACGCTTTGGCAAATCATTCTGATAGAAGCAATATTAGAACAATCTCTAAAAATAACACCAAAACACTACAATAATTATCTACAATTGCAACATTTAAAAATGCAACATTTTTTTTACTTCCATTACGTTTTATCTGCTATTTTTTTCAAAACATGATCATTTTTAAGGTTAGTAAAGTGCACCTCTTTGTTCCACAGATTAAAATTTGCCACTGAAGAGTTAATTAAACACATTTTGCACAAGTACTTTACAACTCCACCGATACCTTATTTTGTACTCAGAGTATCTCAAGAGTTGTTTAATCAGTACAGCTAAAAGTACAGAATGATCAGACTATCCATTAATCATTACACCCCATCGTAATCAAATCAAATGCTCACAATCAGGCTATTGTGATGCTTGTTGCACTTGGGCTAATTAGTGGCATAAATCAATATATCTAGACTACAGGTGGCATATATCAATATATCTAGGCTATATATATATCTATACACATTCCAGCAGACTAACACTATAATACAGGGCCGTCCCAAATATGGCAGACAGTGTGTAACAATCCATAACTCTGACACTATAATACAGGACCGTCCCAAATATGGCAGACAGTGTGTAACAATCCATAACTAGGATATCTGTTTGAGACAATCACATCTTGACATCAGGTTCCCGACAGGTTCTGCCAGACAGACTACAGGGTTTATGGGTAAGTGGTGCATCCAATACAGCCATTTTATATTGATTATGATAAATGAAAATATCATTTTTTTCCCCATTTATTTTCAGTTATTAATGAAGTGCAGAAATATCAAGTGTTGCATTTTTAAATGTACATGTAAGTTGAAGTAAGTTGTGAGGTAGTCACTGTGCAGTGTGCATTAATATTCATCACAGTCATACAGGTGTATACCAAACCTCTCTACAACTCAAGAGCATCTCAAGAGCATCTCTATCAACAGTATTTGGTATTTAAATAATCATGACTGAATTGTATTTCTGACAAACATTAGTGTCAATTATTACAAATATAACATTTGCAGAATCTAAGACCTTCTTGTACTCATTTTGTCAAATCAGTATGGATCTGACGATGTTACTGTTTTACAATACGGTGCCTTATTTGATTAGCTCAATCTTTCTTTTGTTATTCAAAATAATTCCAAATCAATTCTATAATAAATACAC
Organism: Panopea generosa; assembly: GCA_029582155.1. Lineage (NCBI taxonomy): Eukaryota > Metazoa > Mollusca > Bivalvia > Adapedonta > Hiatellidae > Panopea > Panopea generosa. The sequence goes on along the minus strand of CM055908.1, from coordinate 23,072,657 downwards.
AAATAAGGTTGATAGCTTTATATTATGTTAGCTCAAATACCATTCCAATCAAACCAGTTCACGAAGGAACGTTTACAAACTTACTTAACTATGGTCCCCATGGCACCTGCTTTTTTTATTTTTTCTGTTTTTGATTGTTTCAGGGCTGTATAGCTGACTGGTCGGTGAAGTTCTGCTGACTTATTGATGGGCGCCATCTGTCCTTCTTTATTGGTTTCTGTTGACAAGCTGCGTTCCTGGGCTCGCCGCAATGCGTATTGCCGTAAGTCGGCCTCGTCATCCCAGTCATCATCGCTGCTGCTGGAACAATCATCGTCCCCTGTAACATAAACACACCATGTGGTCAAACAAAGTTTTTTTGTTTATTTGTTTCAAAGTACAATCTCATCTACAATATCTAACTTGTGGACCTTCTGACAATGAAACTGAAAGTTACTAAATTTAACAGTAACACTATCTTTGCATTATATGACAGGCAATAAGTGCTCACTCACTCACAATAACACATAAAACATAAACATATCTCGTACTGTCAATATTTTGATATATACTTTTTTAACTTCTGCTACAGTTATTTTATGCAAATAAAATACAAGAGAATGTTGTTTTGAGACCGTTTAACTCTTAAATAAAATGTGTTGATGAATACATGTATGATTAAAAGTATATACATGTACATAATACATACCAGTACTATATAATATATATACATACATGTACATACCAGTACTGTATAATATATACATGCATGTACATACCAGTACTGTATAATATATACATGAATATACCAGTACTGTATAATATATACAGGCAAGTACATACCAGTACTGTATAATATATACATACATGTACATACCAGTACTGTATAATATGTACATACATGTACATACCAGTACTGTATAATATATACATACGTGTACATACCAGTACTGTATAATATATACATACATGTACATACCAGTACTGTCTAATATATACATACATGTACATACCAGTACTGTATAATATATACATACATGTATATACCAGTACTGTATAATATATATATACATACATGTACATACCAGGACTGTATAATATATACATACAAGTACATACAAGAACTGTACAATATATACATACATGGACATATACATACCAGTACTGTATAATATATACATACATGTACATATACATACCAGTACTGTATAATATAAACATACATTTACATATACATACCAGTTCTGTATAATATATATATACATACATGTACATACCAGGACTGTATAATATATACATACAAGTACATACAAGAACTGTACAATATATACAAACATGGACATATACATACCAGTACTGTATAATATAAACATACATGTACATATACATACCAGTACTGTATAATATATACATACATGTACATATACATACCAGTACTGTATAATATATACATACATGTACATATACATACCAGTACTGTATAATATATACATACATAGTTTCACAGACCATTTTAACAGGCTTTAAAGGACAGTAAAATGTTCATTCCTATACTTTTTCAACAGAAGCATTAGCCATCAAGGCTCAAAATATAATCACAAAATAAAATATTTAACACATAAATAAAAAAGTCAAAACATATCATTGGATAACAAAGAGATTTTTGCTATAGGAAATACATAAAACTGTGCAAGTGCCAAAACAACAGAAATGAAAAATCACACCAAATACAAACTGCAAATTTAAAGGTGAAAAGCAAAACTAAATTGTGATTGGTGAATTTTAAAAATTGTGTGATTCAAAACTTAAATAGATCTTAATATCTGGCACTGATTTCATTCATCTGCTGGGCACAACAGTTGACCTCAGAAGCTGCTTTAATCAATCTAAATGATAGATATAGATATAACATATAGTGATATGTATTTGATACGATAAATGATAATGCAGTATACCATTCCTTCAATGCTGAAGTTCCTTATAAGGAGTTGAATGATAGAACAGTTAACTATAACCTAATCCTATAATGCACATATCCCTTTATGAAACAGAATGATAGCACAGACAACTGACCTGATGTGATCTGTCAATCAAACAAGTCGATGATCCAATCAGTGATCAATACTGTTTTTATGGCCGCCATTTTCCTTATACAAAGAACAGTCTAACTTGTATTACATTGTGTTTATCTGGACAAATAACACCACATAGCCCAGTGGGTGGGGTGATAGTAACTCTTGTGTCATGTTAATTCATTACCCGTAGTCTACATTGCCACAGCTCATTAAATTAAATGAAACTGAATGATGAAAGAGCCAATAGATAATGCCCAACTCTGTATTATCAATGTGCCCTTGATAAACATCAGAGTGACAGAACAGACAATTCTCTCCACTTTATTCTATTTTTAATGGAATTAAATGATAAAATGGTCAACTCACAAACTAACTCTACATTTCATTTTTCCTTTCACTGAGCTGAACGAGAGAATCATTATAGTCAATGTTCTAAAATGGAGCTAAACAACAAAACTGTCAATTTATTGTCCAAACTGCTGTACAATGCCAACACTTCTTAATAAAGCTGAGCAATGAAACAACCAATTCACACCACCACTGTTCCTTTATGGAGCAAAACCAACAGAATAGTCAATTCAAAAACCCCATTTCTCCATTGCTAATGTTCCATTAATGAAACTTAATTATCAAAAAGACTCCATTTTCTGTTGCTTGAAATGTAATTGAAAGATAAATTGCTTTCACTTTCTATTGTTTCTGTAAAAAAAAAAAAAAAAAAAAAATGGTGAAAAAACGTTTAATTCTACAGAATGAAATGTAACGAAATGAAAATAAAAAAAATCACAATTAATCACTTTAGAACAGCCATGTAACTATTCGTTTGTGTTTCATTTAACTGAAGAGAAGTAATTTGATCACATTACAGCTGGTTTTCTTTGGTTCTCCAGATTTTAAATCACACAAACTTGCTGCAGAAAATACTAAACAAATTACTTCGATCTGTTGCAACTGTTATTCTTTAGATACAACTGGATAAACACATACTTTGATTGGGTCTTATTTACTTGTCCAAAACAGATGAATACAACGGAAATGTGTGGGACACATTGGGACGATATTAATTGCTGTATTTAAGTTTGAAAGTCTGTTAATCCCAAAACCTGAATGAAAACATACATCATCATCTTGACTTTAAAATTCAATGAGCTCTTTTCTGATAGAATCTTAACATCAGACAGGAGTTTTCCAAACTTCAGCTTAAAATGAGTTTTGCTAAATAATTTATAACAAAATAAAGTTTTAATGTAATCAACAGTATCTTCATTCTGTCTCTCTGATTGGCTAATATTTCAGCCATATAGAATATATACGATATATTTACTAAAGACATATAATTATACACCATTCAGTAATTTTACAAATGATATGACTACATCCCGTGGGTGTCTATAACCCCATCTAGTATCCATCTCCCTGACTGTAGATAAACCAGTCTGGCGTCCAACAAGTAAAACATCAGTTTATTTCATATAAGTGTACTTCCTCGACCATCTCTAACATCTAACATCCAGTTACCAGTTTATGAATTCTACTTTCTGATATATTAGACAATTGTTAATCTTAATTTATTAATCAGGAGGATATGAGGATCACTCAGGTAGAAATAACACAAGGTCAAATAAAACAAATGGTGTCATTACTGCTGGCTTATCCATCAGACATAGATTGCCTAATTATCACTCACTACTCAAATAAGTTCAAGAATTATTCCTTAGAATGAGTCAAGGTCAATGATGGTGACCTTTGTTTTAATTTTCGGAATTATTTTTGTTGTTTAGTGATCTAAAACTGTTTTACTTTCTGCATGACTGAATAATGTTTATTTCGAAAAAAGCGAACATTTTGTTTAAAAGAGCTTTACGACAACTGTTCAGAAATAATTGGGGTCACTAAGCTACTGATATATAATTCATTTACAACAGATGTGAAATGTTTTTACATTATGAAAAAATCTCTATAAACTTAAGAATTATGAAAGTGCTTCCAATGACCAAGTCCGCAATGTGGTCTAGTGGTAGAGCGTCCTCCTCACATGTGGAAGTTGTGAGTTCAATCCCTGGACAGATCATACTAAATACTTGAAAAATGGTACTAAAAGCTTTCTAACATGCCGCTCAGCACTTAGGGGATAGTCTTGTGTCAGTATAATATGACTGTGTGGGGTATAATAACAGGTGTCTGCTGCATTAAACGCCAGCGCTCAGAATACTGTCTTAAGTAGACACTGTTGTAATATGACTGAAAAATTGTTGAAAGCAATGTTAAACACCATAAACCTATATCAGCAAAATCTGGTGAAGTGAGTGAAGTAAAAATGATAATTATTTTTGATTTTCTCAAATTTACTTAAAAATTCTACGGCAATTAGTAACTAGTTGTTTTCTCTTGCAAATAAACTGTGATGCCATATAATCAACAAAACACAAACCATTCAAGTTCTTAGACAAAAGAAGACTGATTATTAATTAATCTTTTTTTCTAATTATTAAATACATAGAGGGGGACTATTTATTTTAGAATCATATCCAGCCGTCACAGTAAACACCATTTGAATGTTTTATCTGGCATAATAAACCCGTTCTTCACACAGTGCTTTATAATGTACCACTCCAAGGTCACATGTACCTATTTCTTCTTCTATCAGCATATTTGACTGGTACTCTGCCTCATTTTCATGAACGATTTCCTCAAGAGGAAATTGTTGCATGGCGAGGCGAGCTGAATGAACTTTAATATGCGCGTCAGCAGAGCCGCGTTTATAACCAGTCCTGGCACGGAAACTTCCTCCAGCTGAAACAAGCGCGCAGAAATAATATAAAACAATATCCACACATACTGTATACAAGTAAACACACACACACAATAACGCCGAAGCTTCAACTCGGACATGTCTCAACTTAAACAGATAATTAAACATTTACAAACTCTAATACAAATAAAAAGGCAAAATGCACAAGTTCTCATACAAAATCTGTAATGTTTAAAAATTATGATCAATGGTAATTTGATAATTAAGTCTGATGACACAAACTCAATGATTCACAATGACAAACAAAATAATTATCACAAGAAATAAAAAACAAAATATAATCTTTGGTTAAAATTAAGATAAATGTGTTAAAAAATACAAATAGAACAGGAATAAGGCATGCAGAGCATTGACATCCATCAAAACTGGCACACACTATTGCACCCATCTCCAAGTGCACCAGTGCAGGCATAAAAAAGAAACAATAATGGCATCCTCATTATCAGGTAAATCAATTCTTGGTCGGAGTCAACAATACACAGCAATTTTCAAGATGCATGCAAAATAGAGAAAGATGACAAACACATAATACAAGCTTTAGTGCAGCAATGTTGTGTTCCCCTTTTCACAACATGGGTGGGGGGGGGGGGGGGGGGGGGGGGGGGGGGGGATGTTGTACGAACCATGAAATATCTTTGCTGAAAGCTGCTTTTGAAGTGCAAACATTTTCTTTTATGAAAATTGAACTTCGTCAGAGGGAATTAATCTCATTCAACCCATTAACTGGAAGATTTGATAAAATGATACAGGTAGTTTAATTTTGCTGTAACTGTAGAATAATTCCATAGCACATCATACATTCATAGAATCATGCAACAACTTTCTCGTCTACATAAATCAATGAGTTTATGGATCTAAAGATGATTCCAAAACTCTGCGACTTATTTCCATAATTACTGGACACTGTTACAGTTTTAAATACTAAAAAAATAAAATGAAATTTTTTTTATTATAATTGGTAAATAACATCATGATATTGCCATCAAGCTAAGCTGCAAACACAAATTTCAATATTAACCATTTACTTCATATAGACGCTTTTGGACACCTCTAATATAGACGCCTTTGGATACCTCTAAAATAGACGCCTTTGGACACCCCTAATATAGATGCCTTTGGACACCTAATATAGAAGGCATTTGAATGATTGGGTAAATTATGTTTATAATGACTGACAGAGTGGAAAACAGTGCAGGAAGTGTTCAGATTGCTCGTTACGAGCAATTTGAACTCTTCCTGCACTGTTTTCAAAGGTCTTCTGTGATTGGTGTGGGAAAACGCCTATCTATAGAGTAAAGGGTTAAAGAAATATAAATACTGGTATACATACATTTCAATTTATAAGAAAACCACTTGTAATACTTTACAAGCTGCTTTGTGACCTAGTGCTGGTCTAGTTTACTTCCTCAAGATCCTTTACCTGTTGCAGGTAATTGCTTTAAGTTATATGCTGCCAAGTTTGGTTAAAAAAAATTAATAAGAACATTTGCCAGTTACTAATGGAAAGACAGTAGCTGCACCCAGGTGTAAGTACACATTTATGCAACGGAGGCATCCCTCCACCAAATAAAACATACATTTGTTGAAAATTAGAGTAAAACACCATTAAAAACAATAAGTACTATCATCACGTGGTCAGCAGTGCTCCAGATAAGCAATTTTTTTTTGGGGGGGGGGGGGGGGGGGGGGAGTGGGGGTTAAGCATTAGAATTTCTGAATATCAAAGTATTAAAATTTAAGTATTTAAAGTTATAAAAAAAAGCACTGAATATTGACACTTTCAGAGTTAATGGTTTATTTTAAATAGAAATCTGATTAAAATGTTAAATTTTACCCTTAACATTTGTAATTAAGCATTGCATACAAATTAAAATGGTAAACTAATCATCTGAAGATAAATTTATATGGAGCACTGACACATGAGACACCTCACCATAAACAAAAATAAAACAATGAATCAGTAAATTTCTGCAAAGATGGGAACCATTTCTAACACATCTAATAAAATATGATAGAGACCCAAATATGAAATTTACCGAGAATATATTAAATTAATTCTGTCCACTGAATGGCGTTATATGGTTTAAGCAACTTAAATCGAGACTTAAGTTTTTTATATTGTTAAAACACATTTTTTTTTAGAAAACTATTGAAATATAAACTTTAGTGATTGTAATCACACAATTACTAGTCAATTGTGTTATCATGAACAACACCATAGCAATGCATATAACAAACATCATGAATGTAAAAATGTAAAAAACGAGGATCCCCTCATGTCTGAAACAAATCAACCTTCCAAAAATTTGTGTTTTTCCATAATCCATTAATTCACAATTTTTTGCCGTTCTTTTTTTTTTTAAATTCTCACTTCTGGTTGTATACATGTAAATCTCATACCAAGGGTACTATCAATAAAAACAAGTAATATATAATAAAGCACACACAAGAGATACATCATGGACTTAATTTGCTTACCTGAATAGGAGGGTTACTCAAATAATTGAACTACCGTGAAAACTAACTTTCTATAGCAATAGCAAAAAGACTGAAACTTTTCTCATTATACAGAAGAACTTCGTTGAATCAAACACGGATAAGTGGAACACCATATATAGCTCGAACCACCTATCTCGTCCCTGCCAAATTCCTACTTCGATGTATATACATGTATGATGATGAAAAATACTTGGCTCTAACAACCCTTAATGCTTTACTTCATATAGACACCTTTGGACACCTCTTATATAGAAGGCTTTCGAATTATTTGGTGAATTATGTTTATATTAACTGACAGAGTGGAAAACAGTGCAGGAAGTGTTCAGATTGCTCGTCACAAGCAATCTGAACTCTTCCTGCACTGTTTTCAAAGGCCTTCTGTGATTGGTACTGGAAAATGCATATCTATGGAGTAAACTGTTTACTCAAACTATTGTGTCCAGTCTTGTCAGGTTCGAGCCATCGAAGTTCTGCTGTATTTTAGCACAAATTAAGCGATATCAAACTCTATAATGTAAAAGAACCCAGTGTGATCACATAACTCTAAAGAGTTTAGAGAACTCTGTAGAAACCATCATAAAGAAATAAATATAATGTAAGCCAGTGAGAGGATAATAGAGTCACGCTAGAAGGGTGCGGCAGTACCAGACATGCTTTGTTTGACGGGCGGTCTAACCTCCGGTAACTGTGCCGCTGTGTGACCTGCAGAGTAGCTGTGGTGGCGTTTCAGTCCCGATTTACTTTTCTCTATAGATCGGAGCAGTATAGATTACTGACATGGATTAATTAGATAAATGAAATCAACAAGTACAATATGCTTGTATATTAATAGTTAATATTCATGCATCGATACATGGTCATGTTTGTATACACTGATTTTTTAAAATTCTATATGGTGAAAAGAAACACAAACTGTTTCATATTAATTAAATTGATATGATTATTTAGCATGCAATCTACAAAAATGCAATACAAATTTTATTTTCGTGGTCGGTCGAGCAACAGGAAACATAAACTTTTTTAAATATGGCCTTGAAGCATGTTAACTGAAGTTTTGAACTGTTTAAAATTTGTTTTATATATCTCATAAAAAAGGGATTCATATCAGATCCACTTTGTTTTCTCAACTGAATCAAGAACTATTATATTTATATAGTTTGTCGAACCTGTATATAAAAATGATGGTTACATAAAGGTAATGATTATACATTGGTACAACAATGTATCACGAAACAGACAATTGTCATAGATTCAATAACGTGCATGTAAGAATATATAAAGAGAATCGTTAGGCATAAAAATCTGTTTCAATAATAACAAAGTTGGTGATATGTATTGATTTTCCAATATATATCTCAGCAAGATAATATTCATGAAAATATACTATATACCATGTAAAAGAATGGATTTTGTGTACATTTGATATGTTAATGCACAGATACACTATAAAAGGATATGTTCATTAAATATTTTCAATGGAATATGAAAATTAATATGCCTAATGTGACTAAAAAAATTGTTTATATAATTACATGAATTGTATACAAAAAATATTAATACCTATACTGTAATATCATATCTTTAACAATCAAGCCTTTGACACAAAGTCAAAAGTTGGTTATGTGTAAAATATAGATTATAATAATAATTATATAAGTTATTTCAGATCCATGTTAAAATGGCTACTCTAGATCACTGCATTATTTTAACCACCTGGGGTGGTATTCACCAACCATTCTCAAGAATATTCTTAAGACTTGAACTCAAGAATCAATTTTGAAAAACCCACTCAGAGGCAATTATTTGAGACCAAAATTTGCAAGCAGATATATAATCAAATACACTCTCACAATTATTCTATCTGTCATGGTACATACACTTAAGCTATCTAGTGTTGAAATTTGGATTTTCAAGCTCAAGTCTAAAAAAATTCTCAAGAATGGTTGGTGAATACGACCCCAGGTTATACCTAAATCTACATTGTTTATGCTATATTTAGTAGTCTACTTACTTCCATTTAATAATTTGCCCGATGACTTAGCTTCTATCATTTCTCGACAAAAACGAAGGATTTCATTGGTCCCTTTTTCTATAATACTTTGTGGTGGGAACTCCAAAGGGTTATTGCTTATATTTAATCCATTTAGAGACTTGATTAAGCCTAAAGAAATAAAATAAAATAAGTTAATAACATTACTCACAGCCATCTTACATTATTCAGAGTTATTAAAATTGCTATAGGCCATTATAAATTAATTGCTAGATCATCATCCATTTTTTTCTTAGAATGGGGAGGGCAGGAGGTTTTTATTTTTATTTTTAAAATTTCTGATGTTTTTTTAATAAAAAAAAAATAAAAAATAGAATTAATTTTTTTTTTTTGTATGAAAATAAAAAGGGTCAGTGCAGCATGAAAGTTAGGGGGCAGACAGGGATGATAATCTAGCAATTAATTTATTATGGCCATATCTTGATTTTTTTGTTATCAAAAAAATAATTTATTTAACTTGGCCATGTATGCTATATTGATGCAGTTCAAGTGTAGAAGTAATTACAAGCCTGCATATTTAGTAAAATGTGTGCTTACAAAGACAAAATCACTCTCACAAACATTGAGAATAATTATTATTATTTTAAATACAAAATTGTTCCTGAAACCAGTAAAAGTACCTCATACACGATAGTTACCAATATGGAAGCTTATCTATTTATAAAACAAGAGTTGCCAGAAGACAACAAAGCCCGTCCCTGGGTGTCTAAGTCCAAAAAGGGCCATAACTGTGCCAAAATGCAATCCAGAGTTATGGTTCTTGTCTCTGTGTGTTCCATTGATGATGGTGAACACACATGCGAAGTTTCATTCACATCCAATGAGTGGTTGCATAGATATCTTAAACTTAAACGCAAAAGTTTAACCTAGGTGTCCACAGACGACGACGCCGGCGCCGACGATGACACAGGGGTCATGGCAATAGCTCTCTTTTGACTTCGTCCCGGCAAGCTAAAAAAACTATTTAATTTCTCCAATCTGAATTCTAAGGTGGCTGTGACATTACATTGAATATAGAATACAGTGGAATAAAACTAATAATAAAATAAAATATAGAATATTATTGAAATAAGAAAAAGAATGTAGCAGCATTACTTTTAATATTTTCAATTTGTCTGATACACCACACTAGATAAGCCACATACAGCCTTCATGTACTTGGGCACGACTTGGGTCTGATGAACTGTACTGGGTGTCTTTTAGATATGCGTGTATGGAAAACTTCTTTGAATAATTAGCAACATTTTTATGCTACTGAGGGCTAGCAGATGATCAGTTTACCTGACCAGTCTTTCCTAGGATCCTGGAAGGTTAACCAGTACTTTAGCACACTCATCACGGCAAGTTACTGATAGCTTCCCACTTGAATGAGCATTGAGGGACAAATGACAATGAGATGCAATGACATACACCACTCATCACAGAGACTCACAACCCCTGGATTGATAAGTCAGATGTGTTACCGACTGAGCTAACTGGACCCAGTCCACGAATGGTCAAGTTGTAGAGATTGGAGCAACATTAGTTTGATTCCCTGCCATGGTCATGTGTTACAGGTGTCCTTGAGTATGACATTTTACTGCGAGTGTGATTTGTCTTAGATGAAAGAACTTGTTTCACAACCAATGTACTTGCTGTAACAAGGAAGACAAACAAATGGAAAATAAACAAGCTTAAACTAAACATCCTTGTTAACCAACAGACGATCCAGATGTTTGTATAATTTCCAGAATTATAATACAATGTGCTGCTGGATATGAATGAATACAATGAAATACAAATTTTAGATATTTATCAGACTGAATGGTATCATTTTGATAACTGCTATTAAAGGTAATTTTGGTATGAAAACTGTATGGATTATTAATTATTATAAAATATTTAAAAATGCTACTCATTATCTATAGAAGTTTTCAATATACATGTCGCTTTTAACCAAATCTGCTTATTTTACTGCTTTAATCACAGGTGAAACATAAGTTATAGATTAAAACTGATGATTACCTAGTTCTAATGGTAATGTTCGCAAGTTGTTGCTCTCTAAAAGTAAATTCCGTAAATTCTGATGCCGGCCAGTATACACGCAAGGAAGTCGGACGAGGTAGTTTCTGCGTAAGTCTAACCATTTCAAATTCGGCAATTTATCGAATACTTCATCCGGTAAAGTGCTCAACTCATTTCCTTCCAGGTAGAGATACTGCAATAAAAAACATAATGAAGAATATCTTACACATGTAGGTAAAAAAGAAAAATAGAATTTACAAAAATGTTTTACTATATTGCTTATGTATAATGTGACATTGGCAAATTGTGAGTACTTCTGGCATTGATTCTTAACTCGAAGTTCCTGCATTCTATTTTGAATGTTGTATCAACAATGCTTGCAAAATCTGGTTATTATTGGGAATTAATGAGTATGAAAATGCATAACGTTATTTCAGGTTTTAGTTAGACATGTAGAAAAACAATATTACAGTAATAATTAAAATTTGCATGGAATCGTTGGATATGGGTGTAATAAACAGAATTTTAGTCAGCATTACGAACAGAAGTATTAACAATGGATTTGTGTTCTTGAAATTGTAAATGCATTAAACAGTTCTGTGTTTATGATCACTTTGATTAATCAAGTGATCATGATATTTATCTAAATCAATATTACAATATAGGTTGTTCTCTTGTTCTGGATTTAACAGCTAAGATGAATTATATTCCATTACTCAGAACAAAACATTTCAACTAGGCCATTCATGAACATTGTGACAATACTGGACACCACATCAAACCTGAAAACACCAAGGTACTAACATCCGAGGACATACATAAGCTTTATTCAAAGAAGCGATAGCGATAAAACAAGATGGCCATCACTCAAAAGGGACAAGGGACCGGTGTCACTACACTACTTGTATTACGTGATCTTCCTATGTCACATGATACTATGCATGAAAGATGACCCAGCACAAAGCTGATGAAGACTGTGTGATATGGTCAAAATATACTGTAATTCAAATGTTTTGATCTGAGTAATGGAATATAATTCATCTAAGATAAATTACTATTATTCCTCAAATCATTTCATAAGACCATAATAAATCAATTGCTAGATTATCATCCATGCCCGCCCCCTAATTTTCATGCCGCACCGACCCTATTATTTTCATAAAAATTTAAAGATAAAAATAAAAAATAAAATCCTCCCACCCTCGCCATTTTTAAGAAAAATTTGGATGATAATCCAGCAATCATTTTATAATGGCCTAAGCTTTAATACATAACATTCAGCGTCAAGATGATATACCATCTCAGATTTTATTAAATAAACTTTTAATCAACCTAAAAATAATTTCGCTCAAGCTTTCAAAACACAAATGTGTCATGCCTTTAAATCTGCCAGTGCATCTTGTGCACAGGGTATACATGCCTTATTTTCATGGATTCATTGCTATTTATTGATTTGTTACCTCAACAATCTCATGGAGACCGTGCTCTTGTGACTATTCATAGTGTCCAGAAATTATACAAGTTTTTTGAAATTAAATTAACCAATAAATATTCTAATTAATTTTCATTATGAAACTGCTTAATATAAAAAATCACTGATTAATGTTGACCTATAAAAAGTCACTGTATTGATCATTGTTTCCTAGATAGAACCGGTACTGAGTGAATATTGAGAGCCATCTGGTTGAGCTTGGGATCAAACCTGCAACTTGCTGTTTGTAAGTAGAAGTCTTAAGTAGAAATTATAGAAAAGTGGCACATTAGAATAGTGGATAGTGTTGGCGCTCGTGCCTTGCGGGTTCGATCCCCAACTCAACCCAATGCCTTTTAAAAAAAAAAAAAGCACTTGTTCTATCCAGGAAGCGGACTCAAGAGCAGTTCATATGAACTCTGACCTTTCTTCAAAATCAAGCTAAAATAAATTAGTATAAACTAGTATAAACTAAAATTAAACCATGTGTGAAACATGCACCTTTTGGGGAACAAATCAATCTGTATCTGTACATATATATGTAGAAGGGCCACTTCTGGCATAGATTCTCTTGAGGTGGAGTATCTAGTAGCGCTGAGGGAGGGCTTGGTTAAAATCCTCTACTGTATTGGCGCACACAATTTGATCATCCAGGTGGTTCCAGTCCACTAGTATTTTTATGCAGAATGAGTTTTTGAGAATTGTTCAGTGTGATTAAAAGGAATATTAAATGATCTTGAATTTTAACTGTACGTACATCTTTCTAATATATGTGCAGGGTTCGACATTAACCCAAGTCCGACCTACAAAGTCTACTAAATACTTTGTCCGGTCATGTTCTACTGGAGTGTAGGTAGCCCGACTGGTCGTGTTTAATTAAAATTAAGAAATCAGTTAAAAAACACCAAAACCTGAGCTGATAATGATTATCATTGAATCAATTAAAATGCACCTGCCGATGAGCATGTTATATTATTGATTATCGATAATTTGTAGCATTACGGCGAAAACACATAATGTAGAATTACTAAGTGGCATAACTCTAACCAGTTCTAATGACGCAATATATTAAGCGGCGTAACTTTTCTGGGTACGATCGGCTTCAGGTATTTCCCTTCTATATTTTACAAAATTAGAGGACCAATTTATAATTTATTGATATTGACAACAAACAACACCTTTTGACATGTCTCTAATCAATTTTGGCTTCACTGTGGGGGGGGGGGGAGGGGGGGGATCAGGATGATAACAACGACAAAAATACAACAGGCAGAACTGAAACAAAGAACATCTGGATCAACAGCTGGCACCATACCCCTTATCTTGTAGAGCACCATCAATTGGTTGAAGGTTAGCTGCTCTTGAAGGGTGCTGAGCATATGTGTTACACAACCTTCATCACTTGATTCAGAATGAATCTGGGCTCCTAGTCTCCAAGGACAATTATTGACTAGAACCACCTGGATGACAACCTAGTGTGTGCACCATCAGCAGAGAGCTTTAGAACAGCTCTTTGTCAAAAGGTATAAACACTCTCTCCCTGATGCGTATTTGCTGTAACAGGCCATACGTTGTACAGATTCAGAGAAACCATGGATGTGACCTAACAATGAGGCTCACATGGTATGCTAAGCATGTCAACACAGGATTCAATCAAGCTTGTAGTTAAAACTATGTGTCAATAAAAAAGCAAATCAATGAGAGCTTAAATGAATATATCTAATTAAGTAATGAAAGAATCATAAAAAAACATCTATACCTCCAACTGTGGCATTTCTAAAATTTCAGATGGAAACTGACGCATGCCTTTGTTGCTGAGATCAAGTGTATTTGTTCCGAGAGCTGAAGCTTCCTCTATCAATCGTATTATATGATTTTCTTGCTTCCTTGTTTTTGCGATGCCCCTTTCAGTTGGAGAATCGCTGCCAGATGGGCACGGAGAGGTATTGTCGAGTCTCTCCAGTTCGCTTGACGTTGAATCCCCATTCTCAGAACGTGCAATTTCGATCGAATCGTCACCATTTTGCATGTTTGTCATTTTGAAGTATTTGGTTTACGATAATTCTGTCAATATTTTAGGATAGACAGTTCCAGATTACCTTATCTGGCAAGTAAAGGGCCAAAATCATTAGTTATTTTAATGCATTTCTGTTGTTTTGCAAATTTGTATGTGCGTCGCCATTTTCCAAAATGGCCGATCAACAACCCAATCACCTAGGTGATAACGATCACATGCACTTAGTTAACGAATGAAAAGCGCGCGCTAATTTGACATCAGATCAAGCACCTGCTATCCTCATCAACTGGAGAGCTTGCTACAGGAAGGAAACGAAGAGATGTTCAGTTTCCTTGTTTAATCAGTGATTTCATACAGATAATAAAATTACAATTTTATGCTGTGGAATTTATGCATAAGCATGGATTAAACGTATCACCGAGGTAGATATCACGTTGTCCTAACAATTATTTGCTAGTTATAACAGACATGTATTAAGTCAACGGGAGGCTGCTATTACAGTGTCGAAATGAGTTATTATAACATACTGCAGTTATGCAGTGCTCCAGATAACTTTATTGATTAGAGGGTATTTTAACCCCAAAATTGAAAAGATGGGGGGTATTTAACTCTGGAATTTTCAGAGGTGAGGGTTATGAAGCATACAGTCGTAAGATTCATTAAAATCTTACTTATTGCAAAATTCAGAAAGATCATTTATTTCAATAATTAAAAACTTTACTTACATAATATTATTTAGATTAAGTAATTTATACTTTCATTTGCTATATTAGACACATGAGTCTCTTAGATATGAAATCGTTATACATGTATTTTAAACAAGGTTTTTCATATTTCAGTTCAGAAAATTTGTATTGGAGAAGTAACTTTACCCCAACTTTTGAAAGTAAGGGGTAAATTTACCTCCATTTTTGAAAACTAAGGAGTATTTAGCTTAAACCATCAGTGTAAAACACCCCGAAATCACTTTATCTGGAACACTGAATATAGACTGATAGTATATAGATTCTAGATTTTTTAGAGACTGGTTTGCTGAGAGTTACAGATATTTTTAAAAGAGAACAAAAACCTTACTATCACTGATATGATTCCATATGCTCTTGCAAACTATTTTAATTGAAAATCGTGCAATTATATTGTTGAGATATACTAGCATCCTATCTGCTCCTGGCACATCTGGGTTTACCTGGTATTGATGCTTACTAACTATTAGATCTGCACCTGAAAAACAAACTGAAAGTAAGATAATGTATAATAATGAAAAAGTTTCTTTCAGTCTAATTTCATGGTAAGCACGTAGCATGGCATACTCAGATACTCTGCAAACTTTGAAACCAATGTCTAAATATTGAAAAGGCTAAAAAGTCCAGAGACGAAATAGAAATGTAACAGGAGGGGGTTACAAATAGGTACATAAAAGTTTCCATACATAAAGCAGCATTGTTCACTGCGTCCTTTATGTTAAAATTCGACCTAGTTAGAGTGTAAACATTTCTGCGAGGGAAGTTCCTCTGGACTCCCACCAGAGGAAGTTGAACAACCTTCGCACGCCCTGCCCTGAGAATTTGCAAAGTTGTCATGTACACTCCTGCATTGTGTATCTGGTCATAAATGTTGGAACCTGTTGGAAAATGCTGATCAAGTCAATTAAATGTTAAAAATAAACATTAATTCTGTTCTCTTTGGAGAACAACATTTTGATGTTGAAACAAATATTCAAATTTTCGATGCAATACATGCTTTTATAAAGACAACAATGATTGATTGATTGAATATTTAGCGTCGTTTTTATGCCATCGAGGGCTAACAGACGATCAGTTAACCTAACCACTGTTTCCTGGGATTAACCAGTACTCGAGCACACCCCATCTCCGCAAGTAACTGATAACTTTCCCACTTGAATCAGTGGCGAGAGACGAATGATAATGAGACACAATGTCATATATCAATTATCACGGAGACTGTTGCCGGGCGGGGGATTCGAACTCACGACCCCTGGATTGATAGTCAGACGCGTAACTGACTGAGCTAATCGGGCCCGGCTAAAGACAACAAAACAGGTCAAATAGACCTTTCTATATCGTTGTGAGTATTTCATTGTTGGATTTCCCCATCTATCCCTGTGTCACCCAAACATTAATTTCTAGTGCAACTCATTCAGAGGATGATATGTACAAATCAAGTAGATTTTATTTTTTATTAATATTGTCAATTATTTTAATATTTCTGCCAAGGACTTGTATAGAAGGATAGGAAACCTGCATCTCCTGGCTAAATGTTGATAAAATAGCACATTAATTATCTGGCAGTTAATCGTTCATAATTCACAGGCAATTGATTTCTTGTACATAAACTGTAAATTGTTGGAAAATGCTGATCAAGTCAATTAAATGTTAAAAATAAACATTAATCTGTTCTGTTTGGAGAACAACATTTTGATGTTGAGACAAATATTCAAATTTTAGATGCAATACATGCTTTTATAAAGACAACAAAACAGTTCAAATAGAACTTTCTATATTGTTGTGAGTATTTTATTGTTGGATTTCCCCATCTATCCCTGTGTTACCCAAACATTAATTTCTAGTGCAACTCATTCAGAGGATGAAATGTACATATCAAGTAGATTTTATTTTTTATTAATATTGTCAATTATTTTAATATTTCTGCCAAGGACTTGTATAGAAGGATAGGAAACCTGAATCTCCTGGCTAAATGTTGATAAAATAGCACATTAATTATCTTGCAGTTAATCGTTCATAATTCACAGGCAACTGATTTCTTGTACATAAACTGTAAATTGTATGTAATCTTAGATATTTAAGCATGTTTCGATCACGCAAAATGATATCGAATTAAAGCTATTGAGGTTTGAAGGAAAACTTATCGTAATTCGTCGTTATTTTAGCTGCAGTATACAAATTTTGTAATCACAAGAACTTAAACAATTTTAAACACAAATTTCTGGGAATGGTATTGTTTTGATGGCAATTTCATCCTGCAGTGTAAGAATTTTGATCTGTGTTCCTGAGATGAATGGCAGTTAAGATAACTGAATACAAGATATTGCGAGATTTCTGCGTGAATATGTGAGCATTCACAAAATCTTAATCATTTGCCTTTCCTTCTCTATATAATTCCTTGCTTCTGCAAAGAATTTTTTCTGTGATATGTGTGTTGTCATTCAAGACATTCTATGATAATTTAAATATAAATATTTGATATAATCTGTGATAATAAGAACACACATGAATGTTAGGAAATTTAAAATCTTAAATTAACTACAAATAATGTAGTCAGAGTTGTGCTCTTGTTGTTTTAATTATAAGAAACATAATGTATAGCTCTTTCCTATATTAGGTCCATAAAGCTTCAATGGTCAACATTTTGAGACCTTAATATTTATAAAAAAATTCATAAGGACCTCATTAGAAGTTGTAAAACTTAATGGATTATCCTATGTAATATAATCTCAAATCTATGTACCTAATTGTAACAGTAATATACTATAATTGATGATTATGAAAAGTAATATGGAATAAGTAGTGAATTAATAGTTGTGTTTTTGTGATATTTATCTGTGATAATTGTTTGTATTTCAAGACATATTCAAGAATAAATCTATCTATTTCAAATTCACTGTTTTTAAAAAAACACACTAGCAAATATGATTGTAACGATTTGTTAAACACCATTGGATTTGTAATCGTATATTTCTCTTTTCATTATCAATAATTCATTTTCACAATGATCTATTTATGTATAAATAAGACATATCTTTTTGACATGTGTAATTTATAGGATGACAAAGAGGAGAACTTCATAGATTATTATGCTTTCATTCTTATCCCTTTTTCTATTATTGTTCACTGATGTTTAGATATAGTATATGATCCAAACATTAGCCTGTGGTCTTGGCGTAGAGATTTAATGATTTTATTGTGTCCTTTTGATCTTTTTTGTGAAATTACATTCATTTGCAACTAAATTTGCACTTCAGTCTATAATTATTGAGTAACATCCATCATGAGACTTCATAATATGACAATGTGGACAGTATTATACATTTATAGTATAATTGATACTCAATATTTGATAAAGACTATAGTTAGGGTGCTACCATTACACTCCCTCATTAGTTAAGTATTTATATGTTTGTATATTGTATCTGTTAGGCAGTTCTTGTACAATACAATACAATACAATACAAATATACAAATACATTTGTATGGCGCAAAAATGTATTGTAAGCACAATACTCTGTTGTGCTTCACACGGTTGCATAAAATTATATTCACAGTCCTACAATAAATATGCACATAAAAACTTATAGTATTAACACGATCTGTGTTAGTTGTTCATACCACATGAGATTATATATACGTATGTACAGAACACTACAGACAGGCCTTCAGGAAGTGATTTATTTTATTTATGTCTTAATTCTTATGTTCCTCCATTGTAACTCTTCCCAACATCTGCCGCCCGACCTTGTTTAGTTTTTGCCTTGATTTTATTTCAGTTTAACCCACAGTCATGTAAACAAATAAAGGCATAATTTATTTTTACATAGAATTGGATAGTTGTGGAATTGTAAAAAAAAGACGGTTTAAAAAAAAAAAGCCATCCCCACCCCCTTTCTAAAATGTTACTCCCTCCCCTGACGGCATTTAGTATGAACAATACAAAACAACATTAAAGAAGACTGATGTTTACCACTGTTTACCGTCTAAATTGTTTATTCACATACTCTGCACACTATAAGCACATAAAAGCTTCACAGGTTGCTCAAAGCAGACAGTAAAATTAATCTTGTTTATGAAACTTGATATATTGTAGTATCACTGCCAGTGGATGATGCTGTTGTATATAATATCTATTGTTTTGATATGCTTCTGAGATATCTCAGTTTTGATAGGATCCTTGATATAATTTTGATTAATTACTTGTATGATTAAAAAATAAAAAAAAAATAATTGTATTTTAATATCTTTTTAAGCACGGTGGCTCAGGCCAGAGGTTGTGAGTTCCATCCAAGGCTCACAATATCAGCACTCAGTACTGGTTCTAGCCATGAAATGGACTCGAGATTCAAATAAGTTTTGAGATTACTTCACAATCAAAATAAAATAAATTAATACAGAAGTGGAACAGATTGTTATAGAGTGTTTTTTGCTAATGTTCGAGTACACACCATACATAGTTAGGTGTTTTTTGCTAATGTTCGAGTACACACCATACAAAGGTAGATCCTATTAATAAGCTGGCGGTGATTACAGGCCTCACAAAACAAGTGATTACATGCAAAATTATCTGGGTAGATTCAATGACAGTAGCTGCTGTATTGATTTCTCTTCATTAATCCAACAGCTTCTCATCAGTGGCTTGTAATAAAGCCCACTAGGTTGGTTAAACTTACATCAGCCGTCTTTAACCATGTCTCGTCAGATGTTAGTGTATGTACGTGATGCTTCATCATCAGAGCTCATTTCTTGTGAGTTGCAGCATACCACAATTTGTAAACACAGTCTTGAAAAAATTCTTTCTTATTAAGCCTAATGAGCTCATTTGCTACCAGTACTAGTTGTAAGGTCACCTGAGCTTATGACTGAGTGGCTTTTGTAATCAATATGTGTTAGCTGTATCTTTGTCATTTAACCTCTTTAATTATTATTTACCTATGTAACACTTAGTTTTTTTTTATTCAGATGTATTTTAATTAAACTTACAAAGAAGTTAATAGCAACATGATTTTAGACAAGTTCTGGTCTAATTGTATTGTTACATTCTGAATGGCTCTTGAGTTGTACGTGTTTGGTGATTAGTCTGAATGATGTTATGTATGTGCTGCTCTACAAAATGTAAATTAAACATGAAATGGAATTAAGTACTTTTTTAAATATAGCCTGACCATAATATAGTGGAAATGTCTTATTAAATTGTTAAGAAATGACAATTACTAATTAACAATGATTATGGCTAAACTTTCATAGTGATTTTTTTTCCTTATTAAACACTTAGCCTACATGGAATTTTTTTCCTTTTTGAATCTTTTCTACGTAAGGGAGTATGAAATGTTATTAACATAATTTGATATGGTTTGAACAGTTTACACTTTGTTATCTTGTTTGCCAAAGGTCTATTAAAAAAAATCAAAATTTTCCCTCAGTTGCGCTGTTTTGTTCTCAGTTTCGAAGGCTTGTGTCTTCCCAATTTACAGGAAAAGGAAAAAGCCCTTGGTTATATGAAACATTGTCTATAATAATAATAATAATATTAATAATAATAATAATAATAATGATAATTTAAGACTTTATTTCAAGAGGGTAAAACAATTGGTACAGACTCAGTAGTCACTAATCTCCCTTGCGGCCCTCAAATATATCAATATTTACACATATATATATTTAAGAAATATATGAAATAAACATTGCACATGATATTATAAAACAAAATTCTCCATTACACCAAATTACATAATACAGATAGGCATGTAATCAAGGCATGCACTCATTAATCTACTTGACACGCACACATAAATATTACTAGAAGTGTCTTTACATTCCAGTACATGACAGCATGAGCAAAATAACATATTTACATAAATAACTGAAGACTAATAGTATAATTTACAAAAAGTCATGTTCTAACTTTTCATCCATTTCACATCTTATATATTGTTATCAGTGAGCTATTAAGAGCGAAGATGGCTCTCTTGTTTCATTTAAATGGATTGGTGTACAATGTAAAGATATTTTATTTCTTCACGTTTCCTTCTACTTGCACAGGGCTAATGTGATGATAATTTGTCTGAAATCCATCCGTAAATTGATTATCTAATTATCAAACAGAGATTTACTTTTAATTTTATCTTAATCAATTTCGGTTAATTTACAATAACATCTGGGGTTAGTTAGAAAACCTGTGAAATGATTTAATTGAGGTGACTGCCCTTTTATTGTCAACACTTCTTTTAGTTATCTTTTATCCTATAAGTTTTATTTTTAATTTTTATATTTATATTTTCATAGTGCAAAGTTACTGCCCTTGACTTGCCAAAAATGTCACTTTTTGTCTTGTTTATTTGATAGAAGTTGGTTATGAATATTATATAACAGCAATACCTCCGGCAAGTTGAAAAACATTAAGTTTTGAATTTCATTGGTACAGGGGGTCCTTTGTGATCGAGTGGTCTCAAGGTCACTTCTTACCACAGAGGTCATAGGTTTGGGTCCCGCTTGCTCCAAAAATTTTATGTGAAAAAGTAAGTCAGTTGTTTGCGGAAGGATCGTGGTTCTACTCAGATTTATTCCGAGGTCTTCCTCCACCAATAAAACTGGATATGCCATATATAACCTGAAATGTGTTGAAAATGGCATTTAGCCCATTAATAAAGAAATAAAAATCCATTGGTATAGTTTTGTTTCCTTGAATGGTGAAGAATAGCAAGATCCTATCAGTGCATAACGCTGCACAGACTACAGTGTATTTAACACATGTCTCATGGAAAAGAATCTAACCACAGCTGGTCTAGTTGTAGAATGTCAGCCTCGCATGCGGAAGGACATGGGTTCGATCCCAGTGGCCTGGTCATATCAAAGACTTGAATAATGGTACTAGAAGCTTCCTTGCTATGCACCCAGCATTAAAAGGATAGTTTGTTTGGCATGATGCTACAGTGTAGAATGTCAACCTCACATGTGGAAGGTCATGAGTTCGATCCCAGTGGCCTAGTCGTATCAAAGTCTTAAATAATGGTACTAGAAGCTTCCTCGCTTTGCACTCGGCATTAAAAGGCTAGTTTGACAGGCATGATGCTACAGTGTGGCAGCGCTTGGAATACTGTCTCGATATGACACCGTCCCAATATGACTGAAAGATTGTTGAAAGCAAAGCTTAACACCATACAACAACAATAACATGACAAAGAATCTGTTCAGTAGAGTGGCAACATTTTATATTTAGCACTCTTGGTTTTCAGTAGAGTGGCAACATTCTATACTTAGCACTCTAGGTATTCAGTAGAGTGGCAACATTCTATATTTAGCTTTCTGGATGTTCAGTAGATTGGCAACATTCTATATTTAATATTCTGGGTGTTCAGTAGATTGGCAACATTCTATATTTAATATTCTGGGTGTTCAGTAGAGTGGCAACATTTTATATTTACTATTCTGGGTATTCAGTAGAGTGGCAACATTCTATATTTACTATTCTGGGTATTCAGTAGAGTGGCAACATTCTATATGTAGCAACTCTGGGTGTTTAGTAGAGTGGCAACATTCTATATTTAGCATTCTGGGTGTTCAGTAGAGTGGCAACATTTTATATTTACTATTCTGGGTATTCAGTAGAGTGGCAACATTTTATATTTACTATTCTGGGTATTCAGTAGATTGGCAACATTCTATATTTAATATTCTGGGTGTTCAGTAGAGTGGCAACATTTTATATTTACTATTCTGGGTATTCAGTAGATTGGCAACATTTTATATTTACTATTCTGGGTGTTCAGTAGAGTGGCAACATTTTATATTTACTACTCTGGGTATTCAGTAGAGTGGCAACATTCTATATGTAGCAACTCTGGGTGTTCAGTAGAGTGGCAACATTTTATATTTACTATTCTGGGTATTCAGTAGAGTGGCAACATTTTATATTTACTATTCTGGGTGTTCAGTAGATTGGCAACATTCTATATTTAATATTCTGGGTGTTCAGTAGAGTGGCAACATTTTATATTTACTATTCTGGGTATTCAGTAGAGTGGCAACATTTTATATTTACTATTCTGGGTGTTCAGTAGAGTGGCAACATTTTATATTTACTATTCTGGGTATTCAGTAGAGTGGCAACATTCTATATGTAGCAACTCTGGGTGTTTAGTAGAGTGGCAACATTCTATATTTAGCATTCTGGGTGTTCAGTAGAGTGGCAACACTCTATATTTAGCATTCTGGGTGTCCAGTAGAGTGGTAACATTCTATATTTACTATTCTGGGTGTTCAGTAGAGTAACAACTTTCTATATTGAGCATTCTTGGTGTTCAATAGAGTGGCAACATTCTATATTTACTATTGTGGATGTTCAGTAGAGTGACAACATTCAATATTTACTATTCTTGGTGTTCAGTAGAGTGACAACTTTCTATATTGAGCATTCTTGGTGTTCAATAGAGTGGCAACATTCTATATTTACTATTGTGGATGTTCAGTAGAGTGACAACATTCAATATTTAATATTCTGGGTGTTCAGTAGAGTGGCAACATTCTATATTTACTATTCTGGATGTTCAGTAGAGTGACAACATTCTATATTTACTATTCTGGGTGTTCAGTAAAGTAACAACTTTCTATATTGAGCATTCTTGGTGTTCAATAGAGTGGCAACATTCTATATTTACTATTGTGGATGTTCAGTAGAGTGACAACATTCAATATTTAATATTCTGGGTGTTCAGTAGAGTGGCAACATTCTATATTTACTATTCTGGATGTTCAGTAGAGTGACAACATTCTATATTTACTATTCTGGGTGTTCAGTAAAGTAACAACTTTCTATATTGAGCATTCTTGGTGTTCAGAAGAGTGGCAACATTCTATATTTACTATTCTGGATGTTCAGTAGAGTGACAACATTCTATATTTACTATTCTGGGTGTTCAGTAAAGTAACAACTTTCTATATTGAGCATTCTTGGTGTTCAATAGAGTGGCAACATTCTATATTTACTATTCTGGATGTTCAGTAGAGTGACAACATTTAATATTTACTATTCTGGGTGTTCAGTAGAGTGGCAACATTATTTATTTAGCATTCCCGGTGTTCAATTGAGAGGGAACATTCCATATTTACTATTCTTGGTGTTCAGTATATTATTCTATATTTAGTGCTCTGGGTGTTCAGCTAAGGGTGGCAACATTCTATATTTAGCACTTTGGGTGTTCAGCTAAGAGTGGCAACATTCTATATTTAGCATTCTGGGTTTTCAATAGAGTGGCAACATTCTATACTATTCTGGATGTTCAGTAGAGTGGCAACATTCTATATTTAGCACTCTGGGTGTTCAGCTAAGAGTGGCAACATTCTGTATTTAGCACTCTGGGTGTTCAGCTAAGAGTGTTAACATTCTATATTTACTATTCCGGGTGTTAAGTAGAGTTGCAACATTATATAATTAGCACTCTGGGTGTTCAGCTAAGAGTGGCAACATTTTATATTTAGCACTCTGTGTTTTCAGTAGAATGGCAATATTTTATATTTAGCACTCTGGTAGTTCAGCTAAGAGTGACAACATTTTATATTTAGCACTCTGGGTTTTCAGTAGAATGGCAATATTCTATATTTAGCACTCTGGTAGTTCAGCTAAGAGTGACAACATTCTATATTTAGCACTATGGGTGTGCAGCTAAGAGTGGCACTATTTTATATTTAGCACTCTGGGTTTTCAGTAGAATGGCAACGTTCAATATTTAGCATTCTGGGTGTTCAGCTAAGTGTGGCAACATTCTATATTTAGCAATCTGGGTTTTCAGTAGAATGGCAGCATTCTATATTTAGCACTCAGTGTTCAGCTAAGAGTGGCAACATTTTATATTTAGCATTCTGGGTTTTTAGTAGAGTGGCAACATTTTATATTTAGCAATCTGGGTTTTCAGTAGAATGGCAATATTCTATATTTAGCACTCTGGGTGTTCAGCTAAGAGTGACAACATTCTATATTTAGCATATGGGTGTTCAGCTAAGAGTGGCAACATATTATAATTAGCACTCTGGGTTTTTAGTAGAGTGGCAACATTTTATATTTAGCAATCTGGGTTTTCAGTAGAATGGCAATATTCTATATTTAGCACTCTGGGTGTTCAGCTAAGAGTGACAACATTCTATATTTAGCATATGGGTGTTCAGCTAAGAGTGGCAATATTTTATATTTAGCTTTCTGGGTTTTCAGTAGAATGGCAACTTTTTATATTTAGCATTCTGGGTGTTCAGCTAAGAGTGGCAACATTCTATATTTAGCAATCTGGGTATTCAGTAGAATGGCAGCATTCTATATTTAACACTCAGTGTTCAGCTAAGAGTAGCAACATTTTATATTTAGCAATCTGAGTTTTCAGTAGAATGGCAACATTCTATATTTAGCACTCTGGGTGTTCAGCTAAGAGTGGCAACATTCTATATTTAGCACTCTGGGTGTTCAGCTAAGAGTGGCAACATTTTATATTTAGCACTCTGTGTTTTCAGTAGAATGGCAACATTCTATATTGAGCATTCTGGGTGTTCAGGTTAGAGCTGTAACATTCTATATTTAGCACTGTGGGTGTTCAGCTAAGAGGGCAACATTCTATATTTAGCACTCTGGGTGTTCAGCTAAGAGGACAATATTCTATATTTACCACTGTGGGTGTTCAGCAAAGAGTGGCAACATTCTATATTTAGCACTCTGAGTGTTCAGCTTAAAGTGGTAACATTCTATATTTAGCACTCTGGGTGTTCAGCTAAGAGTGGCAACATTCTATATTTAGCACTCTGGGTGTTCAGCTAAGAGGGCAACATCTATATTTAGCATTATAGACTGGGTGTTATGGAACCATTCATATGTAAATGACTCGAGAGAAGGACTTTTATAGGAATATTTGACTGACTTACTTGTGTAACATAATTTAATAATTGTTTTGTTTTAAGTTGTTTTCCATAACAGCATTTCATCTCATGAATAAATTCTATAATTTGCATGTGAAACTTCCATTGTATTAATGTGAAACATCATATCTAATGCGTTCAGAAAGTCGGAATGACTTTCAAACTTCCAGAAGCTGCCTTGTATAATGTGCTGTTATTTGTTATTATTCCTTGAGGTATTTTGTAAAGATGGTTTAAACAGAAATTCATTGCCGAATATTAGGCGAGTGTTCACATATTGGTTTAATTGCAAGAAAAGAAAAAGGCAAATCAATAATTTATAGATAGGAATTCACCTTATAAATGACTACTTGTTCTCGTTAATTAAAGAATAAAATACATTTTATTGCTATAATTTCATAATCAGTCGGGGTGGAAGTTGGATTTATATATTATTTAATACCATTATTAGAGCTGTTTAAGCTGCACCACTGTGATACTATTATGAAGTAACGTTTTTTTTTGGCAATTTCTGTAACAAGGAATTTATGGAAATTACTGAAGTGAAAAGATATTGTGTTTTTGTGTATGTTTACTTAAAAAAAGTAATGTTTTTGCTTTTTTAAAGTTTTTAGTTTTCTTAGTTATAAAAGTAACACATTATCCAGATTTACTTGGTATTTATGTTAATGTTGAAAATAAATATCACGTGATACCATCATCTACATCGAGCACAATCAAAATGGCAAGCGAATGGGAAATTGTTCACAACAAGAATGGCTAATCTGATATTTGGAGACATTTTGGCTCTCAGAAATGACATGGTATGCTATGGTACATACCGCTGTACTCAATTAATGTGGTACTTTTCTCTTGGAGTACCCACGTCAAATGATTACTAGCTATTCTGGCTTTAGTTATGCATACATAATACAAATAAATGTCTTTTTCTCATTAACTGTTTTACATAATAGTCTTATGAAAACTCCAAACAGTTTTAAGGTAATTGCAGTATTCAAGATGTCTCAATTACTATAATTGATTGATTGATTGAATATTTAGCATCATTTGTATGCCATCGAGGGCTAGCAGATGATCAGTTAACCTTACCACTGTTTCCTGGGATTAACCAGTACTCGAGCACACCCCATCAACGCAAGTAACTGATAACTTTCCCACTTGAATCAATGGTGAGAGACGAATGATAATGAGACACAATGTCGTATATCAATCATCACGGAAACTGTTGCCGGGCAGGGGATTCGAAATCACAACCCCTGGATTGATAGTTAGACGTGTAACCGACTGAGCTAATCGGGCCCAGCTCAATTACTATAAATTTGAGGTTTGAAGCTTTATTGTTAGGTGCCAGACCAAAACATTACATGTTACATTACATTGTTTTATTAGTGGAGGGAAGACCATTGAATTAATCTGAATTGAACCACTGTAAGTGTCTTTACACTTGCAAGTAATTTGTAAACTTTCTCACATAAAATGTTTAAATTGAGATGTTCTCAAACCCACGACCTCAGCAGTAAGTGATCTTGAGGTACCGTCTTAGACCACTCAGCCAGCCATGGAAGTCCTCAGAGGTGCAAATAACTACATAATAGACGGAACAGCTTAACTGCCACTTTTGTATTTCCAATATCTTTGTCGATATATTTGAGCAGTGTTGAAAATGAAAATGTGTATACAACACCAACATGACTATTTTTTATTTATTTCATACAGCCTAAATGTTCTTTTTTATTTAAGTCTTATTTCAAGGAAATTGCGTGAATGATTTTTGAGAATGTACAAAAATGTCCGTGCATAAACTGTCAGGTGGCAGGTTAATTATTCCATTCAGTATATAACAATACTCCATTGTCATATATAGCATTATTATATATCATCATGAATGCTTCAATTTGATTGGCTGAAACCCGAACTATTCAGGTAAAATAAAATGAACTATTGACCTCTTATTCCCTCAAAAATGAACTATTGACCACTTATTCTGTCAAAACCGGTTTCACCCGGTTGCCGAGTCAATAGTTCAAAGGAAACGTTCTTCCATTTCTCATGCTGATAGTCCATTCAAATTCCATTTGCTCTACTCGATAAAATAACAGTTTCCGTAATTTAAGACTGACACTGATGTACCACTTTTTTAATGCTAAAATACAATCAAACCATTTTCCACAACTGATATGATTATATAATGACGTCGGGTTGTATATGTAAGTGCGTTGATGACGTTATTTTGATCAAGAGTGGATCCAGCATGTAACTAAATACTGGTGACATTGTACTTTGAATAGTTGGAAATATTTCAGGTCAGAGAATATATGATGATTAGGAATGTTACCCTAGTAGTTGAATTTGTTAGTGGAGAACAGACATACAAAGGCTACAAAAAAAAATTAAATATGCTTTTCACACTTCTGTTAAAAATGCAATGAAAGTATGAATGAAGTGAGGTAAAAAAAACTTCTAACACATTTGTATGTAATACAATGACTTCTTGACTTACTTTTTTTATTGTTATTCAATATAATAAAACAACTATCTACCTCAGAAAATGACTATTGACCCAATGCAGTGAACTATTAACCTCGACTGTGTTTCGGTCAATAGTTTCCTGTTTTGGGTCAATAGTCATTTTCCTTGGAAAAATAATTTTAACCATTGACCACTAATATGCTTCTGATTTCGCTCTTTATGATAGATTGTCTTTTTGATTTAGTATTTGATACTAGTATTTGATACTCTAGTATTTGATACCAGTATTTGATACTAGTATTTGATACTCTAGTATTTGATACTCTAGTATTTGATACTAATATTTGATACTCTAGTATTTGATACTCTAGTATTTGATACTAGTATTTGATACTTGTATTTGATACTAGTATTTGATACAAGTATTTGAGACTCTAGTATTTGATACTGGTATTTGATACTAGTATTTAATACTCTAGTATTTGATATAAGTATTTGATACTAATATTTGATACAAGTATTTGATACTCTAGTATTTGATACTAGTATTTGATACAAGTATTTGAGACTCTAGTATTTGATACTAGTATTTGATACTGGTATTTGATACTAGTATTTGATACTAGTATTTGAAACAAGTATTTGAGACTCTAGTATTTGATACTAGTATTTGATACTGGTATTTGATACTCTAGTATTTGATACTCTAGTATTTGATACTCTAGTATTTGATACTAGTATTTGATACTTGTATTTGATACTAGTATTTGATACAAGTATTTGAGACTCTAGTATTTGATACTAGTATTTGATACTCTAGTATTTGATACTAGTATTTTATACTAGTATTTGATACTGGTATTTGATACTAGTATTTGATACTCTAGTATTTGATACTAGTATTTTATACTAGTATTTGATACAAGTATTTGATACTAGTATTTGATACTCTAGTATTTGATACTCTAGTATTTGATACTAGTATTTGATACTTGTATTTGATACTAGTATTTGATACAAGTATTTGAGACTCTAGTATTTGAGACTAGTATTTGATACTGGTATTTGATACTAGTATTTGATATTCTAGTATTTGATACAAGTATTTGATACTAGTATTTGATACTAGTATTTGATACAAGTATTTGAGACTCTAGTATTTGAGACTAGTATTTGATACTGGTATTTGATACTAGTATTTGATATTCTAGTATTTGATACAAGTATTTGATACTAGTATTTGATACTCTAGTATTTGATACTTTTGTATTTGATATTAGTATTTGATACTCTAGTATTTGATACTCTTGTATTTGATACTCTAGTATTCGATTCTCTAGTATTCAAAACTTTAGTGATATAGATGTTTATGATAGCAACCTGTATATTTCAAAGTGAACAACACATTATCCTCTTCACTACTATTCTGCTTTCATTTTGATTTATTATTTGATACTTTAGTATTCCATACTTTAGTGATATTGATGTTTATGATAGCAATCTCTGGCATGTCAGTGTGACAAACAATCTATCCACTACACTACCATTCTTTTTTATTTAATATTTGGTACTTTAGTATCTGATACTCTAGTATTTGAGTATTTGATACTCTAGTATTTGATACTCTAGTATTTGAGTATTTGATACTTTAGTATTTGGTACTCTAGTATTTGAGTATTTGATACTCTAGTATTTGGTACTCTTGTATTTGATACTCTAGTATTTTGAGTGTTTGATACTCTAGTATTTGATACTCTAGTATTTGAGTATTTGATACTCTAGTATTTGGTACTCTAGTATTTGAGTATTTGATACTCTAGTATTTGGTACTCTTGTATTTGATACTCTAGTATTTTGAGTGTTTGATACTCTAGTATTTGATTCTCTAGTATTTGAGTAATTAATACTCTAGTATTTGATACTCTAGTATTTGATACTCTAGTATTTGAGTTTTTGATACTCTAGTATTTGATACTCTAGTATTTGAGTATTTGATACTCTAGTATTTGAGTAATTAGTATTCTAGTATTTAATACTCTAGTATTTGGTACTCTAGTATTTGAGTATTTGGTACTTTAGTGTTTGATACTCTAGTATTTGAGTATTTGATACTCTAGTATTTGATACTTTAGTATTTGGTACTCTAGTATTTTATACTGTAGTATTTGAGTATTTGATACTCTAGTATTTGATACTCTAGTATTTGAGTATTTGATACTCTAGTATTTGATACTAGTATTTGATACTCTAGTATTTGAATGTTTGATATTCTTATATTTGGTACTTTTGTATTTGATACTTTAGTAATTGAGTGTTTGATACTCTAGTATTTGGTACTCTAGTATTTGAGTATTTGATACTCTAATATTTGAGTATTTTATACTCTGGTATATTCATACTCTAGTATTTGATACTCTAGTATTTGATACTCTAGTTTTTGATTGTTTGATACTCTAGTATTTGAGTATTTGATACTCTAGTATATTCATACTCTAGTATTTGGTACTCTTGTATTTGTTACTCTAGTATTTGGTACGCTAGTATTTGATACTCTAGTATTTGAGTATTTGATACTCTAGTATTTGATACTCTAGTATTTGTTACTCTAGTTTTTGAGTGTGTGATACTCTAGTATTTGGTACTGTAGTATCAAAATTTGGTACTCTAGTATTTGATACTCTAGTATTTGAGTATTTGATACTCTAGTATTTGATACTCTAGTATTTGATACTCTAGTTTTTTAGTGTTTGATACTCTAGTATTTGGTACTCTAGTATTTGATACTCTAGTATCAAAATGTGGTACTGTAGTATTTGATACTCTAGTATTTGAGTATTTGATACTCTAGTATTTGATACTCTAGTATTTGATACTCTAGTATTTGGTACTCTAGTATTTGATACTCTAGTATTTGAGTATTTGATACTCTAGTATTTGATACTCTAGTATTTGTTACTCTAGTTTTTGAGTGTGTGATACTCTAGTATTTGGTACTCTTGTATCAAAATTTGGTACTCTAGTATTTGACACACTAGTATTTGTGTATTTGATACTCTAGTATTTGATACTCTAGTATTTGATACTCTAGTTTTTGAGTGTTTGATACTCTAGTATTTGGTACTCTAGTATCAAAATTTGGTACTTTAGTATTTGATACTCTAGTATTTGAGTATTTAATACTCTAGTACTTGATATTCTAGTATTTGATACTCTAGTTTTTGAGTGTTTGATACTCTAGTATTTGGTACTCTAATATTTGATACTCTAGTTTTTGAGTATTTGATACTCGAGTATTTGGTACTCTGGTATTTGATACTCTAGTATTTGATACTCTAATATTTGAGTATTTGATACTCTAGTATTTGAGTATTTGGTACTCTGGTATTTGATACTCTAGTATTTGATATTCTAGTATTTCCTCAGTGTCTCTGATATTGCTGATTTTGACATTTCTTCCATCTTGATATACAATTCTATACTTCAATCTTTTCACGGTTGTCTTAAATATTGCTGTTTATTGTGGTTTATCCTCTTGATTTAGTCTGTTATTTCTCGAGTCTTTACTCTGAGCCTGTGATATTGCTGATCATTATATCTCATAGCATAAATAGAGCTGCATCTTCGGTTTGCCCTTGTCGCTTTAATCAGTACAGAATATTGCCAATAGAAGCATCAATATCTAGCAGGCTTCTTCCATATGGGAAATGATACTGCCACTGAATATAAAAGCCATGCTGTTCTTTATTTGGCCGCCAATTATCGAACGCTCTGTTAATGCTTGCTGCATCCTCCAGTTTTCTGTACCGTTAGCATAATATTTTTTTTTATAGTTTTAACATTTTGTCTTTTATGTTAGGTGATTGAAATGATATAAAAACTGATATTGGGCATAAACATGTTTTACATTGAGTATTTATTACATGTTTCCTGATTGGGCATGCTTGTTATTATACAGCTATTGACTCGGAACTATATGTTGTGAAAATTGTTGTTTATCTCGGAGGTCGAGTCAAACTGGGTTTGATAATAACAGTGTTGGAAAGATTGTTATAGATTAAAACATTTTGTTGGATTTATAAACAGTTGGGAGAGCTGCCGCTGGACAACATTTGTGTATCAGAGAATATTTATATTTAGGTTATAAGAACTAGATGTAAATAGAGTTTAGTCTCCCGATTATTGTTCCGGCACCATATTTCCGTTTGGATAGATATCAGCATAATTTGTAAGTAGGGATTTTAATGTGGTTTGAAGGTTTCATAACAATTTAGAAAATTATTTATAGAGACAGCATATTATAGAAGCCCGCATGGTTCCGGCTAAGAATGGAATCACTGCCGATCTCTGCAGAGGGGCAGGAATCCTCTGAATGGGTGTCATGTTCATTTTATCATTTTTTGTCATGTTCACTAGTGTGGTTAAATATTTAACCAGCCAGTGTGTGGTTTCAGGGAGCCATATGAGTGATGGCAAGGATAGGATCACTGTGGCTTATGCATATTGTAAGAAGTGACAAATTGAGTAATATGATAGAATTTGCTGAAACTCTGCAGTTTTGCAGGTATCAAGGTTCTAGGTTCATTCTGCATATTCATTTGTTGGTGTATTTTTTTTAAATCTGTATGTTAATTTGTTTTGTTTTTTACATGTAGAGTGAAGCTGGAATCTTCCTTCCTGTTGGCGTCGAATAACCTACAATGTGTTAATACGCTGTAAAACCCTATTATAGAAGTTCCCACTTGTGATTGTTATCTAAGCAAGCTCTCAAAAACAACGTAGATGATACATTCAGTATTAAATTTAGTAGAAACTACTTCTTTTGTATGTTCTAATAATTTTAATAAGACAATTCTGTTAAATTAATCTATATTAGTACTGCACATTTGTTACTACACTCTTCTCATATACTTATTTGCATGTTATAGGTATGTTGCAGCCAAGTGTTTGCAATAAACATGTAAAAATTCTGAGCTGTAATAAACAAATCAAATTGAATTGAATTGTGATTACTGTAAGATGTAATGGGTCTTTGACAATGGCGGAAGTGTCATGGAAACAAGGGGCTTATACTGTCATGGTGATCTGTGACCTTTGCTGTCACATTGATAGTGTCCTTTGTTGTCACCTTTATGGTGGCCTTTGTTGTCACAGTGATGGTGGCCTTTGGTTTCACGGTGATGGTGTCCTTTGTTGTCATGGTATCCTTTCTTGTCACGGTGATTGTGATCTTTGTTGTCATAGTGATGGTGTCCTTTGTTGTCACCTTGATGGTTAACTTTGTTGTCATGTTGATGGTGTCCTTTGTTGTCACGGTGATGGTGACTTTTATTGTCACCGGTGATGGTGTCCTTTGTAATTAAATAAATGCTAAGTATATGTTATGTTAATTAACACCTTAAGTAATGATTACTACTGATGACCTTTCCATGACCTTTTGATGGTGACTTATTCTTCAAGCTGTTATTTTTGTCATCACTATTACTTAATGATAGTGAGTCTTTGTGAAAAATTATATTATGATTATAGAACGTGAGGATTGGCCGTCAATCTGAAACCAGACGGTCGCCTCCGTTTTCATTGGTTCTTTTTTCTTTATTACACGATTAAATTAATTTTTTATGGCTTTTTATACATGTGTAAAGAATGTGAAATCATGCACAAATTGAATAAAGCTAGAAAATACTGACATGAAAGAGGTTGGAATTATTGAAGTATAAAAAAGGTGAAAATATGTTGTTAACCATTGATGTAATTGCAGTAATATCATATGAAATATGGTTCAAATTGCAGTAAAACACATAGTTTAAACTGTATATAAGCAATTAGAATTTGTTTTATTTATTTTTAGCTCGCCGGGATAAAGTCCAAGGAGAGCTATTGCGATGACCACCGTGTCATCGGCGTCTGTAGACACCCAGTTTAAACTTTTGCGTTTAAGTTTAATATAACTATGCAACCACTTATTGGATGTGAATGAAACTTCCAATGCATAGTGGTCTAAGGCACCTTCTTAAGATCTCTCACTGCTTAGATTGTAGGTTGGAGTCCTGCTCGCTCCAAATACTTAATGTGAAAAATTTTGCTAGTTTAATGCTTGCAAAAGGATAGTGGTTCTACACAGATTTATTCTGAGGTCTTCCTTCACCTTTAAAAATGGATATATGCCATATATAACCTGAAATTTGTTGAAAATGTTGTTAAACACCATTCATGTTTTATAAAGATTATTTTGGATAATTCAGCCAAGGTAGACAAGTCTTGAAATGGTTGACATGATTTACCTTCTACGCAGCAGACCTGTTATGTTTATAGGGGGCGCTTTATCCTTATACCACAGCTGGGGTTCGTAAATTTGAGATGCGTACAGAATAACACAATATTTTTATAGTGGTTATTGGCATAATGTAATCGATTGTGATTTTGAATATAACCAGAATATGTCTTGTTTAATTGGAATAGACATATAAATACATAGGTCTGCTGAACTGTATATTGATTGATTGATTGAATATTCATCGTCATTTTTATGCCATTGAGGGCTGACAGACGATTAGTTAACCCAACCATTGTTTCCTAGGATCCTGACAGATTAACCAGTACTAATGAACACACCTCATCTCTGCAAGTAACTTATAACTTTCCCATTATAATCAGTGGTGAGAGACAAATGATAATGATATGCAATGTTGTATTTCAATTATGATGAAGATGCTATTTTTTGGTGCGACTTTTATAATTGAATGTGACTATTGTGATAATGTCGTCATAGTGAAAGTAACTCAAACACAGTGTGATACTATTGTGGAGATCTCTTGCAGTATTCATGTACTGTGGATACTCTACAAAGCAGACTAGGTGTAGTAACATTAAAAATGCACAATCGAAGAAAATGAATTAAAAAATGTTCATTGATTTATTTATTTTTTATTTTTTATTTTAAGTTAATATTATTTTTTATAATTTTTCGATTATTATTTTCATTTTTATTGTCATTATGTATTAGGTATCTTACGTTTAGAAGTGACTGTGATTTGTTGTTAATTTCTTATGTATATCGCAGTCAACAAACATTGAAAAGGGATTTCCTAATTTGGCCTACACGTCCAGGTTAGACTAAAATATATTTCCGCCTTGATATTGAAATGTATTTTGTGACATATCAAATGAGTCACTTGATTTCATTTTATTTCAAATTGATCCGTCAAGTTCGTTACTTATCGTAAATTTCTTTCGATCTTACAAAGTGTCTGAATGAAGAGCCGATGGTCGTCAAGCAGTATTAACATGTTAACTATTTTAAGAATAGGGATTTCGTTTCAGATTTTCCACTCTGATTAAAATATCAATTTTTTGTTATGTTTTGGTAGATTTAAAATACTAATCATTCATATTTTATTTCCTAAATGTAAATGAGATGCTTTGCTTCCGTTTTAATTTTTTTTCCCCCAAATTTATATAAACTGCCTTTAATGTATGGTGAAACCAAAGTCTATAACATTTTCTAGTTACTATCAGTAAGCGTAATATTATATAAACTTAAAATTAAAATGTCTATATCGAGAGCTCAGTCTATCATTATGATATATTCCTTCTTTATATATAAATATCGTGTTATCAGATTTAGTCTGGCACTTAATACAAAACCACCATTCTTTAATATGAGCTTTATTTCCAGCACCAAGACTTCACAAATGGATGTCGAAGACCGTTTATTTCAAATTATCTCATTTCTTCCAGTAAATGCCATCATTAACTGCTGATTAATCTCATTAGCTACAAAGGAGATTTAAACAGAATTTGCAAGAATGTTGCAATTTATTTTTGAAATTGTACATCTGTGAGTCCCCCCTAAAAAGTGGATAATGCTCCAAAAATCCTGTTTCACTTACCGGGTAAACTTTTTTGTATTGTGGCAAAAATTAATTGCAGACAAAACAGGAATGTTTTTCCTGTTAATATTTATATATGGCTGAAATGAAAAATAACAAAATTCATCTTAGTTTGACTGAAGAAAATATTGGTATAAAAACAATTGATAAAGTTAATTAAGGATTAAAAGCATAACTTTTTTTAGTTAAGTTCATCAGGTAATAAAAACATTGGCTAGTTTAATGTCTGTAAGTCCAAATAGGTTAATGCTTGTAAGTCCAAATAGTTCAATGCCTGTAATCCCAAATAGTTTAATGTCTGCCGATAAGCCCAAATAGTTTAATGCCTGTAAGTCCAAATAAGTTTATGTCTGTAAGCCAAAATGGTTTAATGTCTGTCAAGCCCAAATAGTTTAATGTCTGTAAACCTAAATAGTTTAATGTCTGTAAGACCAAATAGTTTAATGCCTGTAAGCCCAAATAATTTTATGTCTATAAGCCCAAATGGTTTAATGTCTGTAAAGTCCAAATATTTTAATGTCTGTAAGCCTAAATAGTTTAATGTCTGCAAGACCAAATAGTTTAATGCCTGTAAGCCCAAATAATTTTATGTCTGTAAGCCCAAAAGGTTTAATGTCTGTCAAGCCCAAATAGTTTAATGTCTGTAAGCCCAAATAGTTTTTTATGCCTGTAAGTCAAAATAGTTTAATGCCTTTAAGCCAAAATTGTTTAATACCTGTAAGCCCAAATAGTTTTATGTCTGTAATCCCAAATAGTTTAATGCCTGTAAGCCCAAATAGTTTTATGTCTGTAATCCCAAATAGTTTAATACCTGTAAGCCCAAATAGTTTTATGTCTGTAATCCCAAATAGTTTAATGCCTGTAAGCCCAAATAGTTTAATGCCTGTTAGCCCAAATGGTTTAATGTCTGTAAAGCACAAATAGTTTAATTCCTGTAAGCCCAAATAGTTTAATGCCTGTTAGCCCAAATAGTTTAAGGCCTGTAAGCACAAATAGTTTAATGTCTGTAAAGCCCAAATCGTTTAATGTAAGCCCGAATATTTTAATGCCTGGAAGTACATATAATTTAATGTCTGTAAGCCCAAATAGTTTAATTCCTGTAAGCCCAAATAGTTTAATGCCTGTAAGCACAAATAGTTTAATGTCTGTAAACCTAAATAGTTTAATGTCTGTAAGACCAAATAGTTTAATGCCTGTAAGCCCAAATAATTTTATGTCTATAAGCCCAAATGGTTTAATGTCTGTAAAGTCCAAATATTTTAATGTCTGTAAGCCTAAATAGTTTAATGTCTGCAAGACCAAATAGTTTAATGCCTGTAAGCCCAAATAATTTTATGTCTGTAAGCCCAAAAGGTTTAATGTCTGTCAAGCCCAAATAGTTTAATGTCTGTAAGCCCAAATAGTTTTTTATGCCTGTAAGTCAAAATAGTTTAATGCCTTTAAGCCAAAATAGTTTAATACCTGTAAGCCCAAATAGTTTTATGTCTGTAATCCCAAATAGTTTAATACCTGTAAGCCCAAATAGTTTTATGTCTGTAATCCCAAATAGTTTAATACCTGTAAGCCCAAATAGTTTTATGTCTGTAATCCCAAATAGTTTAATGCCTGTAAGCCCAAATAGTTTAATGCCTGTTAGCCCAAATGGTTTAATGTCTGTAAAGCACAAATAGTTTAATTCCTGTAAGCCCAAATAGTTTAATGCCTGTTAGCCCAAATAGTTTAAGGCCTGTAAGCACAAATAGTTTAATGTCTGTAAAGCCCAAATCGTTTAATGTAAGCCCGAATATTTTAATGCCTGGAAGTACATATAATTTAATGTCTGTAAGCCCAAATAGTTTAATTCCTGTAAGCCCAAATAGTTTAATGCCTGTAAGCACAAATAGTTTAATGTCTGTAAAGCCCAAATCATTTAATGTAAGCCGAAATAGTTTAATGCCTGTAAGCACAAATAGTTTAATGTCTGTAAAGCCCAAATTGTAAGCCCAAATAGTTTAATGTTTGTAAGCAGAAATAGTTTAATGTAAGCAAAAATAGTTTAATGTTTGTAAGCACAAATAGTTTAATGTCTGTAATCCCAAATAGTTTAATGTCTGTAAAGCACAAATAGTTTAATGTCTGTAAAGCCCTAATCGTTTAATGTAAGCCGAAATAGTAAATGCCTGTAAGCCAAAATAGTTTAATGTTTGTAAGCACAAATAGTTTAATGTTTGTAATCCCAAATAGTTTAATGCTGTAAAGAACAAATAGTTTAATGTCTGTAAAGCCCAAATCGTTTAATGTAAGCCCAAATAGTTTAATGTCTGCAAGCCCAAAAAGTGTAATGTTTGTAAGCACAGATAGTTTAATGTCTGTAAGCCCAAATAGTTTAATGTCTGTAAGCCCATTAGTTTAGGATTCCAAACAGAAAATATATTGCAGGAAAGTGATAAAAATATTTTCATATACCTGCAAACGAAGTTTGAGAGGGGTATATAGGTCAGTCTGTCAGTTGGCAACGTGTGGAGCAAAAATTTCTGCAGTAGACCCCCCACCCCTCAACTCTCTACCCCAACACTAAACAACACTTCTTGCTGTATCGAGGCTTTTTTTTGTAAACAATACTTCTCACTGTATCAAGGTCTATTTTTGTAAATAACATTTCTCTCTGTATCATTGTTTATTTTTTTAAACAACACTTCTCCCTGTGCCAAGGCCTATTTTTGTAAACAACACTCTCACTATATTAATGCCTATT
This sequence comes from Panopea generosa, assembly GCA_029582155.1. NCBI lineage: Eukaryota > Metazoa > Mollusca > Bivalvia > Adapedonta > Hiatellidae > Panopea > Panopea generosa. Next base: position 23,033,016 of record CM055908.1, on the reverse strand, counting down.
TTTGTAAACAACACTCTCACTATATTAATGCCTATTTTTGTAAACAACACTCTCACTATATTAACGCCTATTTTTGTAAACAACACTCTCACTATATTAATGCCTATTTTTGTAAACAACATTTCTAACTGTATCAAGCTCTATTATTGCAATAAAACTTAGTTTTGTCTAACAGCCAGACACATTCTCTTATTTTAGATTTTGAATTTGCGTGGTCCTCAAATAGACTACAACAACAACATTACAAAATCTGATCACACCATGATACAGAAACAGAAAAATAAAAGGCTTAACTATAAAATAGCATTACGAGTGCGTCAGTTTTTAATAATCATTATTTAATATTTTGTTGTAAAAATACCGGCGTACTTCTATACTCGTATCATAATCGGATCAAGTATAAGAAGAATAATTATGCTCAGTAAACCAAATTTGACCAATCCTAGTCCATGTGGTCACACATGGATAATGAATATTTTTATATATGTTATATATTAATAATGTAATAATTGGAAAACATAAATGGAATTATGACTGCCAAACAGAGACAGTGAACGTATATTTGGAAGAGTTCATGTCATACTAATCTTCTCTAAAACATTATGAAAGTCAGAAATTGTCAGTAAACATAAATAAGTAGGAACAAGAGGCCCAAGAGAGCCTTAAGATGCTCTACTTGCTTAAAATGGGCAGAGTACTTTTTATGTTTCAAAATGATAACCCTTTTGACCCCTTATGGACTGTTTTTTTCCTCCCCCACCCACCCCATTTCCACCCTTTTACTGGATCAAACATCTTTGCTTTGAATAAGAAATGCTTTCAATCTGGAGTTAAAATAGAGCTCCAGTTGAACTGTGCAGTTGTATATTACTAAATAATGAGTTACGGTCAAATTCAGTTTAAATTTACTTTACTAGTGTATTTAAAATACAAGAAGAACTTCATGCAGTCAAGAAAGATTCTCATATTCGCAAACAGTGTGTTGTTTGTTATGCTGTATTTTCTCTAAGAAGTCTTCTAATTTATCAGTATTTGATTTTAATTAAATTCTTAATTTAAATTTGTATAAAACGTTTGCAAATATTGTAACCATAGTAAATACATACTGTTTTATGCAGTTCAAACAGACATGGTTAGTTATATAACCAACAACTACAGCATTACTGAAGCAGTATAACATTTAATCCTTTATTTCATATAGACGCCTTTGGACACCTCTAATATAGACGCCTTTGGACACCTCTAATATAGACGCCTTTGGACACCTCTAATATAGACACCTTTGGACACCTCTAATATAGAAGGCTGAATTATTGGGTGAATTATTAACTGACAGAGTGGAAAACAGTGCAGGAAGTCCTCTTCCTGCACTGTTTTCAAAGGCCTTCTGTGATTAGTGCGGGAAAACGCGTATCTATGGAGTAAATGGTTATGATTAAATAGTTTTTGAGACATCCAGGTCCACTGAATCTATCACATGGTACCTTTTAGATTATAATGCATTGTTCCTGATAAATGCTTTATTACAAAACACGGATGACAAAAATCAAAATATAGGCAGTTATTTGGTTTCTAAGAAAATAGATGTTGAATATATTAATGTAAAAGGAAAACAGTAAAGAAAATAACTTTTACCAAACTGAAACTAGAAAAAAAAAATGAAAAGATAACAGAGAAGTGAAATATTTCCCAAATGACTGGCTCTCCATTTCATTAAATTGTAAGTTATCATCTTCCTGGTATAGGCAGCCATTTAATAACAAATTCTGTTATTGCATTGTATATTTTGTATTTCAGATAGATTTCAGATTAATTGTTCAGTGCCGTGATTGTTGCTCCAGGAAGGGTCGCTATAATAATGGATTACAGAAGACGAAGGATGGGTGTCTATTCTTCTTACGGAAACTGTATAACTGTGTAATTGGAATAGTGATTTATGCCCTGCCGCTCATTCGATTGAATTATAAGACAGCCCAGGGGGAGCAGCAAGCACTAAGCAGATTTCTCCTGATAAATGCCAGGCAGCCATAGGTCAGTAATCTTATAAACATTTATTGAGGAATATACAGATTCCTACTTAACAAGCTGAGTGTACAGATTGACATAAATTCCTTGTTAGCTATATTGGCCAAAGGCCAGAAGTGCTTATGCAATGGCATGTTGTCCATCGTCCGTCATCTGTCGGCTGTCATCTCTGAAGTCTGTTAGCAGCACTTTCTCTAGAACCACTAGGTCAATTAAACTGAAACTTCACATGGATGTTTCTATTGCATAGGAAACTGTACAGAAGATTTTTCTTATTTGTTTTGAAATTCGAGATGGCTGCCATTACTAAAAATAGTCCAAAACTTAAAAAAACTTTTTCTCATGAACAGCTCATCAGATTTTCAAAAGTTTATGTAGTAATGATAACCAACTATAGTTTTTGTAAGATTTGTTCAAATGGTGTCCCTAGGGTTAAAAATGACCCGCCCTGAGAGTTCAATTAGGGGACATGTGGCATTGAAATAAATATATATATATTTTTTTTTAAATGGAAATGATTTTGCCTATATCTTCACAGAAGCATTGTCAGTTTTGTAAAAATGATTGGGTTCCACTGTCTTAAGGGGTCAGGAGGGGCCCCAAAAGGGTAAAAATTGGGAATTACAAAAATCGTATGTCAGATTTGTTCAAATTTGGCATAAATTATCCCTAAGTGTAGGGTTATCCCTATGTGTAGGGGTTTGATTGCAGATAAGAATCAAGGGGCTAAAATTTATAGAGGCCCTATTTTACATAGAAATACTATCGGAAAACAGAAAATTCTCTTCTTTTTTTTTTTATCTATTTAGGCAAAATTATAATTCAGGAATTCTGAAGTATCATCTAGTCATAAGAAATAAGATTTGGCTCAATAAGGAGAATTGACTTGACATAAGAGGCCAGGGTGGGTCAAAAAAGGGTTAAAATAGAAAATTTTCAAAAATCTTCTTCTCAACAACCAGTCAGTCAAATTTGTTCATATTTGATATGGATTATCCCAATGAGTATGGGTTTAAAGTTTGTACAAATCAAGTGTCTTGTATTTATAGGGTCCTGTAAGGGAACTTGTGAGTTGATACTGTAAAAGAGGGTTAATATTGTGGAGTTTTATACAGGAATACTATTGGAAAACAGAAAATTCTTTTTTTTATCATTCATTTAAGACTTTTTTCATTCAGTTTGAGTGTTGAAGCAACTTCTAGTCATAACAAATATGATTTTGTTTGATAGGAAGGATTGACTTTCTAAAAGGGGCCAAATGGGGTCACAAAATGATTAAATTGAACATTAATCTTATTTTCAACAACTGGTCAGTCAAATTTGTTCATATTTGATATAAATTATCCCTATGATCAAGAAATCTAAGTTTGTACAAATCAAGGGACACTGGGATGTATAGAAGCCCTGTAAGGGTCTTTGAGTTTTACTTAGGAATACTATGGGAAAATTGAAAATTCTCATTTTTTTGTCCATTTGGGTAAATATGTTGTTCAATTTGAGATCTAAAGCATTGTCTAGTAACCATCAATTTGATTTTGCTCAATAAAGAGGATTGAATTTCCATAAGCGGCCAGGGGGCGGATGGGGCAATAAGGTCAAAATTGGGAATTTTTACAAATTTCCTCTTAATAACCTTTCAGTCAAACTAGTTCATGTTTGATATAAATTATCCTTACATCAGCAAGGATTGAAGATTCTGCATATCAAGGGGCTGGGGTATATTGGGGCCCTGTAATGTGACTTTTACATAGGAATATTTTAGGGAAATCTGATTTTTTTCATTTTGCATCCATGTGTACAAAAAAACTTCTTTCTAAAATTTGATTCGTTTCTGCTCATAATAGATCGCTAAGAGTGGGTGATTGAAGTTCTGACAAATTAAGGGGCTGCGTTGTATAAGGGTTCTGTACAGGGGACTATACTTTTTTTTACAGATGAATGGTATGGAAATTTAAAGTATTTCCTTTTCATAGCAATTAAGCAGCCAACACTCTATCCACGATTTCTCTATTGTGTCAACCTGTGCAGTTTGGTGGATATTGAATTATTGATATGTCCATCTTCAGATGTCTCCATTATTGTTGGTGTTGTTATCAGTTGTTTAGTTTATTGTAATGCAATTTTGTTAAAAGGATGTTGTGCCCATATTTCACTGTAAAATTAAGTGACAAAAAGCATACAAGTCTAAAGGTTGTGGTAAATAATGGCTAAAAACCCATTATTCCCAACTGTACCTGCCACAAGTTTGAAATAATAATCTTCCATAATATTATTTTTCTTGTTTGACTGACCCAGTGAAATAAAAAAAAAATGAAGGTTTCGTGTTTAGCTTTACTGGCCAAAGGCCAGAAGGGTTTATGTGATTATGCGATGGAGCATTGTCCGTCGTCTGTCGTACGTCATCTGTCGTCTATCGTCCATTAGCAACACTTTCTCTTAAACCACTAGACCATTAAACTCAAACTTCACATGGATGTTTCTATTGCATAGGAGAGTACCTATCCAGAAGATTTTTTTTTTATCTATATAATGTTTAATCTATTGTAATGACATGTATCCCCTAACTGAACCCTCATGGTGGGGTCATTTTTAGATTTGTTCAAATGGTGTCCCTGGGGTTAAAAATGACCCAACCATGAGGGTTCAATTAACGGACACATGTCATTATAATAAACACTCATTTTATTTTTATTTTTTTAAAAAGAAACAGATTTTATGCCTATATTTTCACAGAAGCATTGTTTTGTCAAGGAAGTTGTATGTAAAATGACTGGGTTCCACAGTCTTAGGGATCAGGAGGGGTCCCATAATGGTAAATTTGTGAATTACAAATATTCAGTCAAATTTGTTCATATTTGGCATAAACTATCCCTATGTGTAGGGGTTTGAATGAAGATAAGAATTAAGGGGATAATACTTGTAGGGGTCCTGTAAGGGGAATTGGAATTTTACATAGGAATACTATGGGAAAACAGAAAAGTCTCATTTTTTTCTTCCATTTGGGCAAAATTATTATTTAGTTTGAGTTCTGAAGCATCATCTAGTCAGAGAAAATTAGATTTGGTTCAATAACAAGATCAAGGGGCCAGGGTGGGTCATAAAAGGGTTAACATAGACAATTTTCAAAAATCTTCTTATCAACAACCGGTCAGTCAAATTTGTTCATATTTGATATAGATTATGCCAATGAGTATGGGTTTAAAGTTTGTACAAATCAAGGGGCTTGTATGTATAGGGGCCCTGTCAGGGAACTTTGAGTTAATATTGTAAAAGAGGGTTAATATTGTGGAATTTCAAAAAGTGCTATGACCACTATGAGCCAGTAGAGCGTATTTAGGCCCTATTAGGCCTCTTGTTTATTTACTTACACTCTTTCACAAAGACAATGGTCACATTTATTAACTAAAAATACTTACTGATGCCATGTCTGTTCCTTTTTTGTGTAGAATTGTTGATGAAAGAGTTGTTTTGAAAATGTGACTTCAACTTCTGGAACATTGCTTTGGGCATAAACTATGTTTTATATCCTATTGAATGTTATAATTGCCATCTTCATTATATGTTATTTGTATATTGAAAGGGAAGGGCCGTAACTAATGTTGCTAGAACTTGTGGCCCAACCTGTTTGCTTATGTGAATTATGAAATAGAATATGTTCAAACCATAATTTATTAAAATTAGAACATGCAAGGGTTAACGGAACTAACCAAATCACGGGGAAGTCTTTTAAAAAACAAAACTGAAATGATTTTTTATCATTTGTATTTATCTATTTCTTATACATTTTCTTCAAGTTTTTATGCGATAATATTAGTTTTAACTGCACAGCAACCGACCGGAGCAAAAATTAGCTCTTATTATGACACAGTAACACATAGAATACTGCAACTTAGATCAGCATAATGTCACTTTTATTAATCCTTACCTGAGGAGGAAGTTTGGGATTTTTTTTGTATTCATAATGAGGGATTAATGCCATGGCTATGTGTGGTGTCATTGAGAAACACAATTTATCCTCATATTCTTTAGCACAGGAACACTTTGAAAGTCTTTCACAATGCATGTAAAAAAAATAAGCTGAAAACATGCATTAACGACTTTAAATATTAAAATTGTGCTGACTGACTCTATAATCCATATGAAGCCTGTATTTGATATTCTCTCCGAAGTGAAAAAATTGGATAAGTCTTGTACTGTGGATGTTTTATGATTGTGTAATCTTGTGAGAATATTTTTTGGAAGGAAAATCAAGAATAGATCCAACCATTTCATCAGAGATTTATTTTTAATATTACCGGTACAACAGACATGTTTAATATAGATTTATATCAGTTCAATAAAGAGTTTCTTTTTAGTACAATTAGGAACCCAATTGACCAATACACACCAGGTTTGCTTTAAATCTATGCATTAAAATCCAAGAATGAAACTGTCTTGGTTCCTCAGATTATCAATCTTGTAAAATTGTTAATAGTGAGTGGAACTCATTTTTAGCTTGACGGGATGAAGTCCAAGGAGAGCTGTTGCCATGACCCCAGTGTCGGCGTCGTCTGTGGACACCCAGGTTAAACTTTTGCATTTAAGTTTAAGATATCTATGCAACCACTCATTGGATAAGAATGAAACTTCGCATGTGTGTTTACCATCGTCAATGGAACACACACAGACAAGAACCATAACTCTGGATTGCATTTTGGCACAGTTATGGCCCTTTTTGGACTTAGACACCAAGAGGCGAGCTTTGTTGTCTTCTGACAACTCTTGTTTATAGGGAAATGTCCATAGATGGATTGAAGCATTTAACTACAGCAGAATTTCAGCAAATAATTTAAAAGGAATATTTTGGGATTTTTCAAAACTCCAGAATCAGCAGAAATTTTTTTTTATATTGCATCATACCTACATAATACTCATTGACATGCCAAAATGAGTTTCGTAACTTTTGCCAAAACAGTCAAATTCCAGGTTAACTTTGAAAATCTTCTTTCTATACGCAGCACTGGGAAACAAATGGTGAGCATGATTATGGATGTACATGGGTCCTTTATAAAAATTGTGAATTGCATGTCCCTGGGTCTCATGTATGGCCCTTGGAGTGGGGCCTGGTACTTTACTAAATCTATATAAGAAATCTATATAAGAGAAAATGACAAAAAACATAATTTCTGATGACTGAATAGACTCATTTGAATGTTTTTTGGTGTGATTTGTTGTCACTGACATGATGGTTAATGCTTATGTTTTATTGACAAAAGTTTAAAAAAAAGATTCATATAGCTTTATGTCATCAAGGATAATCAGGTGACTGTTTAGGTCCATGGGCCTCTTGTTAAGATATATTTTTTCAAGTTTACTATGTCAATTGAAACATCGATTTTGTCACGTTTTGGTGAATTTGATACATTAAACCATTCAGGATTTATTTATTCATTATAATGAGATGCTTTTTATACATTTAAACCCTTTACTCCATAGATACGCATTTTCCCGCACCAATCACAGAAGGCCTTTGAAAACAGTGCAGGAAGAATTCAGATTGCTCGTAATGAGCAATCTGAACACTTCCTGCACTGTTTTCCACTCTGTCAGTTAATATATACATAATTTACCCAATAATTCAAAAGCCTTCTATATTAGGTGTCCAAAGGCGTCTATATGAAGTGAAGGGTTAAAAATTTTTTTTTAAAGACATTGATTGTGTCTTTAAAGCTAAATGGGATATAAAACATAGGCCAATAAATTTGATAGTTTGATTACTGTAACCTGTTTGTTTATGGTAACCATATCAGCCCTTCAACCTATAAGTGATTTTCATAAAAAAAGGTGTTAGTTTGGAAAAGTATTAAGGATAAAAGTATTAAAATGAATGTGTATGACTGATGGTTTACAAAATGGTGGAGACAGTTACCACTTTCCATTTTGACAAATGCTGTCACAATAAATACAGTAGGTGAAGACATTAAAGTAATTAACAATTTCCTCTGTCATCATGATGTGCAGATACCCTCAATTACTTACAATCAGATGTAAATGTATTTGACCATATTGTTTTAAATTGTAGTTTATCAAGTTTGTCATCACATATTTATTATCAAACATATCACACAGTGGTAAAAGTTAAATCACTGGTTGACACATTTAAAATCATGTCTGATCAGTCAAACCTACTGACATGTTAGGGCCTTTGTCTGAGGGTGGGTTTGCTTAGTAAGAGCTAGCTGACATTTAAGCTCAACTTGGGTAAGATTAAGATGAGCTTTTCTGATCGCTCTGTGTTCATCTTCCATCTGTTGGCCGAAGTCTGTCTGTAAACTTTTAAATTATATAACATGCACTATAGTACCTCTATTTGTCATTATTCTTCTTTAAAGTTGCACAGTAGTTATATAACCGTAATATCTTAGACAAGTTCTTGAACTGGCCAAATCAAATGATGGCCCTTTAATCATAAAAAAAATATATGTTGACCTTGTGTGCACTCTAGCACCTGCAGTTCTACTTGTATTCTCACTTGCTCATTAGTTTATTTTATAACCATAAAATCTCTGACAAATTCTTTAACTTGCCAAATTGAAACATTCTGTGGATAAGAGTATATATCTATTACATAACATGTTTAAATTATCAACCTTTACCAGTATTAAGTTGCTGCCTATACCTACACGCGTGGTAATAAAACTTTTAATGCTTTTTGCAACTTATGGTGTATATATATATAATCATTGGGAGAGATGTCACTTAATCAACGCTTTGGTGTCAGACTGTTATGAAAACAGCAGTTGGAGAGGATGTGTCACAAGTTGAAGGTTTAAATAGGTTGAGACCAAAATAAATTCACTTGTTAGAAATATGTATTCTTCTTTGACGAAAAGAAATAAAAGTACAATAGCCTAATAGAAGTTTATATTGTATTTATTCGCATTTAGATTATATTCTCTTTTAAAAATAGCTACATGAAACACTTGAAAAATATGTCACACAGATGTAAAATGCCGGTCATCTACTATTGTAATTGGCATCTTTTTTCTAAGTAAACGGTCTATTTTTAGCACTTTACACAAGAATGGAAATGAAATACACTCAAGTAAATACATGACCTGTGATATTGAAACATATTTCTTGTAATGAAATGGATGGAATATTAATACAGTTACTGTCATTTAAGTGCACTAAAAAGATTTAAAAATTTAAATTTAACTTTTAATAGATCTTAAATAGCAAAATACGCTCACTAAAATGGAAACTATCAGATAACATTTAGATCTAGCTGAGAAAGGTAGGTCTACGTTTAAGGTACAGGTAAATGCCATGCAGTACGGCTGTAACAAAATTTTAACCACAGCTTTTTGTTAGGATTTAATTTTGTTGTTGAGACCCTCCACAAAATCAACGAAAGTTAGTCCCCAACAAAAATTAATGATTTCACAGTTATTGAACTGGCGAAATTGGATTACCGTATTTATATCGGAGATAATGGCCTTTGAATCATCAAACATTTTGTCGTTTGACCTTGTTTGCACTCTTGCAACCACGATATTGATTTGATCATCACCAAACTTACACAGTAGTAATACTACCATAATGTCTTGGACAAGTTCTTGAATTAGTCAAATTTAATGTTATGGCCCTTAAATTATACATTATTTGATCTTGTGTGCACTTTAGCATCCACAAATTTCACAGTTCAGACTGGATCCTCACCAAACTTACACAGTAGTTATATAACCATAATATCTTGGACAAGGTTTTGAACAAACTAAATGAAAATGAACAATGAAACCTTTAGGTGCTTATCAAATGTGGTACATGTTTTTTTTTTGTCAAGCAAATCTTTTATTTACATCCCATTGATATTATAATTAGCAAAATTAAAGAAAATGCAGATATATATTATATTACCAGTATGTGAAAATTTGATTCATTTTTTTTTTACAAATGGAAAAGATAAGAACAGTGGATTTCGTAAATTGACATAAAAATGGTCTGAAGATGTCACATTTCATATAATCTATTGATTTGTATGATAGGTAATTATAAAAAAATGGTTAGACACATTTGTCTTCATAACAGAACATGAGACAGAGAGATCCTGTTGTATCACAGAAGTCATGTAGACAAGCCAGCTACATTTCTAAAATGAGATATTTGGCTTTGTGTTATCCCAGTGTATCAATTTGTTGAGCTGTAATAGCATTAAGGATTTGTATTGTCAGTTCTGCCACTCAGTATTGAAACACATTAATCTTAATAAAACCCAGATTACACACTAATTTATTATTTAAGAGTACAATCTGGGTGCAGGAAACGTCCATTAGAGGATTATTTCTTCAATAATGTCACTTCTCTAATAATGCTGTCACCACAAAATATCATGGGAAGAATTGTGTGAAAATTCTCTGAGAAGAAAGTATGACTTGTATTCAAATTTAATCAATTCTGACTTCGGGTAAGGAAATATTACAAGAGTAACAGATACAACTCTGTGTCGGGGGTAAAAAAATTCTACCTAAGAGTTATAGTCAACTTTGTGCCATGGTTAAAGAAACCGTACCTAAGGGTGACAGTCAGCTCTGTGTCATGGGTAAAGAAACCATACCTAAGGGTGACAGTCAGCTCTGTGTCACGGGTAAAGAAACCATACCTAAGGGTGACAGTCAGCTCTGTGTCACGGGTAAAGAAACCATACCTAAGGGTGACAGTCAGCTCTGTGTCACGGGTAAAGAAACCATACATAAGGGTGACAGTCAGCTCTGTGTCACGGGTAAAGAAACCATATCTAAGGGTGACAGTCAGCTCTGTGTCCCGGGTAAAGAAACCATACCTAAGGGTGACAGTCAGCTCTGTGTCACGGGTAAAGAAACCATACCTAAGGGTGACAGTCAGCTATGTGTCACGGGTAAAGAAATCCTACCTAATGGTAACAGTCAGGTCTGTGTCAAGGGTAAAGAAACCGTAACTTAGGGTAACAGTCAACTCTGTGTCATAGGTAAAGAAACCGTACCTAAGGGTAACAGTCAGCTCTGTGTCATAGGTAAAGAAACCCTACCTAAGGGTAATAGTCAGCTCTGTGTCATAGGTAAAGAAATCCTACCTAAGGGTAACAGTCAGCTCTGTGTCATGCATAAAGAAACCCTACCTAAGGGTAACAGTCAGCTCTTTGTCATGCATAAAGAAACCCTACCTAAGGGTAATAGTCAGCTCTTTGTCATGGGTAAACAAACCATACCTTATGGTAACAGTCAGCTCTGTGTCATAGGTAAAGAAATCCTACCTAAGGGTAACAGTCTGCTCTGTGTCATGCATAAAGAAACCCTACCTAAGGGTAACAGTCAGCTCTGTGTCATGGAAAAACAAACCATACCTTATGGTAACAGTTATCCCTGTGTCACGGGTAAAGAACCCTACCTAAGGGTAACAGTCATCCCTGTGTCACGGGTAAAGAACCCTACCTAAGGGTAACAGTCAGCTCTGTGTCACAGGTAAAAAAACCCTACATAAGGGTAGTAGTCAACTCTGTGTCATGGGTAATGAAACCCTACCTAAAGGTAACAGTCAGCTCTGTGTCATGCATAAAGAAATTTTACCTAAGGGTAACAGTCAGCTCTGTGTCACGGGTAAAGAAATTGTACCTAAGGGTAACAGTCAGCTCTGTGTCATGGGTAAAGAAACCCTACATAAGGGTAATAGTCAGCTCTGTGTTACAGGTAAAGAAATCCTACCTAAGGGTAATAGTCAGCTCTGTGTCACAGGTAAAGAAACCCTACCTAAGGGTAACAGTCAGCTCTGTGTCATAGGTAAAGAAACCGTACCTAAGGGTAACAGTCAGCTCTGTGTCATAGGTAAAGAAACCCTACCTAAGGGTAATAGTCAGCTCTGTGTCATAGGTAAAGAAATCCTACCTAAGAGTAACAGTCAGCTCTGTGTCATGCATAAAGAAACCCTACCTAAGGGTAATAGTCAGCTCTTTGTCATGGGTAAACAAACCATACCTTATGGTAACAGTCAGCTCTGTGTCATAGGTAAAGAAATCCTACCTAAGGGTAACAGTCAGCTCTGTGTCATGCATAAAGAAACCCTACCTAAGGGTAACAGTCAGCTCTGTGTCATGGGAAAACAAACCATACCTTATGGTAACAGTTATCCCTGTGTCACGGGTAAAGAACCCTACCTAAGGGTAACAGTCATCCCTGTGTCACGGGTAAAGAACCCTACCTAAGGGTAACAGTCAGCTCTGTGTCACAGGTAAAAAAACCCTACATAAGGGTAATAGTCAACTCTGTGTCATGGGTAATGAAACCCTACCTTAAGGTAACAGTCAGCTCTGTGTCATGCATAAAGAAATCTTACTTAAGGGTAACAGTCAGCTCTGTGTCACGGGTAAAGAAATTGTACCTAAGGGTAACAGTCAGCTTTGTGTCATGGGTAAAGAAACCCTACATAAGGGTAATAGTCAGCTCTGTGTTACAGGTAAAGAAATCCTACCTAAGGGTAATAGTCAGCTCTGTGTCACAGGTAAAGAAACCCTACCTTAGGGTAACAGTCAGCTCTGTGTCATAGGTAAAGAAATCCTACCTAACGGTAACAGTCAGCTCTGTGTCATGGGTAATGAAACCATACCTAAGGGTAACAGTCAGCTCTGTGTCACAGGTAAAGAAATCCTACCTAAGGGTAATTGTCAGCTCTGTGTCACGGGTAAAGAAACCCTACATAAGGGTAACAGTCAGCTCTGTGTCATGGGTAAAGAAATCCTACCTAAGGGTAACAGTCAGCTCTGTGTCACGGGTAAAGAAATCCTACCTAAGGGTTACAATCAGCTCTGTGTCACGGGTAAAGAAATCCTACCTAAGGGTAACAGTCAGCTTTGTGTTGCAGGTAAAGAAACCCTACCTAAGGGTAACAGTCAGCTCTGTGTCACAGGTAAAGAAACTGTACCTAAGGGTAACAGTCAGCTCTGTGTCACGGGTAAAGAAACCGTACATAAGGGTAACAATCAGCTGTGTCACAGGTAAAGAAACTGTACCTAAGGGTAACAGTCAGCTCTGTGTCACAGGTAAAGAAACCCTACATTAGGGTAACAGTCAGCTCTGTTTCACGGGTAAAGAAACCGTACATAAGGGTAACGGTCATCCTTGTGTTACAGGTAAAGAAACCATACCTAATGGTAACAGTCAGCTCTGTGTCACGGGTAAAGAAAGTCTATATAAGGGTAATAGTCAACTCTGTGTCATGGGTAAATTAAACCATGTAATGATCAAAGATCATGCAGGACCCACTAAGAGTTGATAGATTCAAACTTTGCTCTGGAACAGCCAAAGTTGATTAATGATGATTGTCAGAGTAATGGCCCCTTGAATCATGAACAACTGACAGTTTGACTTTGTGTGCACTGTAGCAGCAATATTGTTCAGTGGACTCATGATTTATATTTGAAATTAGCAAAATCATACAACTCATAAGATTTGGACAAACTTTGAAAGTGATGAAAGTTATGGCCATTCAATTATCAAACATTTCTTTATTTGAAATATGTTGAGTCTTCGAGCATTCCCATTTTTATTAAATTGATACTGCATAATCCTATTTTAACAAAGCAAAATAGCAATGCTTGAATTTCTATTACAGTTTGCTTACTGGAATCAACAGAATATAAGCATATAAAAACTATGGGAATGTTCTGATTTATGTAAAACTACCTTCCTTCCATTGTAGTTCATGTTCATGTCCATTAATAAATTGGATATTTTATGGCAGAAAATCAATTGTTGGAGTAAAGACATGACTTTTAATTTCCTTTGAGACACTGTTCTATCCATCTGTGTATCATTGTGACATTGTTCAGTCAATCTGTGTATCCTTGTGTGATTGTTATGTCCATCTGTATATCATTGTGACATTGTTCTGTTCATCTGTGTATCCTTGTGTGATTGTTCTGTCCATCTGTGTATCATTGTGACATTGTTCTATTCATCTATGTATCACTGTGTGATTATTCAGTCCATCTGCATGTCATTGTGTGATTATATAGTCCATCTGTGTATCATTGTGTGATTGTTCTGTCTAGTTGCAACTAGGTACCATGGAGTTAGAAAGATGCAACTAGAAGTCAGAGTTAGAAATGTGCAACTAGTACACTCGGGTCCCGTTATAACGCGGTTCTTCGGGTCCACAAAATGAAACCGCGTTATAAACGGACCGCGTTATAGAGAAAATTACCTTAAAAAAAAATCGATGTCGGTTATTCACACCTTTCGTGCTGTCCGAAGTGAATGGTATTGTTTGCATTGTAAAGTGATACAACGTGTATTTGGTTACAACAGATACACTTAAACATGTATATAATTAATAAAAAAAAGAAAAGAAAATAAAAACGTTTTCGTGTTTTCATAAAACTAAAATTGGCAGCCATTTCCGTGTATCCCGGAAGGAATAAAAACGGTGTCTATATAAAAAATCGCGCTTCAATTTTTAACTCAACGCCACGTGTTAAAATATTAAACAAAGATATCAAGAGTATTTACAACAATAAAACATAAAATAAGTATAAAATAAAAATTTTTTACAATAATATTAATAAAATTTACAAATAATTAAAATACATTACAATACGATATTTTTTTTTTTTTTTTTTTTTTTTTTTTTTATCTTTTTACATCTTTTGTACATCTCATCTCTGGAAGTGAAAAATTTCGTCATCTTCATCTCTTTACATCATTTTCAGCATCTTTTTAATATATTTTACATCTGCTCTCTGGGAGTGAAAAAATCCGTCAGCTTGATCTGTTTACATCTATTTCTTGACTCGGCCCTGGTGAAGTGCAACATGGAGCGTAAGTGTATCATGTTGGCTGCTGTAGCTTTCTCCTGCCTCTCGAACCAATTCATGGCTGTTTCTAATCCCTTTATAACTTCTGATATAGCTGGGGGTGGGTCATTGTCGTCATCTTCTTCATTATCATCATCATCATCATCGTCGTCGTTTTCTGTAGTTTGCTTTCTGGCACTATTTACAATCTCGTCATCTGTCATCTTGTAGTAAGTTGGTGTTTCATCATCAGCAGTCAACCAATCTTGAATCTCTGGTGTTGTAAAATGATCTCCTAAAACTTGTTGAATGGCGAGTACATCTTCTGTGCTGAATCCGTCGTAGTCCCTGGTATTTGTAAGGTTTTGCTCAGCTGTTCTCAGCTCATCTGGCGTAAATCCATCGAAGTCATCATCGTCATCGCTGTGGTTTGTGTCATCATTGGTAAAAGCTGGACCAAGTCCCTTCATCCAGCACCCGTTGATACATTTAGGGGTAACGCAGTCCCATGCTTTACCCCCAATATGAATTGCATCCTTTATGTTCAACTTTTTTAGGTATTCAGTGACGGTCTTCTCTCCATTAAGCATGTCGTTGATTAATTCTCGTCGGTAGTTTCGTTTGAATGTAGCGATGATCCCTTGGTCCAGTGGCTGTATTTTGGATGTTGTGTTTTTTGGTAGAAACACCGCCTTTATCTTCTTATCTTTGCTTATGAGTACATCTCCTCCTGGGTGAGCTGGGCAGTGGTCCATCAAAAGTATAGCCTTGCAGTCAAGTTTCTGTTTCCGTAGATGTCTTCTTACTGCTGGTACAAAATTTTTATGAAACCAGTCTTCAAACAGAACAGACGTCATCCATGCATTTTTACTATGCCTGTATATAAACGGCAGCGTGTCCATGTTGATATGATGGAAACATCGTGGTTTACCAAACTTCCCAATGGTGAGGGGTGTCAGCTTATGGCTGCCAGTCTTGTTACAACATAGTAGTACAGTGATTCGATCCTTGATTTGCTTGTAGCCGTTGGTCTTTTTTTCGTCGGATTTCGTTGATAACGTTTTGTCTGGTAGAAGTTTGAAATAAAGTGCCGTTTCGTCGCAGTTATAGATCTGTTCCTCACTGTAGGTGCCCTCTTCTAATATCTTCTTCAATTCTTCTGGATATGATGCGGCTGCTTCTTCGTCTGCTGATCGCTGTTCCCCACGGATTGTAACCTGGCTAATGCCGTGGCGACCCTTGAATCGATTCAGCCACCCCTTACTGGCCTCGAAGTTACTCGTATCTCCGTTTAGCTCCTGGCTAAATTTCTGTGCCTGGGTTTGCAAAACAGGGCCGGAGATGGGAACCCCTTCAGCACGTTCTTGGTTGAACCAGTTAAAAACAGCCGTTTCTAACGGTGCATCTTTTGCCTCTCTTGCTCGTTTGCGTTAGAAAGGTGCAACTAGGTATCAGTGAGTTAAAAAGGTGCATCTAGATATGAGGGAGTTAGAATGATGTATGTAGATACCAGGAAGCCGGAAAGGTGCAACTGGGTACCGGGGAGTTAGAAAGATGCAACTAGGTATCAGTGAGTTAGAAAGGTGCAACTAGGTACCGGGGAGTTAGAAAGATGCAACTAGGTATCAGTGAGTTAGAAAGGTGCAACTAGGTATCAGTGAGTTAGAAAGGTGCAACTAGGTATCAGGGAGTTAGAAAGTTGCACCTAGGTATCAGGGAGTAAGAAAGTTGCACCTAGGTATCAGGGAGTAAGAATGGTGCAACTAGGTTACCAAAGAGTTAAAAAGGTGCATCTAGATATGAGGGAGTTAGAATGATGTATGTAGATACCAGGAAGCCGGAAAGGTGCAACTGGGTACCGGGGAGTTAGAAAGATGCAACTAGGTATCAGTGAGTTAGAAAGGTGCAACTAGGTATCAGGGAGTTAGAAAGTTGCACCTAGGTATCAGGGAGTTAGAAAGTTGCACCTAGGTATCAGGGAGTAAGAATGGTGCAACTAGGTTACCAAAGAGTTAAAAAGGTGGAGCTAGGTAGCAGGGAGTTAGAAAGGTGCAACTACATACAAGGGAGTTAGAAAACTGCAACTAGATATGAGGGAGTTAAAAAGATGTATCTAGATACCAGGAATCTTAGGAGAGTTTGAGGGGTGCAACTAAATACTGGGCAGTTACAATGAGATTCTGTTGGCTTATCATCTGAAAATCCAAAGAGTTTCGCCACTAATTTAAATAATATAAATTTTATTCTTTCTTGAATATAAGACTGGAATATGGACAAGTCTCTCCTTAGCATTTTTGTAAGGACTGTAACATTTGTACAGCAGTCTATATGGGAAATAGACTAGTGAATTCAACAAAAGTATCAGCATATAGCTTATCATACAAAATGTAAAATGAAATTTACTGAATGAATATTGAACACATTTTTATGCTATCGAGGGCTAACAGACTATCAGTTAACCTAACCACTGTTTCCTGGGATCCTGGAAGGTTAGCCAGTACTCAAGCACACCCCATCTTTGTGAGTAACTGATAACTTTCCCACTTAATATCAGCGGTGAGAGACCAATGATAATGAGACGCAATGTCATATATCAATTATCACGGAGACTGTAGTCATGTATGGATTCAAACTCATGACCCCTGGATTGACAGCCAGACGCATTACCCACTGAGCTAATTGGGCCTGGCATACAAAATGTAAAACAAAACAACTACATAGTTGTGATGTACAATATAGTATAATTAATAAAGTGTTTGTAACGTGTAGATGACTTGTTACTATTCATAATCCAGTCTCCTGTGGTCTGATGTGTGGAGAGACCACTTGACATACACTTCTTCTCCACAGTTGTTGTTTTTGGGCAGGAAGTGACCTTTGTTATCACTTGGTGTATCATGTACAACTTTTATATAGTCTGAGCTGTATATGCAGTATATACTTTCCTGCTGTCCACCTCTTTTGGATATTATACTTCATTTATATAACCGCAGCGGTGGTCTAGAGGTAAAGCATCTGCCTCACATACGGAAGCTTTTGTTTGATCTTCGGTAGGGTCATATCAAAGAGATTGAAATCTTGGAGCAAACTCAGTGCTGCTCATGAATAGAATTCCACTTAAGCCAGTGCTAGGGGACATGAGTGTGTTGCATGTTCCAGAATGCCTAATGAAAAGAATACCACTTAAGCCAGTGCTAGGGGACATAAGCGTGTTGCATGTTCCAGTACGCCTTATGAATAGAATACCACTTAAGCCAGTGCTAGGGGACATAAGCGTGTTGCATGTTCCCGTACGCCTAATGAATAGAATACCACTTAAGCCAGTGCTAGGGGACATAAGTGTGTTGCATGTTCCAGTATGCCTAATGAATAGCATACCACTTAAGCCAGTGCTAGGGGACATAAGTGTGTTGCATGTTCCAGTATGCCTAATGAATAGAATACCACTTAAGCCAGTGCTAGGGGACATGAGTGTGTTGCACGTTCCAGTACGCCTTATGAATAGAATACCACTTAAGCCAGTGCTAGGGGACATGAGTGTGTTGCATGTTCCAGTACGCCTTATGAATAGCATACCACTTAAGCCAGTGCTAGGGGACGTAAGTGTGTTGCATGTTCCAGAACGCCTTATGAATAGAATAACACTTAAGCCAATGCTAGGGGACATGAGTGTGTTGCATGTTCCAGTACGCCTTATGAATAGATCCAATAAAACCGAGTCTGCTATTTTCATGGATTAGTTGTGTTCTGTGTTTCCAAGAGTTACTTGTACTAGATATTGATTATAACAACAGCAGGCTTACCTGCTGTGTGGTGGCCATAAAAATGTCTGTCTAATAAAACTAAATTTGTCTGTCAACGGTTAATTGTTTATTGTGCATAGCTGTGTCTCACATGAGCACTTACCTCAGCAGCCATGGTAGAAATCATACAGAATATTGTTCCAGTCCTGGCATGACACTCAGGTTGTCGTAACTCACGACCCTGGTGTTAAATTTTGCCCCACACTAAAGGCATATCATATTTTTTTAGCTCTACTGATCAATGGCAAGACAGGCTTGTAGAGTGTCTATGACAATGCTCACAGAGCTCAATGATACAGTAATTGTTCAGTGTCCATGACAACGCTCGCAGAGCTCAATGATACAGTGATTGTTCAGTGTTCATGACAACGCTCACAGAGCAATGATACAGTAATATTTCAGTGTTCATGACAATGCTCACAGAGCTCAATATGCAGTGATTGTTCAGTGTCCATGACAATGCTTACAGAGCTCAATGATACAGTGATTGTTCAATGTCCATGACCACATTCACAGAGCTCAATGATACAGAGATTGTTCAGTGTCCATGACAATGCTCACAGAGCAATAATACAGTGATTTTTCAGTGTCCATGACAACACTCACAGAGCAATGATACAGTTATTGTTCAGTGTCCATGACAATGCTCACAGAGCTCAATGACACAGTAATTATTCAGTGTCCATGACAATGCTCACAGAACAATGATACAGTGATTGTTCAATGTCAATGACAACATTTACAGAGCTCAATGATACAGAGATTGTTCATTGTCCATGACAGTACTCACAGAGCAATAATACAGTGATTGTTCAGTGTCCATGACAACGCTCGCAGAACAATGATACAGTGATTGTTCAGTGTCCATGACAACACTCACAGAGCTCAATGATACAGTAATTGTTCAGTGTCCATGACAATGCTCACAGAGCTCAATGACACAGTAATTATTCAGTGTCCATGACAATGCTCACAGAACAATGATACAGTGATTGTTCAATGTCAATGACAACATTAACAGAGCTCAATGATACAGAGATTGTTCAGTGTCCATGACAATACTCACAGAGCAATCATACAGTGATTGTTCAGTGTCCATGACAACGCTCGCAGAACAATGATACAGTGATTGTTCAGTGTCCATGACAACACTCACAGAGCTCAATGATACAGAGATTGTTCAGTGTCCATGACAATGCTCACAGAGCAATAATACAGTGATTGTTCAGTGTCCATGACAACGCTCGCAGAACAATGATACAGTGATTGTTCAGTGTCCATGTCAACACTCACAGAGCTCAATGATACAGTAATTGTTCAGTGTCTATGACAACGCTCACAGAGCTCAATGATACAGTGATTGTTCAGTGTCCATGACAACACTCACAGAGCAATGATACAGTGATTGTTCAGTGTCCATGACAACACTCACAGAGCAATGATAGAGTGATTGTTCAGTGCCCATGACAATGCTCACAGAGCTCAATGATACAGCGATTGTTCGGTGTCCATGTCAATGCTCACAGAGCAATGATACAGTGATTGTTCAGTGTCCATGACAATGCTCACTGAACAATGATACAGTGATTGTTCAGTGTCCATGACAATGCTCACAGAGCAATGATACAGTCATTGTTCAGTGTTCATAACAATGCTCTCGGAGCAATGATACACTAATTGTTCAGTGTCCATGACAATGCTCACAGAGCAATGATACAGTAATTGTTCAATGTCCATGACAATGCTCACAGAGCAATGATACAGTGATTGTTCAATGTCCATGACAATGCTCACAGAGCAATAATTCAGTGATTGTTCAGTGTCCATGAGAATACTCACAGAGCAATGATACAGTAATTGTATAGTGCCCATGACAATGCTCACAGAGCAATGATACAATAATTGTTCAGTGTCCATGACAATTCTCACAGAGCAATGATACAGTAATTGTTCAGTGAACATGAAAATGCTCACAGAGCAATAATACAGTAATTGTTCAGTGTCCATGACAATGATCACAGAGCAATGATACAGTAATTGTTCAGTGTCAATGACAATGCTCACAGAGCAATGATACAGTGATTGTTCAGTGTCCATGACAATGCTCACAGAGCAATGATACAGTGATTGTTCAGTGTCCATGACAATGCTCACAGAGCAATGATACAGTCATTGTTCAGTGTTCATGACAATGCTCTCGGAGCAATGATACACTAATTTTTCAGTGTCCATGACAATGCTCACAGAGCAATGATACAGTCATTGTTCAGTGTCCATGACAATGCTCACAGAGCAATGATACAATAATTGTTCAGTGCCCATGACAACGCTCACATAGCAATGATACAGTAATTGTTCAGTGAACATGACAATGCTCACAGAGCAATAATACAGTAATTGTTCAGTGTCCATGACAATGCTCACACAGCTCAATGATACAGTCATAGTTCAGTGTCCATGACAATGCTCACAGAGCAATGATACAGTAATTGTTCAGTGTCCATGACAATGCTCACAGAGCAATGATACAGTAATTGTTCAGTGAACATGACAACGCTTACAGAGCAATGATACAGTAATTGTTCAGTGAACATGACAATGCTCACATAGCTATGATACAGTGATTGTTCAGTGTCCATGACAATGCTCACAGAGCAGTGATACAGTAATTGTTCAGTGTCCATGACAACGCTCACAGAGCTTTGATACAGTGATTGTTCAGTGTCAATGACAATGCTCAAGGAGTTCAATGATACAGTGATTGTTCAGTGTCCATGACAACGCTCATACAGCAATGATACAGTAATTGTTCCTTGTCTAAAACAATGCTCACAGAGCTATGACACAGTAATTGTTCAGTGTTCATGACAATGCTCACAGAGCAATGATACAGTGATTGTTCAGTGTCCATAACAATGCCCACAGAGCAATGATACAGTGATTGTTCAGTGTTTATGAAAATGCTCACAGAGCTATGATACAGTGATTGTTCAGTGTCCATGACAATGCTCACAGAGCTATGATACATTAATTGTTCAGTGTCCATGACAATGCTCACAGAGCAATGATACAGTAATTGTTCAGTGTCCATGACAATGCTCACAGAGCAATGATATAGAGATTGTTCAGTGTCCATGACAACGCTCACAGAGCAATGATACAGTGATTGTTCAGTGTCCATTACAACGCTCACAGCCCTCAATGATACAGTAATTGTTCAGTGTCAATTACGATGCTCACAGAGCTATGGTACAGTGATTGTTCAGTGTCCATAACAATGCCCACAGAGCAATGATACAGTGATTGTTCAGTGTCCATGAAAATGCTCACAGAGCTATGATACAGTGATTGTTCAGTGTCCATGACAATGCTCACAGAGCTATGATACATTGATTGTTCAGTGTCCATGACAATGCTCACAGAGCAATGATACAGTAATTGTTCAGTGTCCATGACAATGCTCAAAGAGCAATTATAAAGAGATTGTTCAGTGCCCATGACAATGCTAACAGAGCAATGATATAGAGATTGTTCAGTGTCAATGACAAGGCTCACAGAGCATTGATACAGTGATTGTTCAGTGTCCATGACAACGCTCGCAGAGCATTGATACAGTGATTGTTCAGTGTCCATGACAACGCTCGCAGAGCATTGATACAGTGATTGTTCAATGTCCATGACAACGCTCGCAGAGCATTGATACAGTGATTGTTCAGTGTCCATGACAATGCTCAAAGAGCAATGATATGGAGATTGTTAAGTGTCAATAACAATGCTCACAGAGCTATGACACAGTAATTGTTCAGTGTCCATGACAACCTTCACAGAGCAATGATACAGTGATTGTTCAGTGTCCATGACAACGCTCATAGCCCTCAATGATACAGTAATTGTTCAGTGTCCATGACAACGCTCACAGAGCTATGTTACAGTAATTGTTCAGTGTCCATGACAATGCTCACAGCCCTCAATGAAACGGTGATTGTTCAGTGTCCATGACAACACTCACAGAGCTATGATACAGTAATTGTTCAGTGTTCATGACAATACTCACAGACCATTGATACAGTTATTGTTCAGTGTCCATGACAATGCTCACAGAGCATTAATACAGTGACTGTCAGTGTCCATGACAATGCTCACAGAGCAATGATACAGTAATTGTTTAGTGTTCATGACAATGCTCACAGAGCAATTGATACAGTTATTATTCAGTGTTCATGACAATGCTCGCAGAGCAGTGATACAGTGATTGTTCAATGTCCATGGCAGCACTCGCAGAGCAATGATAGAGTGATTGTTCAGTGTCCATGACAACGCTCACAGAGCTCAATGATACAGTGACTGTTCAGTGTCCATGACAATGCTCACAGAGCTCAATGATACAGTGATTGTTCAGTGTCCATGACAATTCTCACAGAGCAATGATACAGTAATTGTTCAGTGAACATGACAATGCTCACAGAGCTATGATACAGTGATTGTTCAGTGAACATGACAATGCTCACAGCTATGATACAGTAATTGTTCAGTGTCCATGACAATGCTCACAGAGCAATGATACAGTAATTGTTCAGTGAACATGACAATGCTCACAGAGCTATTATACAGTGATTGTTCAGTGTCCGTGAGAATACTCACAGAGCAATGATACAGTAATTGTTCAGTGAACATGACAATACTCACAGAGCTATGATACAGAGATTGTTCAGTGTCCATGACAATGCTCACAGAGCAATAATACAGTAATTGTTCAGTGTCCATGACAATGCTCACAGAGCAATGATACAGTAATTGTTCAGTGAACATGACAGTGCTCACAGAGTAATAATACAGTAATTGTTCAGTGTCCATGACAATGCTCACAGAGCAATAATACAGAGATTGTTCAGTGTCCATGACAAAGCTCACAAATCCATGATACAGTGATTTTTCAGTGTCCATGACAATGATCACAGAACAATAATACAGTCCATGACAAAGTCTTTTGTGCTTTTCATTCATTAAGATTATCTGACAGGAATATTTAAAGTTTTATCAAATGTTTTAAAACTCTTTATTTTAATCGAACATGACAATTCATCTGAACTGCTCCCAGTAGTGTAATAACCAGCATTTAGCTCCAGGTTTTGTTGTTGTGCGTGATGTAAGATTGCAAGCTTAAATGGACAAAAATTCTGAAGATCTTGAATGTCATCTCTGAAACTGCTTGATGTTTAAAATGTGCAGGGCCTGTTAGCTTTGATTATACATTTTTGTCGTTTTCTCTAGATGGCTGACATTTGAATTAAACACATTTCTATCAGTTTATTGGAATACATAATTGTCATTTTCATTCTGTAGCAGAAATATTATAAATATCTTCTTTTTTGTTGATTTTCAGGAAGTGATATTGTCCACAGGCTTTGACCTACAGGCTGGTTTCCATCAGACTGGGGTGTACTCTAGGATGTACTGCAATAATGGGGGGGAACCAGTCTGGTCGCCGATCACCATTCGATGCAACAGGCGATGGTAAGTTTCTTTACTTGTTAGCTCATCTCATGGCTCAAGATTACTCCTGTGCCATGTTATCTTCCATTAGTTGCACCCAGTTAGCTCAATTGGTATCGAATCGGACTATCAATCTAGGGGTCGTAAGTTTGAATCCCTGCACGGCCACAGTCTTCGTGATGATTGATATACAACATAACATCTTGTTGTCCTCTCACCTCTGATTCAAGTTGGAAAGTTATCAGTTACTTATGGAGATGTTGTTTTTGAGAGGCAATGATGTTAAATAGGGTATCAAACTCACAACCTGTGGTGTGAGCGACCATTACTACCACTCAGCTAAATTCATGGTAGCAAATGAATTATGCAATAAGACTTGGGCCTCCTAGCATCGGCTAAAACAATATTCTGTTTTCAACTGGCTGCCACATAGCATCATCATCACAGTAAAATTGTGGTTGTGAATGTGAAATAGACATCTTTAACAGATAGATCCCTTGGAAGCGTTTAAGATTATTACAACGTGTGCATTTATCTTTAAAGATCATTTGATGTTTTCATAACTGATGGTTTTGTTGGCAATACTACCACTGGGTAATAATCAGCAATAGATGATTTCTAAAAATGTTCTAATAAATCATCTGTTGAGAGAATTTGTGCTTTAGCTGACAATTTATATGAGTTATTACTGGTAATATTCGCACGTCCCCCAAGTTTTGAATTAATGAAGTTTCTAATTATAACTTCAGCAATTATGAAAATAATTGTCTTGCCTTCTGAGAAGAAAAAAGTATAAAATCTATTTGGAGTAAAACTTAAGTCTGTATTTATTTTCACGATTAATTTCTATGATGCATTATAGCAAAAATAGATGAAGAGACAAGTTTCAAGATTGATTACTCTGAACATTTTCATGAAAGGATTCTCTCGGAATTAAAGAGGTATTTCCATGTCTTTCATGTCTGCTACAGGATTTTATTTTTTAATATTGGCTTTAAACAAGCATGGAATGATCTCGTCTAAGCCTGTTGACATGACAAAACACACACAAGTACATATAAGGCAACTTACCTGCAACCTAGTTTGCTAACATTGGTCTCAGCAGTCACTTAAAGAAAGCAAGCAAATGAATGGTACTGTTTATATACAACTTTATATCTCCTGAATCAGGTATGTTAACCCCAATGAAAAAACAGGGAATTCCATGCCTGTCCCACAATTCATAACTACTGAACGCTTACTAAACTGTGATGTCTTTCAAACTTTGCCTGAAGCAATTGACCAATCAACGTGCTCGAATAAGGTTTTCCCAATGTCAAATTCACTGACCAATTATCGTCCGTTTACTCTACTGATAGATGATAGCCAATCAGCGTGCTCGTAACAATGGCTATTAAATGGACCCAGTCAGGAGAGCAGGGTCCATTATACAGACTATTCTTTTAAATGGCTCCAAATCAAGGAACAACAGTTATCTCATGTAACCAGGTAGGCAGATTGGATAATGCGTGAAGTGCTAAACTATATAAATAATGTCGCTTATCACAAAATAATGTACAATGGACTGGGTGTAACTATATCAATGATAATTACTTTATAAAATTCACTTCTAAGTTATCAATTAGTATTGTGTGTTTAAAACCAACAGAAAGATTTTTCATTTTATAATGTAACATTATAGTTGTTTTCATATGATATACAATTTGTGCATGCCCCCATTAGAATAGGTTATTTATGGCATGTATTCACTTTTATTGGCAGAGGAAGGTCTCGGAATGTATCTGAATAGAACCACCATTCTTCCACAGGTTACTGGCAAACTCACATAAAGTTTTCTGAGTTTGGCTCTAACCAATGAACTTAGCCATGAGAGGTTAGATGACCGTGTACTAGACCAGTCCGCCTCAGAGGACCCCAATCATGTATACATTAATATCTTACAACAAAGTTGTACCTTATTTTATGTAGTAAACACAATTCTTGTGCTAAAAAAAAGTTCTATGTAATTATGTTTGAAATATTTCAAAATGGCTCAATAGCAACTGTGATATATTGCTCTGATGAGAAGAGCAAAGTCTGGCATAGCATTCTGCAATATGACAACAAAATTGACTTCTTTGATTTTAATAGAATGGCTGTATTTTAAAGCATTTGAAGACTTCTTCTTGAAAAAAAATTAGGTGGAGGCAATAGAGTTTTTTTTTTTATGCCCTTCAAAAAGTTTTTTTGGGTGGCATATAGTAATCGCAGTGTCCGTCCATCCTTCCGTCCGGTATTTCATTTCCGGCCTGTAACTTTGTCATGCATAGATGGATTTTGTTGATACTTGCAACAAATAATCAACAGAACATGACGACGTGTCGCGAGTAACACCCACACCCGTACCTCAAAGGTCAAGGTCACAATTTGAGTTTGTTTGACAACACTTTGAGTTTATGTGAGATTTCGTTTCTGGCCTGTAACTTTGTCATGCATAGATGAATTTTAATGATACTTGCTACAAATGATCAACATAACATCATGACATGTTGGGGGGCATGTGACACTTAACAGTGATATTTCTTGTTTTTCAAAAAAAAAGCGCAGTTGTTTAACCCACCAGATATGGTGAATTTCTATAAGCAGATCATTTTTATACAGTTTTGCTATGGAAAATATATTATACACACATATATTATTAACTGTACAAAGTTATACTTGTTTGTTTGTTGTTATTGTTGCTTATTTTGTGCTTGTAACAGATGTAGTGATATTCACTTTCTTGATGAATTTTATAATATATATTTATATTTTTTTTTAATCAAAGAGACCTTCAAAGGATTGCTATCAATTTGCTATTTTGCTATTGTATTTTGTAAATAACATGTAATTGTATCATTGGAGGGCCCCAAGGATGATTAAGACTTCCATTCAATTCCCCAAAAAGTACTTTAAAAAAAACTCTATGTGGATTCTTTGTTTTAATACTGTGGGAATTCTAGACCTTATCGTAGCAGCACAGTTTTCACATACACTCTTGCAATGTTATGAAATCAATTTTAGTGCATTATTTATCAAAACTTACTTTGTGTTGATGTGTTTTTATTGCTGTCTGATGGTCTGATGGAGAATACAAGTTATATGATTTTTGTTTGTATTTTGATACGCTCAGGTTTGGCCTCTTCTGAGTTATGTTACAGTACTGAGTCAATTTGCTGTAGTGTCTCCATTGTCTGATTGTCATATTTTATCAATTATTCTCAGATTTCTGTAGTCTCTATTGTCCAATTGTCATTTGTTATCAATTATACTCTGTTTTCTGTATACAACTTATCAAATGGCCTTTTTGACTACCTATTTGTTATTTTACAACTGATCAAATGATCAGTGTGTTACATCTACTTTACAGAACTGTCTGTTACAATTTAATTTAATTACAAAATGTC
Source organism: Panopea generosa (assembly GCA_029582155.1). NCBI lineage: Eukaryota > Metazoa > Mollusca > Bivalvia > Adapedonta > Hiatellidae > Panopea > Panopea generosa. The sequence continues at coordinate 23,005,468 of CM055908.1, read as the reverse complement.
AAATGACCTGTTTGTTGCAGCTAGTCAGATGACCTGTTTGTTGCAGCTAATCAGATGACCTGTTTGTTATAGCTAGTCAGATTACCATTTTGTTACAACTAGTCAAATGACCTGTTTGTTACAAGTCAAATGACCTGTTTGTTGCAACTAGTCAGATGACCTGTTTGTTATAGCTAGTCAGATGACCTGTTTGTTATAGCTAGTCAGATGACCATTTTGTTACAACTAGTCAAATGACCTGTTTGTTGCAGCTTGTCAGATGACCGGTTTGCTGCAGCTAGTCAGATGACCATTTTGTTATAACTAGTCAAAGGACCTGTTTGTTGCAGCTAGTCAAGTGACCTGTTTGTTACTGATAGTCAAATGACCTGTTTGTTATAACTAGTCAAATGACCATTTTGTTACCAATAGTCAAATGACCTGTTTGTTACAAGTCTAATGACCTGTTTGTTACACCTAGTCAAATGACATGTTTGATGTAACTGGTGAAATGACCTGTTTGTAACAACTGGTGAAATGACCTGTTTGTTACAGCTAGTCAAATGACCTGTTTGTTACAACTAGTCAAATGAACTGTTTGTTACAACTAGTCAAATGACTGTTTGTAACAACTGGTGAAATGATCTGTTTGTTACAAGTAAAATTACCTGTTTGCTACAGCTAGTCAAATGACCTTTTTGTTACAAGTCAAATATGTTTGTTACAAGTAGTCAAATGACCTGTTTGTTACAACTGGTGAAATGACCTATGACCTGTTGGTTACAAGTCAAATGACCTTTTTGTTACAATTAAATATGTTTGTTACAACTAGTCAAATGACCTGTTTGTTACAACTAGTCAAATGACCTATGACCTGTTGGTTACAAGTCAAATTACCTGTTTGTTACAACTAGTCAAATGAACTGTTTGTTACAACTAGTTAAATGACCTTTTTGTTACAAGTCAGATATGTTTGTTACAACTAGTCAAATGACCTGTTTGTTACAACAGTTACTGGTGAAATGACCTATGACCCGTTGGTTACAAGTCAAATGAACTTTTTGTTACAAGTCAAATATGTTTGTTACAACTAGTCAAATGACCTGTTCGTACAACTGGTGAAATGACCTATGACCTATTGGTTACAAGTCAAATGACCTGTTTGTTACAACTAGTCAAATGTCCTGTCTGTTACAACTAGTCAAATGACATGTTTGTTACAAGTCACATGACCTGTTTGTAACAGCTAGTCAAATGACCTTTTTGTTAGAAGTCAAATATGTTTGTTACAACTAGTCAAACAACCTGTTTGTTACAACTGGTGAAACGACCTGTTTATTACAAGTCTAATGACCTGTTTGTTATATTTAGTCAAATGACCATTCACTATAACTAGTGAAATGACCTGTTTGTTATTACTGTGGGTTTGAAAGAGTGCCAATGGTTGCTGCTAACAGGGGGATGTATATGGTCAGACGCAGAAACAATACTTATCACACTGACGGACTGCTAGACATACCAATTAAACATTGTCAGTCAATATTGACAGGTGCTTGGTAAAAAGCCATTATTACAGGCAAATATTTGGCATAGAAATTATGGCATGGTGTTGTGAGTTTACAAAGGCAATCCTACAAAGGATTGCTTACATAAGTACATTTTTAGTCAGTGAAAATGAACAGTACTGTACAACTGTGTCAACAACAGAAGTGTCTGCCGGCACTAATTGTGTCTTTCAACAATATCAGTGTGTAGTTTATACTAATTCATTTTAGCTAGATTATGGAAAAAACTCAGAGCTTATAATTATGACCTGAGTGTATTGAACTAATGCCATGCATTCATGCTGTGGTCGAGTGTGCTTCTTGGATGGAACCATTACAGAGTGTTGTTTTTTTAGGCCATCAGATCAAGTTGGTAACTTAACACGAAACCTTTAATGTGAGCAGCCAACGCGCTATCCATTGCACTACCATCCTGTTTAATATCAGTGTGTCAACAATAAATGTGAGTGTCAACAATTTCAGTGTGTGTCAACAATGTCAGTGTGTGTCAACAATAACAGTGTGTGTCAACAATATCAGTGTGTGTCAACAATATCAGTGGTGTCAACAATAACTGTGTGTCAACAATAGTCAACAATAACAGTGTGTGTCAACAATGTCATTGTGTGTCAATAATGTTAGTGTGTGTTAACAATACCATTGTGTGTCAACAATGTTAGTGTGTGTCAACAATGTTATTGTGTTTCAACAATGTCAGTGTGTGACAACAATGTCAGTGTGTGTCAACAATGTCAGTGTGTCTCAACAATAACAGCATGTGTCAACAATAACAATGCATGTCAACAATGTCAGTGTGTATCAACAATAACATTGTGTGTCAACAATGCCATTGTGTGTCAACAATGTCAGTGTGTGACAAAAATCTCAGTGTGTGTCAACAATAACAGTGTGTGTCAACAATGTCAGTGTGTGTCAACAATAATATTGTGTGTAACACCATGACATTGTGTGTCAACAATGCCAGTGTGTGTCAGCAATGTCAGTGTGTGACAACAATAACAGTGTGTGTCAACAATAACAGTGTGTGTCAACAATGTCAGTGTGTGACAACAATGTCAGTGTGTGTCAACAATGGCATTATGTGTCAATAATGTCAGTGTGTGACAACAATGCCAGTGTGTGACAACAATGTCAGTGTATGTCGACAATAACAGTGTGTGTCAACAATGTTATTGTGTGTCAATAATGTGAGTGTATGTCAACAATAACAGTGTGTCAACACTGTCAGTGTGTGTCATCAGTAATAGAATTGAGAGGATAATGTACTCACTCTGAGGATAATATATGTAACATACTGACATGATTATATATACATTTTCAAGATAATATACATACTCCCAGAATAATATATGCAACATACTGACAGGATTATATATACATTTTCAGGATAATAAACATACTCCCAGGATAATATATGCAACATACTGACAGGATTATATATACATTTTCAGGATAATGTACTCACTCCAGGGATTATATATGCAACATACTTTCAGGATTATATATACATTTTCAGGATAATGTTCTCACTCTCAGTGTAATATATGTAACATACTGTCAGGATTATATATACATTTTCAGGATAATGTACTCACTCTCAGTTTAATATATGCAACATACTGACAGGATTATATATACAGTTTCAGGATAATATACATGCTCCCAGGATAATATATGCAGCATACTGACAGAATTATATATACATTTTCAGGATAATATACATACTCCCAGGATAATATATGCAACATACTGACAGGATTATATATACATTTTCAAGATAATATACATACTTCTAGGATAGTATATGCAACATACTGTCAGGATTATATATACATTTTCAGGATAATGTACTCACTCTCAGTGTAATATATGTAACATACTGTTAGGATTATATATACATTTTCAGGATAATGTACTCACTCTCAGTGTAATATATGTAACATACTGTTAGGATTATGTATACATTTTCAGGATAATAAACATACTTCCAGGATAATATATGCAACATATTGACAGGATTACATATACATTTTTAGGATAATGTACTCACTCACAGTGTAATATCTGTAACATACTGACAGGATTATATATACATTTCATTTTCAGGATAATATACATACTCCCAGGATAATATATGCAACATTCTGACAGGATTATATATACATTTTCAGGATAATATACATAATCCCAAGATAATATATGTAACATACTGACAGGATTATATATAGATTTTCAGGATAATGTACTCGCTTTCAGTGTAATATATTTAACATACTGACATGATTATATATACATTTCAGGTTAATATACACACTCCCAGGATGATATATGCAACATACTGACATGATTATATATACATTTTCAGGATAATGTACTTACTGTCAGTGTAATATATGTAACATAATGTCGGGATTATATATACATTTTCAGGATAATATACATACTCCCAGGATAATATATGCAACATAGTGACAGGATTATATATATACATTTTCAGGATAATGTACTCGCTCTCAGTATAATATATGTAACATACTATCAGGAATATATATACATTTTCAGGATAATATTATACTCCCAGGATAATATATGTAACATACTTTCAGGATTATATATACATTTTCAGGATAAGGTACTCACTCTCAGTGTAATATATGTAACATACTGTTAGGATTATATATACATTTTCAGGATAATATACATACTCCCAAGATAACATATCCAATATACTGACAGGAGTATATACACACTCTCAGGAAAATATACATACTGTAAGGATAATATACACACTCTCAGCATAATATATGTAACATACTGACAGGATTATATACACACTCCGGGTAATATATGTACTGTCAAAATAACATAGCTATTCCCATGATGATATACTGACCATATTGTAAACATATTGGCAGAATGATTCACACGCTGACAGGATAATATGTTACTTATACTGACCGTGTTTTATACATTTAAAGTAAAGGACATAATGGTAATCAATTTCCATCATTCTCACTGGTTACAAATCCTGCAAGTCAGTTCATTAAGTATTACATGGTGTAATGACATACAGTCTCTTTTAGTAATTGTTAAATAGGAATTGTTCATAGACAGGAAGAATTAATGAAAATGAACCAGAAAGCCTCACAAATCCTCTTACAATTCTTAAGAAAAATGCTTTAATAATGGAAATGGACAAATCGTCATTGATTTAAATGGATTCATTTTCTTATTCTGGTAACTTTATTCAATTTACCAATTAGATTACTTCCTATTTCATTTTGTAAATGAAATGGTGAACATGGGGAAAGCTTGTTGACATATCCTGTAGCCAATGGAAACGTCCGTTTACTTTCTTGTGCAAGGTATATAAGGTTGATATTAACAATAGATTACAAAATCGACCATCCGGTATCAACCCAATAACAGAGTCAAGCATTACAGTCTCTGCCTCTCTTGCTTCCTCCGAGACACAAAACACATATCACGGCTTAACGATGCTGAAGGACAGAAATTGATTTTCTTTCTCACTTTTTAATGTCGGTATTAAAGATGGAGTGAAGTGGGTTTGATATTTCTATCAAATGTGTAATCACTTTCCTTATGTATATAGCTGTGATGGAATGGCATGACATGTGCTGGTAGTAGGAAATACTGAAAGCAGTTAGGTACGAGGTTTTTAGGGTGACTTTGGGTAGTTTGGCCAAGCCAGGATATAGATTTGGATCAAGAATGAAAGCAGGGTACAAGGTTGTTAGGATGACTTTGGGTAGTTTGGCCAAGTCAGGATATAGACTTGGATCTAGAATGAAAGCAGGGTACAAGGTTGTTAGGGTGACTCTGGGTAGTTTGGCCAAGCCAGGATGTAGACTTGGATCTAGAATGAAAGAAGGGTACAAGGTTGTTAGGATGACTTTGGGTAGTTTGGCCAAGCCAGGATGTAGACTTGGATCTAGAATGAAAGCAGGGTACAAGGTTGTTAGGATGACTTTGGGTAGTTTGGCCAAGCCAGGATGTAGACTTGGATCTAGAATGAAAGCAGGGTACAAGGTTGTTAGGGTGACTTTGGATAGTTTGGCCAAGCCAGGATGTAAACTTGGATCTAGAATGAAAGAAGGGTACAAGGTTGTTATGGTGACTCTGGGTAGTCTGGCCAAGCCAGGATGTAAACTTGGATCTAGAATGAAAGCAGGGTACAAGGTTGTTAGGATGACTCTGGGTAGTTTGGCCAAGCCAGGATGTAGACTTGGATCTAGAATGAAAGAAGGGTACAAGGTTGTTAGGATGACTTTGGGTAGTTTGGCCAAGCCAGGATGTAGACTTGGATCTAGAATGAAAGCAGGGTACAAGGTTGTTAGGGTGACTCTGGGTAGTTTGGCCAAGCCAGGATGTAGACTTGGATCTAGAATGAAAGCAGGGTACAAGGTTGTTAGGGTGACTTTGGATAGTTTGGCCAAGCCAGGATGTAAACTTGGATCTAGAATGAAAGCAGGGTACAAGGTTGTTATGGTGACTCTGGGTAGTCTGGCCAAGCCAGGATGTAAACTTGGATCTAGAATGAAAGCAGGGTACAAGGTTGTTAGGATGACTCTGGGTAGTTTGGCCAAGCCAGGATGTAGACTTGGATCTAGAATGAAAGAAGGGTACAAGGTTGTTAGGATGACTTTGGGTAGTTTGGCCAAGCCAGGATGTAGACTTGGATCTAGAATGAAAGCAGGGTACAAGGTTGTTAGGGTGACTCTGGGTAGTTTGGCCAAGCCAGGATGTAGACTTGGATCTAGAATGAAAGCAGGGTACAAGGTTGTTATGGTGACTTTGGGTAGTTTGGCCAAGCCAGGATGTAGACTTGGATCTAGAATGAAAGAAGGGTACAAGGTTGTTATGGTGACTTTGGGTAGTTTGGCCAAGCCAGGATATATACTTGGATCTAGAATGAAAGCAGGGTACAAGGTTGTTAGGGTGACTTTGAGGAAATGGCCAAGCCAGAATGTAGACTTGGATCTAGAATGAAAGCAGGGTACAAGGTTGTTATGGTGACTCTGGGTAGTTTGGCCAAGCCAGGATGTAGACTTGGATCTAGAATGAAAGCAGGGTACAAGGTTGTTATGGTGACTTTGGGTAGTTTGGCCAAGCCAGGATATATACTTGGATCTAGAATGAAAGCAGGGTACAAGGTTGTTAGGGTGACTTTGAGGAAATGGCCAAGCCAGAATGTAGACTTGGATCTAGAATGAAAGCAGGGTACAAGGTTGTTAGGGTGACTTTGGGTAGTTTGGCCAAGCCAGGATGTAGACTTGGATCTAGAATGAAAGAAGGGTACAAGGTTGTTAGGATGACTCTGGGTAGTTTGGCCAAGCCAGGATGTAGACTTGGATCTAGAATGAAAGAAGGGTACAAGGTTGTTAGGATGACTTTGGGTAGTTTGGCCAAGCCAGGATTTAGACTTGGATCTAGAATGAAAGCAGGGTACAAGGTTGTTAGGATGACTTTGGGTAGTTTGGCCAAGCCAGGATGTAGACTTGGATCTAGAATGAAAGAAGGGTACAAGGTTGTTAGGGTGACTCTGGGTAGTTTGGCCAAGCCAGGATATATACTTGGATCTAGAATGAAAGCAGGGTACAAGGTTGTTAGGGTGACTTTGAGGAAATGGCCAAGCCAGAATGTAGACTTGGATCTAGAATGAAAGCAGGGTACAAGGTTGTTAGGGTGACTTTGGGTAGTTTGGCCAAGCCAGGATGTAGACTTGGATCTAGAATGAAAGAAGGGTACAAGGTTGTTAGGATGACTCTGGGTAGTTTGGCCAAGCCAGGATGTAGACTTGGATCAAGAACAAAAGCAGGGTACAAGGTTGTTAGGATGACTTTGGGTAGTTTGGCCAAGCCAGGATGTAGACTTGGATCAAGAACAAAAGCAGGGTACAAGGTTGTTAGGATGACTTTGGGTAGTTTGGCCAAGCCAGGATGTAGACTTGGATCTAGAATGAAAGCAGGGTACAAGGTTGTTAGGATGACTTTGGGTAGTTTGGCCAAGCCAGGATGTAGACTTGGATCTAGAATGAAAGAAGGGTACAAGGTTGTTAGGATGACTCTGGGTAGTTTGGCCAAGCCAGGATGTAGACTTGGATCTAGAATGAAAGAAGGGTACAAGGTTGTTAGGGTGACTCTGGGTAGTTTGGCCAAGCCAGAATGTAGACTTGGATCTAGAATGAAAGAAGGGTACAAGGTTGTTAGGATGACTTTGGGTAGTTTGGCCAAGCCAGGATGTAGACTTGGATCTAGAATGAAAGAAGGGTACAAGGTTGTTAGGATGACTCTGGGTAGTTTGGCCAAGCCAGGATGTAGACTTGGATCTAGAATGAAAGAAGGGTACAAGGTTGTTAGGGTGACTCTGGGTAGTTTGGCCAAGCCAGAATGTAGACTTGGATCTAGAATGAAAGAAGGGTACAAGGTTGTTAGGATGACTTTGGGTAGTTTGGCCAAGCCAGGATGTAGACTTGGATCTAGAATGAAAGAAGGGTACAAGGTTGTTAGGATGACTTTGGGTAGTTTGGCCAAGCCAGGATGTAGACTTGGATCTAGAATGAAAGAAGGGTACAAGGTTGTTAGGATGACTCTGGGTAGTTTGGCCAAGCCAGGATGTAGACTTGGATCTAGAATGAAAGAAGGGTACAAGGTTGTTAGGATGACTTTGGGTAGTTTGGCCAAGCCAGGATGTAGACTTGGATCTAGAATGAAAGCAGGGTACAAGGTTGTTAGGATGACTTTGGGTAGTTTGGCCAAGCCAGGATGTAGACTTGGATCTAGAATGAAAGAAGGGTACAAGGTTGTTAGGATGACTTTGGGTAGTTTGGCCAAGCCAGGATGTAGACTTGGATCTAGAATGAAAGCAGGGTACAAGGTTGTTAAGATGACTTGGGTAGTTTGGCCAAGCCAGGATGTAGACTTGGATCTAGAATGAAAGCAGGGTACAAGGTTGTTATGGTGACTTTGGGTAGTTTGGCCAAGCCAGGATGTAGACTTGGATCAAGAACAAAAGCAGGGTACAAGGTTGTTAGGATGACTTTGGGTAGTTTGGCCAAGCCAGGATGTAGACTTGGATCTAGAATGAAAGAAGGGTACAAGGTTGTTAGGGTGACTTTGGGTAGTTTGGCCAAGCCAGGATAAAGATTTGGATCTAGAATGAAAGAAGGGTACAAGGTTGTTAAGATGACTTTGTGTAGTTTGGTCAAGCCAGGACATAGACTTGAATCAACTGAACAGTAAGCATCTACTTTCTTATAAGTAGAAGGTAAAGTAGCCAAGTAAATGCTTACTTACTTTTAATTTGCTTACTTGAAGCATAGCGAGGTCTTCTGTGGCAAAAGACTCTTCCATCCAATGACCTCTTACTTTTCACTGCTGAGAACATGAGTTCAAGCCAAACTCAATCCAGAAACTTTATAGAAAAGTTGGCAATTACTTGAAGAAGAACGGTGGTTCTGCACAGATTCATTCTGAGGTCTTCCTCTACCAATAAAACTGGATATGCCATAAAAATTACATAACTTTCCCTGTGTTTTTAATGGCATTTAACTCCATTCAAGCATGCAGAAATATAAACTGTTTGATCTGAAACAACCAACTGCACTGCAGCTGTAGAGGTAGACATCCGCCTCAGAAGTGGGTGGTAGTGCAGTGGATAGAGTGTTACGCTCATGCTAGAGGTTGCAGGTTCCATCCCCAAGAAGGTTGTGGGTTGGATCCCTGGTTGTGTCACACCAAAGACATGAAAAATGGCAGCATTTAGAGGACAGTTCTAGGTCTGGTTGGCCCAGTGTCAGTATCATGTGACTAGGTGGGGTAGCATACCATTTGTCTGGGGCATGATAATCCAAATGTAGCGCTTAGAATACTGTCTCAGGCAGACACCGTCGCAATTTAGCTGAAGATTGTTGCATGCGATGCTAAACACCATACAAACAAACAAAGAAAATAAATTAACTGAAACAAACTTAACTGCCTATACATTAATTAAGGGCAGCATTGGGTATTATCGAAAAAAGTTATTACTATGACAGTTTATTTTATAATTTTATATTAAAAAGAATTGAGTAAAATGTCACAGGTCCAATAATTTCATAAAACATTCTGTCAATTGTAGATACTGTTCAACTTGTTTATCGGAGAGATAAATCTTCGATATATTGTATAAGACCTGAACACCCTGAATGGTGTTTGAACACCGGTGTGGTTTTCATTAAATTTGTCCCAGTAGACTGATGCCAAACCTCATGGGTCTCTTGTTGTGGCATTGCGACACTTTCTGTTATACTTTGTTACAATTGTTGTTTGTTACTCATAAAGAAGACAGGTCTCAGTTGATCATGCTACTCTTGTCCTTCCTGCTCCTCTTGTTTCAAACCTCTAATATAGAAGGCTTTTGAATTATGTAAATGTAACAGGACGAGAAAATATGCAGCCAGTCCAGGACTCGAACCCGGGACCCTTCGCTTACAGGGCGAATGCTCTACCGTCTGAGCTAACCGAACCGCTTACATAAATTCCTCTCCTAATAAGTTACGTACACACTGTGACATATTCCCTCACAAATTTATTTCCATAGAGAACAGAGAATCATGTGAAATGTTTCTTGGAATATATATCAGTCACAGTCCCTCGTTGGGCGCCAAATGTTACAGGACGAGAAAATATGCAGCCAGTCCTGGACTCGAACCCTGGACCCTTTGCTTACAGGGCGAATGCTCTACCGTCTGAGCTAACCAAACTGCTTACATGAATTCCTCTCCTAGTAGGTTACGTACACACTGTGACATTTATATTGACTGACAGAATGGAAAACAGTGCAGGAAGTGTTCAGATTGCTCGCTAAAGTGCTTGTGGTGAAACTATACAAATCAAGTAGGTGGTAACGGGTGCAGTTGATGGAGTGTTAGCCTCTCATGCTACAGGTTGCAGGTTTCATCTTCAGCTTCACCCATTGGCCTCTTTAAAACAACACTCAGTACTGGTTCAGGTAATGGACTCGACAGCTGTTCATATAAGCTCTGAGTTTACTTTGCAAACAAGGTGAAATAAATTAGTATATATCCTCTTTTATCATTGTTTTTGAGGATTTTAGCTGTCAGTTGTACATGTATAAATGTTCTCTTTGCTAAGCCGAGCCAATAAGCTCATTTGTTACTGCCTCACTATTGTTTAAATGGTTGTGAGTTCAAGTTGCTTCAAGACTTTATGACTTGCAGAAGGACAGTGGTTATACTCAGATTCATTCTGAGATCTTCATCCACCAATGAAACTGGAGATGCCATATATAATCTGAAATGGGATGAAAATGGCATTGAACCCAATTTAAAAAGTAGGGGAAAAGAGTCTCTATACTCTACTATATTATGGTTTTTAAATGTTTTTCTGACAGCTATTATTAATTTGTTCAGTGTTCTTAAGATGGAAAATGACAAATGACTCCATTCGTTTTTCTTTCAATATGTTACAGTTGAGATTGGTTCTGCAGGGGAAGAATATTGTATAAATTGGTGGCTTGTCTGATTGTCTCTTCCTAAAGCACTTGATCAACTTCAATGTTGTCAATTTGATATTGTGAAGACTTTTAACCCTTGTAACTTATGAATTTTTTGTTATACTTAATTTGGCAACTTTGGGCTATTTTATAAAATTTCTTGCTAAAAATTTGCAATTAGTGCTAAGTAAAGTGTAGTCAGCAATTTTGAGAGTGGCCTGAGAGGGAACAAACGGGTTTTGTCCCTACAATCTGAAACACAAATAAAATACAATTTACTAATAGAACAAACTTTATTCTAAACTTATCTTAACATGTCGTCATAAGAATTTCAGTCGTCAAATGTTTCTTTATTGTACAATAAATCCAATTGTATGACACTTTCATTTTTACATTTTTACGCTCTAATGGTCATTAAATGTTTCTTTTAGACATTGAGTCTAAGCTGAACGTGTGCAACCTGAACAGTCTATTTAATTGTAAGTAGTTAACCATTTACTCCATAAATACGCGTTTTCCCACACCAATCACAGAAGGCCTTTGAAAACAGTGCAGGAAGAGTTCAGATTGCTCGTAACAAGCAATCTGAACTCTTCCTGCACTGTTTTCCACTCTGTCAGTTAATATAAACATAATTTACCAAACAATTCAAAAGCCTTCTATATTTGGTGTCCAAATGCGTCTATATGAAGTAAAGGGTTAAAACTTACTTATTTTACTTCATTTGGGTAGCAAGTTATTACAGCCTGTGGAAATCAAGCTTAGGTTGAACCAGTACAAAGCAAATATGGAAAAAGTGTCTTGCTCAAGAACAACACACATTGTAATAAATGTTATGGAGGATTGAACCCACAACCCTTCCAATCATTGGATCATTGCTCTACCACTGGACCATGCACTCCACATAATTATATTTGAATTGTATACCCAAAACATGTCTTATGGTTTTTTCAGCATGTTCAGTTAGATCGTTACCAAACTTACAAGGTAGATATTTATCCATAAGATCTCATTCAGTTCCTTGAGCTGGCCAAATTAGATATTTAAGTTATTGCCCTAATAAATCATGAAATATTACAATATTTTGCCTATGTTTGTAATATATTTTACTTGATCATTACCAAACTTACACAGTAGTTATAGAAACATTATCATAGCAGAGCATCCACCTGGGATGTGTAAGATCATGGGTTCCAACCCTAGCCAGGTCACATACCAAAGATTTAAAAAATGATACTAGAAGCTTTCTCACTTGGCGTTCAGCATTTAGAGGATAATTCTAAGTTTGGTAGGCCCAGTGTCATTATGATGTGACTGTTTGGGGTATCATACCATGAATCTGTGTCATGATATTCTAGTGTGGCAGTGCTTAGAATACTATCTCAAGTAGATACCATCACGCTGTGACTGAAAAATTGTGGAAAGTGAAGCTAAACACCATAAAACAGAATTTAACAAATCTGATTAGTGATTCACATCCAGTGAAAGCTCACCGGAATCAGGATTGATGGGTCGTAAGTTTGATCCTCCACCAGAGCTACATGTTGTGTCCTTGAGTAAGACGCTTTATCCGCATATGCTTAGTACTGGAAAACAATGACAATGTTACTTTTGCCTTTTGGTAAACAAGTTTCATGTTGCTCTCAGAAAAACTGTTAGATGAGTTTTCTGAAAACTAGACAGAGAAAATTTGTTGAGTATTAACACAAGATACAAATGTAGCACTGTTCCCAACATAGTGATATGTCTTAAGATGGACTCGAGATAGCACTGTCCAGAATTCACAATCTTGTTATTTCTCTTTCATTTCGTTGATACATTAGCAATTTATTTTCTGGACATTACTAACGAAATATCACAAATATAAATTTGCACTCTGTTTTACACCCACACTCGACAGCTGGCTGAAATGCCATTAAATTAGTCTGACACCAGACGTGAATAAAACCATTTCTTCATGACGTGATACTCGCTTATGTGACATTCTTTGTCGAGGTGGCCATGTTGAAGAATTTATGTCCTAATTTGGGCATTGGAACATTTAAGTCCGTCTGCCAGGAAGCTAGTGATTATAAAGAATGATTTAAAACAGATTTAATCCTATAAGTTTAAAAGTCTGCGTCGGAAATTTCTTAGTTTATACTAATTTATTTTAGCAGGTTTAGGAAGAAAGCTCAGAGTTTACACGAACCGCTCTTGAGCCTGCTCCCTGAGTCGAACCTGCACTAAATGTTGTTATTTGAGAGGCGTCAGGTTGAGCTGGTGATCGAACCTGCAACCTCTGCTTTGAATGGACAACACTCTATCCTTTATTCTACTGCACCACATTGGGGTCTTTCCATTTTATTTTCTTGCTCTGTTATCATTAATAAACTGATTTTTTCTGCTGCCCTGTTAAAACATCATGCCTCCCTGTAATTTACCATGCTTTCGTGACTTTAAAATCAAATTAAACTGGAGAAAATGCAAATAAAAATATGCCAGAGTTCAGTGTGTTTAAGCCAGAACCCTCCACTGGGCTTTAGATGGCAATTTGAACACAGATCATGTAAAATCATGAGTAGAGATTGAAAATGCTGGCATATGAAATGCGTCTGTAATGAAATCTTTCATGTCATGGCGGCCAGTATTAAAAATATAAAATTAGAATGAATTGAAAAGTTCCTGTTTCCTTTGGGAAAAGTAAAAGTAAAAATTGCCTTTGTAACAAGGAGTTGAATATTCAACATCTTTCAACATGCTGTTGATGGTATAAAACAGAAATTTTCTACACTATTTCTTATGTACAACTGTTTTTGCCTGTCCGTCTTTTGAGAAAGGTTCGCCTTTCTTCTTGTGTTTCAGTTTTTTGAAAATACAAAAAGTTCATGTTACAAGGGTTAACAGTTGCACTCATGTTAGTTGAATGCACCTGACCAGGCTGTCAACCAAACAAGTCATCAATCCAATCAGCAATTATTATTGTTTCCACTCTGCCATTTTCCTTAGTCAAGCTAACAGTCTCTAAGTAAACACTACATTGTATTCACTTGAACAAAAAACAATGCCATGTGGCAAGTGTGCGGGAGTGTCGTAATTGCTCTCGCGTCAGGTCAATGGTTTTCATAAAAAAAGTAAAATATTGCACCTTCTGGTGTTCTTTGATTTCCATGGCAACCCAATTATGAATCAATTATTGTAAATGTGTTCTGCAGGTCAGTGGTAGCATATTGAGAGGTGATTATATTGTCTGAAGTCATTACAGAAATTGTTTGCCTGACAGAAATAATGATGGAAGGATATTGCTTTCCTTCTTACAAGACTTGTAAAAATCCATTTAAGTTCTGAAAACCGATAATGGTTACATATTAACTTGTTCAATTGCTTGTCTGCTAAATATGTTATTTTGGACTTTCTGGTGTTAGGTATATTTAGTTCACAGGAACATATTTGCAAAATATTGTTGTTTTTATTGTTGTGTTTTAGTGTGTTTTTTCTGAACTTGTTACTTAGAAGAAGTTGGGGGTGTTTTTTGATGTCATATTGGAGTTAATTGTTTCGGCCTTATTTTTTCTTTGATATGAGAAGAGTCTTTAAAGGTTTATCGGCATTTCTGCTTAAAGTCTCACAAAACTTCTGAACTACTTTATTTTTCAACTGTGGTTCCAGTTGAGCCATGTGGCTCCTTGTATGCTGTCAGAAACAGACTGTTGAACTTTGCAAGTTTTGTTAGCTCAGTCAGTAGCGCTTCTTACTTATAATCAATCCATCAATTGTGAGAGTGAAATCCCCCGCCCGGCGACAGTCTCCATGATGATTGATATACAACATTGTGTCTCATTGTCATTTATCTCTCACTGTTGATTCAAGTGGAAAAATTAACATTTTCTTGAGGAGATGGGTGTGTTCAGGTACTGGTAATATTCCTGGATTCCTGGAAAGATCGGTAAGACTTTCAAAATGGTCGTCATAGTAATTAACAACTGATTTCATGCTGCAAGAATACAAGCATTTTTCCACCAGTCAGCCTATGGATTATACTCAGGGGTAAATTAGGATTCTGAGTAGTGGTAATGTCCTGCTGAAATGATTGATTAATTGAATATTTAGTGTCATTTTATGCCATCAAGGGCTATTAACAGACGATCAGTTAACCTAACCACTGTTCCTGAGATCCTGGAAGGTTAACCAGTACTTGAGCACACCCCATCTCCCCAAGTAACGGATAACTTTCCCACTTGAATCAGGGGTGAGAGATAAATGATAATGAGACACAGTGTCGTATATCAATTATCACGGAGAATGTTGTTGGGTGGGGATATAAACTCACAACCCCTGGAGTAATAGTCAGACGCGTGACGACTGATAGTGCCCTGCTCATGTTAAATATGAGAGGCAAGTCATTATGAACTTATTTTAGTAGTGATAAAAGACAAAACTAAGCATAAATATTTAGTAACACATGTTATAAATAACCATAACATCTCAGGTAAGTTCTTGAACTGGTGAAATCTTATAAAATTGATGTTAGGAGTATTTGGCCCATGAATCAGCAATAATTGCACTTTTTGACCTTATATGAATTCTTTCTGAGTCACATTAATTAATCATATAAAGTATCTTACATAAGTTCTAATTGGACAATTTATGTCCGAGTTATCTTCTTTGTATCATCTTAACTTGATCTTGTACATTATTTAAGCATTCTAAATTTGAGAAAAAAATATCTGTGTTGTCTGTTGGATATCAAAATTGCTTAGTTTGGCATGGTCTAATAGGTGAGCAATCTCAGGCCATCATGATCTTATGACTGAAAAATGTGTTCTGTATTTAAGACAATATCTGAGAAATAGTTTGCCTGACATAATTCAATAAATGCTGTGAAGAGTGAAATTATTATAATCCAATCAATTTAGATGGTCGCTATTGAATCCTTAGAATGGAACCGTCAATAGATTTATTGTTAGTGTAATGTACTTTCTTACTGAGATTGGGTAAAAAATTATTTTGTGTACTGGTAATGTTAATTGTCATATTTATGTGACAAACCTAAGGAAATTTTTAATGTCATTATACCCCAAGATACAAAGTATATGGGGGCTATTTAGGAGTCACGCTCGTCGATCCGCCGGCAGGTCCGCCTGTGGACAATTTTGTGATCGTTATATCTCAGCAACCATTGGCTGAAATTCAGTGAAACTTCACAAGGATGACTGGTACCAAGCATTGTTGTGCATATTGTCGGCATGTTGCACACAAATAATTTTTCAATGAGTTATGGCCCTTTGAATTTTTCATTCATATTTTTTGTGGTAACTCCTCCAGAAGCATATTGGAGCTAAATAACTGTGTCAGTGTGCCATCTTGGGGTATTCATCACCTTCAGTGATATTTCTACTATCAGTATATTAGAAATGAAGTTATAACTGATATCTCTTATATGATGGTAGACATTGACTGACTGATTGATTGATGGATAAATTGATTGATTGAATGATTAATTGGGATTTTCAACATTTTTATGTCCATTTTTATGTGACTGTGTGACTGATACCATATTTTACAGGAAATTATAGAAATAATCCTAGATTTGCACGGCTGAATTGCGGGAATGATGACGAGAGCGTATGCACTTGTAATCCAATCATAATATTGTTCAGAAATAATCTCCTCAATGTCCGCTACTCAAGACATCTTGTTACAATCTTTTTACAAGACTCATTCTGCCACTTTAACCTCAATAAATAGGTGGAAATAAAGCCTAATTTGGCATATTAATAGCATACAGTGTGGATGTCTGTAGGCGGATATATATTTAAACGCTCATTTGGGCATTTCTTTTAGAACTGGAGCTAACAAATTAGGGAAAATATAAGAGCATGACAGGCAGGCGATTCCTAGACAGTTATTGTGTTATAAAACTGGAAAGTGCATAGAATAAAATGTTACCATATAGATTAACATTGACACTATGTAGAGTTGTTACTTACTGAATGATCAACTGGTGTAAATATAAGCAATCCCAGGAGGTGGGTTGTTGTGTTAGGAATTCCTAGTATCACATCCAAACTTACTTGGTGCTTAAAAAAAAGAATCATTGCTTACGATGGAAAATTTTAGGTTTTAATTATTATCTTGTCATATTGACAGTGTTTGCATGTTTGAATAAATCTGCTGTTAATTATTCTTCATGAGAGAGCTCTCCACGGCTTAACAGTCTAAGGTGCTGTTGCTAATGACAACTAACCTCTCACTCTGAGGTTGTGGGTTAATGCCCAGGAGCTTTCTGTGAGAAGTTACTTGCGGAAGGGCGGTGACTCTTCTCAGATTCATTCGGTGGTCTTCTTGTTTCAATAAAACTGGGTATGCCAATATTACCTGTCGTGTTGAAAATGGCGTTAAACACCCGCCCCCATAAATGTCTTTATAAAATGATATATATATACATGATAATTGGGTCAAGTTCTGGATTCAAATCTTCTATTTCTGGGTTAGTTAATTGTGCTGTTGAATGATAAAATATGCTCAGTTTATTCATTGTTTTACGTGTTTATGGTAGCATCAGATCTTAACTGACAACAAGAAATTTCTTCTTCACTGGTCTGGTGGAACGTTTACTGTCTGGCTACAGGGTAAAGTATTTGTTGTTGGAGACAATAATATTGAGTGCAGACAAGATTGCATGACAGTATGCAATATGTGTCTATTACCTGTATGCAATATAGAGCCTTACCAAGACACTGTCCAATGCTTAGTGCCCAGAACAACACAGTATACACTCAGGACCCACTTTAACGCGTAGCAATATAACGCAAAACTTGTTATAGCGCTTATTTCTATAGCTCCCAAATTTGAAATTGATATTTTCAACCAGATTTATTAAAAACTGGCAGTATAATAATTGATAAAAAATCTCAACTGAAACACTAACTCGTTACGTTTTTCCAAAACTGTCACCATGTATTTGGGCATCTGAATGACATCTTGATAATTCAGACTAAAATGATAAACAATGCTTTTAATTGATTTACGCCAACAAACAATGGTTTGTCACACATTATCAGTGTTTATTTACGGTACTTGGACCAGAAACAGTATTGCCAAATAATATAGCGCAGTCCACCTTGAGATATTTATAACACGCTTCCGTGTATATCGCGGTTTCATTTTGCAGAACCCGTCTACCATGTTATAATGGGACATGAGTGTACACTACTTTATGGTATATGTCTACAAAATAAAACTGAATTTCAGTTATCCACAATATGATTTACACTCATAATTACAATCTTTATACCTTTCTCTTTTTTTTCAGTGAATTTTGACCACTTTCTGATTCTTCGAGCTATTGGCAAGGGCAGCTTTGGAAAGGTCAGTAATCACCCTTAAAGGTAGTGTATCAGGATTAATGTCTAAGTAATCAAGTCACTCTTAATGAATGCTGTGTACCAGAATTCATGTCTAAATAATGGGAGTAAATGACAGGTTAATTTCAAATAAAGTAGATGTTTGATTATTGAGTGTCAATTTTATGCCATCGAGGACTGAGTAAAATAGATGTTTGAATATTGAGTGTCAATTTTATGCCATCGAGGACTTGAGTAAAATAAATGTTTGAATATTGAGTGTCAATTTCATTGAGGACTCACAGACAACCAGTTAACCTAATCTCCCTTTTGTGGGACCCTGGAAGGTTAACCAGTATGCAGCCATCTCTGCAAGTCACTAATAACTTTCCAACTTGAATCAGCTTTGAGAGCAAATGACAATGAGACACACTGTCTGTGTCAATCATCACAGAGACTGTGGCTAGACGGGTATTTAAACTCACAACCCCTGGATTGATAGTCAAATGTGTTATCAACTGAGTTAATCAAGCCAAGCTAACAAAAAAAGCTGACAATGAGTAAATTAAGATGGAATGACATGTTCAGTTGAGGGGAATTTATCAGGGTTTTCCCAATATATCATGCCTATTTATACACACTGAGCCCATATTGCCAAAAGGATATCTATTTAAACATGCCAAAATGATATATTGAAAAGGGATTTTCTAACTTGGACTATGCGTCTAAGTTTGACTAAAATAGATTTCCCGCTTAAAAAAGTCTGAATGACGATGTGACGGGTCGCCAAACAAAATTTAAATGCTGTCTATTTTTAGAATGGGGATTTCGTTTAAAGTTTACCACTTTACTTTAAACATTAATTTTTATTCATGTTTTTGATTCATGGGTTTGACATACCAAACCATTCAGATTTTATTTATTAATGATAATGAGATGCTTTTTATCCATTTTAAAATTATTTTTATTTTTGAAGAATTTTCCTGATTATTGTACTCCCTTCAGGATTTACACACATCATTGCATTAATGCTATGGAACTTATATTGATAGCCTTGTGTTAGTTTGTATAAAGGTAAATGTTTGTCTTTTTGGTAATTACTTATGAAACTATTTAAAATAGTTTGGAAAATGGTATTCAGTTCATTCTTAACATGTGACTCATCTTTTTAGAGTAACTGTGAAGAGTAGGATGAGTATATAGAAGGATAGGAAACTTGCGTCTCCTGACTAAATGTTGATAAAATAGCACACAAAAGATTTAATTATTTGGTAAATAATCATTCATACTTTACAGGCAACTGATTTCTTGTACATAAAACGTAAGTTGTTACAATGTAATCTTGAAATATTTGGATCGGGAAAAATGATCTTGAATTAAAGATGTTGAGGTTTGAAGTGAAATTTCTCGTAATTTATTATTTTAGCTGCAGTATACAAATTTTGAAATCAGAAGTACTTCAACCATTTTAAACACAAGTTGCTGAGAATGGTATTGATTTGATGACAATTTCATTATACAAGAATTTTGATTTGTGTTCTTGAGATGAATGGAAGTTTAGATAACTGAAAACGAGATATTGCGAGATTTTGTTTGAATATGCAAGCGTTCACAAAATATCATTCAGTTGCCTTTCCTTCTTTATATAATTCCTTGGTTGAGCTCATATGGAAACAGACATTTTATTTTATGGTTACTGTAAGTCTCAATTGAATGCAAACTTGGCTGAAAATATTTTGAATTGTATAGTCAGATTTTATCAAATCAATATTTCCTCTTTTTACTTTTTTCCCAATATATCTGCGTGAAGATTCTGCTGAAATATATCCTGTCAAGACACGGAGACTTGATGTATTTGAAGTCTAGGAAAAAAGTCATCTTTAAAATAAGTAGTGACATGTGAAGCTGAAAGTAAAACTGTTAAGCAGATAACGGAAGAAGTTGATGTTTTACAGACCTATAATCATGATGGAATAATGGTCTGTAAAACATGGCCACAGACCCATCAGTTTTACTGCAACTTGGTTTGGAGGATAGCGCAGCACCAAGTGACTTCACCTATAATGAGTTTTTATTTCAGTTGAGATAATGTTTAGGAGAAGATTGTGCGCATGTTCTATTTCTAATATTTGTATAGTAGAGCTATTATGATATACTAAACTATCTATAAATTGCAATAGTGGAGTGTCCCAATTGCAACGTGTAATTTTTTAATTCAATATCTATTGCAATAGTATCCTATAAGGTTATGTTTTGTCTGCGGTACCATCTGAAGACCACTTAACTTCACACCACTGAGGTGGCAGGATCAAGCCAAATGTGGGAAAGACAAAAATCGGACAATGTTACCTTCATCAAAAGCAATAGTACTGCAAGTGTCAAAATTAATCACAATATTTACCTCTAATGCAAGTCAGTCTGACCTTCAAGATTGTCGCCATTCTGTAGCATTCAAATACACAGTATGGTTTAGTTGTAGTGCATCCGCCTCACGTGCAGAAGGTCATTTCAATCCCCAGTCAGGTCATACCAAAGATTTGAAAAACGGTACTAGATTTAGCTTCCTTGCTTGGCACTCAGCATTTAGAGGATAGGTCTAGGTCTGGTCGACCCGATGTCAGTATAAAATAACTAGGCATGGTCTGTTTGTCTGCTGCATGATACTCTGGTGTGGCAGCGCTAAGAATACTTTCACAAGTAGCCACCATCATAATATGACTAAAAAATTGTTGAAAGTGACACTAAAGACCATACAACTATGTGACTGCCATTACTGTAAAAGGTTCACCTGACAATGGCATTCAGGAAAGCTTCCAAAAATGTTAGTCTTACCTTCAAGTATTTACACAATTAATTTAAGAAATGATTGTTATCTTCCAGAAAACGAAAAAAAAACACACACTTTCTGTTAATATGAAATTTGATCATTAAAAAAGTATGTCATCATATCATTGAATTTTACTTAAAGATGAATTTATTGGTAGCAAGCACCCAAGGGTTCAAAGCAAAACCAACTATACTTCCAGGTCTGTATTGTACAGAAGAGGGATTCAAAAAAGATGTATGCTATGAAGTATATGAATAAGGCAATGTGTTTGAAGACTGATGCAGTGAGGAACGTGCTGAAAGAGGTGGAAATACTGGCATTGCTGGACCATCCGTTCCTCGTGAACTTGTGGTTCACGTTTCAGGTTTCATGCTTTCATTAGTGCTTGTATTTATGACTGAGAAAACCTTAACTTGCTATTGACACAGTGCTCCAGATAAGCTTTTCTTAAAATGAGTATTTTAACCCTTTAATTAGTAAACAATGCTTAGGTTAAGGGTAAAAATGAACATTCTTATCAAATTGCTATTTAAAACAAACTAATCAACACTGAAATTGAGAATAACCACTGCTTATTTTGCCCCTTGATTGAAGCTTCAATGCTTTATTCAGAAATGTCATTCCTTAAATACCCCCCAAATAGTGCTTATCTGGAGCTGTGACAGTCTTGACATTAATGATAACATTTACAAACAGTGTAGACCCAGATCAGCCTGCAAGTAACTTACAGGCTAGTCTACATTGTTTGTCACTCAGTTAATAGATGCATTTTGCAACCCTGTCTAAATGATAATGGAATAAACAAAGATGAAGAAGTCTGCCATAAACACACAGTATAATAAGCATCAATACAAGCTTTTGCTTAATACTCGTTATGCATAGAAATATGTAAATTATGCACATATTTCTAAAAGTATTTGAATAATCATTATCCACGGACATTTTCTTGAAGACAGTAATCTTTAGACCTTGCTTTGTTTTGTTAGGGGGAATTAAGATCATTAATAATACATAGAGAAATCAGGTATCTGGATGAATGTGGCCATACGTGCCCCCAGGATTAGATCATTTATTGATGTTTTAATGAATAATTAAGAACAAAAGAAAAGTGCACTTCCTCATGTAATGTTACAATGCCATGTTTGAGGGAAGTTTTACACGGTAATTAAAATGTTTGTCTGTTGTTTAGACTGGAAAGTTAATTACAACATGAATAAGTATTTAATTACCATTGCTGGGTATTGATACAAGTCAGAAACCTCCAATCTGAACTGCATGACAAAAGTCATACACAGCATTTATCCCTTTACTTCATATAGAAGCCTTTGGACATCGAATATAGACGCCTTTTGACACCTTTAATATAGAAGGCTTTTGAATTATTGGGTGACTTATTTTTATATTAACTGACAGAGTGGAAAATAGTGCAGAAAGTGTTCAGATTGCTCGTTACGAGCAATCTAAAATCTTCTTGCACTGTTTTCAAAGGCCTTCTGTGATTGGTGCGGGAAAACGTGTATCTATGGAGTAAATGGTTAACTATGGTGAAGGCTTCACTTGTTTTTAAAATGTGTTCAAAACTCCATTTTCAACACAACAGTTTATATATGGCCTATCCAGATTTATTGGTGGAAGAAGATCTCAGAATGAATTTGAGTAGAACCACTGTCCTTCTACAAGTAATAGGCAAACATTCTCAAGTGAAATTTTTGGACCCAGATGGCTCCAACCCATGACAACAGCAGTGAGAGGTAAGTCGTTTGATGACAGGGCTGTAGACCACTCAGCCGTGAAGGACCACCCAGTATGTTTAAGTAAGTTCAGTTAGTCTGTGTGGAGAGCATGCTTTCATAGTCGTGCTTTTTCCATTTAAAAGGAACACATTTGGAATAAAACTAGAAAAAAGAGCAGAAAGTAGTCCTACATGGGCCGAAAGCTGTCCTATAATTGTATGTATTTTATATTTTATGAATTTGTAAACCACCAATCCCAACGACCAGATTCTAAAATAAAATTTTCTCAAACTTTCAAATTTTTATTCATTTATCAAACTGTGTGGTTCCAGGTAAGAACTGTGGATCATTGCAGAGGTGTAGGAATGTTTAAAATGAGTGCTTTGTTTCGTTTTCATCTATCTTATCTTAATTGTGAAACAAGTTTTTACAACTTACACAAAGGATGCTTGAATTTTTCCAGGGTAGAAACAGCACTTGGCATAATTATACAGATAAACTGTTTATTATTAAGGACACCACACCCAGCTCTGGAGAAGGATCAAACCCACGACCTAAAACAGAAGTAAACTTGATGTTTATATTTTCAGGACGAGGAAGATATGTTTATGGTGGTAGACTTGTTACTTGGGGGAGACCTGCGCTACCATATACAACAGGAAAACCAGTTTAACGAAGATCGAGTGAAACTGTACATTTGTGAGATAGCTTTGGCCCTAGACTATCTACAAAGTAAACATATCATTCACAGGTACGCTGTTTGTCATGTTTTGAAAGCTTTAGATTAGAAATGTAAATAAGGCTTTATCCAAATGCTGGACATTGTCATAGCTACATCTAGAGTTCTGTGATATAAGGCCCCTCCGCAAGATCACTTACCTCTTGGGCTGTACTCAGGATCAAGTCCTGCCTAGTCCAAAAAAGAATTATGTAAGAAAGGTTTCCAGTTACTTGCGGTTCTACTCAGAATCTTTCCGGGGTCTTCCTCCGACAATAAAACTGGATATAGCATATTATAACCTGAAATGTATTGTAAATGGTATCAAACCCCCATCAACACCACACTTATAATCTGTGTAATATTAAGTGATATTGTAACAACAAATATATTTAATTATCCTCGATTAATTCATTCTTATTTTTATTCACTCATTTCCTGCTGTTTTGTATCATAAAAATATTTTCATTTATTTCACAATATACATAAAGCACTGTTTCAAACTTTTCCGACAGCCTGGAAATTGATTACCAATAGTATTCTCTGCATGAAGTAATTATAAAACGCATAAGACGTATTAGAAGTCGGCTTTTGATGTTTAAGTTGGCAGGAGGGATGGTCAAGTTTGACTGATGAATTGTTATAGTTTCACCCTATAAGCTAAATAAGTGGCGTCAGATGAGGTGCAACATCAATTTTAACATGAAAATAACGCCAATATAAGTGTGACTCTGATGATGAAGTTCACATCTGTGTGTCTATAAAGTGCACTTTAGGTTGAGACATGGTTGTAATAATTACATCGCCGTGCCGTAATTATTGTCTATGGGAATGTAAGGAAATGAAATGTAGCTGGAGAGAGAATATCCACGTTAATTTTGCATCTAAACATTTAAAAATAATTATCGCTGTTGCATGTTTTATAGCAATTGATTTCTACTGATTGCATTTTGGCAGAGTCATGGCCCTTTTTAGACACCTAGGTTAAACGTTAGCGTTTAGTTGCGTTTAAGTTTAAGATTAAGATATCTCTGCAACCAATCATTGGATATGAATGAAACTTCACATATGTGTTCACCATCATCAATGGATTATACAGAGATAAGAACCATAACTCTGGATTGCATTTTTGCAGAGTTATGGCCCTTTTTGGACTTAATTTTTTTGGTTAAAGTTTTTTATCAGGCAAGATATCTATGCATCCACTCATTGGATATGAATAAACTTCGCATGTGTGTTCACTATCATTAATGGAACACACAGAGACAAGAACCTTAACTCTGGGTTGCATTTTGGCAGAGTTAAGACCCTTTTTAGACTTAATTTTTCAGGTTAATGTTTTTTATCAGGTAAGATTTCTATGCAACCACTCATTGGATATGAATGAAACTTCACATGTGTATTCACCATCATCAAAACACACAGAGACAAAAACCAAAACTCTGGGTTGCATGTTGGCAAAGTTATGGCCCTTTTTGGACTTAATTTTTTAGGTTAAAGTTTTTTATCAGGTAAGATATCTATGCAACCACTCATTGGATATGAATGAAACTTCACATGTGTATTCACCATCATCAAAACACACAGAGACAAAAACCATAACTCTGGGTTGCATGTTGGCAAAGTTATGGCCCTTTTTGGACTTAATTTTTCAGGTTAAAGTTTTTTATCAGGTAAAATTTCTATGCAACCACTCATTGGATATATATGAAACTTTACATGTGAATTCACCATCATCAATGGAACACACAGAGACAAGAACCACAACTCGGGGCTGCATGTTGGCAAAGTTATGGCCCTTTTGGACTTAATTTTTCGTCTGCAGACACCCAGGTTAAACTTTTGCGTTTAGTTGTGTTTAAATCTTGGTGTTTGCCTCCAATCTCAATCTTTGCATGGGTGGTGAGTTTTATCCCATAGGTGAGCTTTGTTGTCATCTGACAACTCTTGTTAAAATTTTTGATGTTTTAAAAAAAAAAAATTCATTTTTTTTTTTATGAAAGTAAAAAAGGTCAGGGCAGTATGAAAATTAGGGGGCGGCCAGGGATGATAATCTAGCAATTTATTTATTATGGCCTTATATAAATAAGTTTATAGATATTGTTCTTCATGAGACGTTATGTAGAAATGTTTATAAAAATTATACTCCAGGGATATAAAGCCTGATAACATACTGCTGGATGAGGAGGGACATGTCCACATCACAGACTTCAACATCGCCACGGTGATGAATGATGGACAGTTAGCCACCTCCATGTCTGGTACCAAGCCATATATGGGTGAGTTCACTTTGTTTGCTGATAACCAGCCTCCTATAGATGAATCCCTGTGATATTCCTTTATCAGTGTTTATGGATGAGTTTATGGTGTTTTTTTGGCACCCAAAGAATAATTTTCCTGGTATCCAGCTTTATAAGGTCACCTGAGATTTTGTCTCAAGTGACCATTTGTGATAGCCTTTTGTCCATTGTGCGTTGTGCGTTATCCGTCTGTAAACAGTACACATTTTTTTACTTGTCAAAAACTGTTAGCCTCATTGTTATGAAATTTAAATTTCCAAATCTCTATAGAGAAAATGACCAAAATCATTATTTCTCATAACTGAATAGATTCATTTGGATGGTTTTTGGTGTGCTAACATGACAGTTTAAATTTACTTTTGAATTTATACCCCTGACCCCCAGGGAACTAGGGTAGAGACATTGGGTGTTGGGCCAAAACAGCTGTTTTACATGTAGCATTGCATGGAGGTCCCATAAAAGGTTTGTTGAAGTTGGGTTCCTGGGGTCAAATTTGGGGCCCCCACAGGGGTCATGGGTTTACATAGTTTTATAGGGAAAATGTAGATGCAGTAGCTCCCCCATATTTCATTCAATCTTAACCATACTTGCACAGTAGTTATATAACAACCAGATCTCAGACAAGTTCTTGCACCAGCTTGATTCCGCCACAAAAGCTCCTGCTACAGGGCTTATAAGCACATTTTAAGTGAAACTTTAAAAAATTCAATGTCTAGACCTTAGATATTTTACATGAGGCATTGCATGGAAGTCCACTAAAATGTTTGTTGAAGTCTTGTCCCTGGGGTCAAATTTGGGGCCACCACAGGGATCATAGCTTTACATAGAGATATATTTATATATAGGGTCCTTACCATAACAAATATTGTATGTAAAACAGACCCTCTAACTTGTAACCACCTTGATTCTTTGGGGCATAAAAAAAAGGGGCTATGGACTTGCATAAATGGATCCACATAGCTTTATGAAACTGCAAGGATACTCAGGTGACTGTAAGGCCCATGGGCCTCTTGTATAAATGAATTATTGTAGTAATTTTGGACCAGGTCTTAATATGGTTGAAGGTTTGCAGTGGTCTTTCAGAGGTCCACGTTTAATTCCCAGTTGGGTTTTCATCCAGGGGTTTTCAAATACATTCCCATAGTATCTTATTTGGGCAAGGTACTGTAAAAGCATGCAATCCTTCGGAGGAGTATATAAGCAGTCGGTCCAGTGTACAGGGAGAGTCATACCCAGTACACATAAAGGATCTCACTGAACTTCTATGTTAATCAGTGAACCAAATGCCTGTAAACCTCCCTTTTTAGATGAGAATCTAGCAATTAATATGATAATGGTCTAATCTAAAGTAAGGTAGTTAGGGTTGTTATTGAATGATCAGAATATCTGGCATGCTTTGCTGTATTTATTTTTGAGGTAACACACTTCATTAATAATCATGTTCTTCAGTCAGGGAGGTTAAAAAGGCAGTCGCGTTTGTCACAGGTGATCTCCTGCATATGGTTCATGGTGAAAAATCCCCTAAAAGTTAAATGGTTATTTTCAAGCTCAATTCAAGGATAACTCATTCAATATCTTGTAGAAATTGAGATTGAAAGCTACATGAAACCAAGCTATAATTCCATCACACATGGCCCATATAAACTGTTGTGTTGGCTGTTTTATGGGTGACTCTAACACAAAGTTCATTGTTGTTAATGAACAACCACACTTACCAATTATATTTTCATAAGCTTGACAATAATATTCACTGAAATAATTAATAAAATGATATAAGAACAACAGCTTACAGACCAAATTTGCAAGCATTCTTATTTTTGTCCCATGCATCAAGATGCAGTTTTGAATGAGTTAGAATAAAAAGTTTTCTTACATGAATAAAGTACAACACAGTGAGATATTATCATGAAAATTACATGACATCTATATGATGTCGGAGAATTGAAAAAATTTGAAAATACTGAGTTCAAAACATCTTCCCATCTCTCACTGACTGCTTTCCATGACCTTTAGATGTGTTTATGAACCTTGAATCGATGCATATGTACTCAATTCAATATATTTTATATACTTACTTCTCATAAGTTTGTATAATAAAAGTAAGATATATAGGATGTGTCACAATGAAAGTACTAGAAGAAATAAAAACTTTCAATCTGACAAACATTTGAATTATTTCAGTTGTCCAAATAGGATACATCACTGAAATAATCAATATAAAGGTAGTAAGATCAAGATATATTTGCTTCCTCATCTAAAAAAAGGTTATGAAGAAAGAAACCTTTTCTTATCTAAAACACAGTTATGAAGAAAAAATCCTTCCTGATCTAAAACATGGTTACGAAGAAAGAATCCTTCCTGATCTGAAACATAGCTATGAAGAAATAATCTTTCATGAGCTTAAACACAGTTATGAAGAAAGAATCCATCCTGATCTAACACAGTTATGAAAAAAGAATCCATCCTGATCAAACATAGTTATAAAGAAAGAATCCATCCTGATCAAACAGTTATAAAGAAAGAATCCATCCTGATCTACAACACAGTTATGAAGAAAGAATCCTTCTTAGTATATATATTAGGAAAATATGTTTTAGCCAATTTTAAAATTTTGAAAAATCCTGATATATTCCCTATAAAATGTCATATTTTAGGCTGGTTGATTTTAAACTTGCCATAACTTGCATATATTTGTTTCAACTGGCATTTTTGTTACCAAGTAGGTGGTTTGCAATAATCCCTCAGGCCAGGTCAAAACATATGCATAAACATTAATACAAATATTTTCATTCAAAAATCTTCCTCAGGGAAGTAACCATATTACACAAGTTCAATTTAATTCACTCAATAT
Organism: Panopea generosa; assembly: GCA_029582155.1. Lineage (NCBI taxonomy): Eukaryota > Metazoa > Mollusca > Bivalvia > Adapedonta > Hiatellidae > Panopea > Panopea generosa. Next base: position 22,976,654 of record CM055908.1, on the reverse strand, counting down.
TTAATTTTCGGCCACCTGATTTTTGATAAAGGCCAGGTGGCCGAAAATATTGAGTGACTTAAATTGAACTTGTTAATACAAATAGTTTCTTTGCTAAATTGAAATATTCAACACAAAAATTACTCAAGATTTTTTAGTGTGAATATTTCATGAAATCAATCGAAATTGAATATATACCTATTTCACATTAGATGCCAGTTTTTCAATTTCATTTATAAATATAAAAATATCAGTGATAAAAATTATTTTTTTCTTGTTGACCCCTAATTACCAAATATTGAATCTCGTGGTCTTGAACAACTGAAAAGTGAATCATTTTATGCTTCTGCAACAAGACTAACTAATAAAATATTATCCTGAGCACAGAGTCTGCTGGTTCTCCTAGTCAAATTGCTTTCCAAGGTCAACTGTTCTCTAAGGTCAGATGGCTCTCCAAGGTCGAATGTTCTCCAAGGTCAGATTGGTCCTCTAAGGTCAAGTGTTGTCCAAGGTCAGATGGTTCTCAAAGGTTGAATGCTCTCAAATGTCTGCTGGTTCTCCAGGATCAACTGTTTTCCAAGTTCAGATGGTTCTCCAGGGTTGAATGTTCTCCAAGGTCAGATCTCAAAAGTCAAATGTTCTTCAAGGTCAGATGATTCTCAAAAGTCGAATGTTCTCCAAGGTCTGCTGGCTCTCCAAGGTTGAATGTTCTCCAAAACCTGCTGGTTCTCCAAGGTCGGATGTTCTTCAAAGTCTGCTGGTTTTCCAAGGTCAGATGTTCTCCAAAGTCTGCTGGTTCTCCAAGGCTGAATTTTCTCCAAAGTCTGCTGGTTCTCCAAGGTTGGATGTTCTCCAAGGTTAAATGTTCTCCAAAGTCTACTGGTTCTCCAAGGTAAAATGTTCACCAAAGTCTTTTAGTTCTACAAGGTAGGATGTTCTTCCAAAGTCTGCTGGTTCTCCAAGGCTGAATGTTCTCCAAAGTCTGCTGGTTCTCACTCCAAGGTCGAATGTTCTCTAAAATCTGCTGGTTCTCAAAGGTTGAATGTTCTCCAAAGTCTGCTGGTTCTCCAAGATGGAATGTTCTACAAAGTCTGCTGGTTTTCCAAGGTTGAATGCTCTCAAAAGTCTGCTGGTTCACCAAAGTGTGATGGTTCTCCAAGGAAGAATGTTCTACAAAGTTTGCTAGATTTCCCATATGGGATGGTTCTCTATGGTTCAGGGTTCTCGACGGTCGGCGGGTTTTCCAAGATAAGGTGGTGTAAGGGGCTGTTTCAAGATCATGTTCATGAGCATCAGATCTTTCTCTGCCAATAAAACTGGTTGCCATGATATAACCTCTTATATGTCAATATTGATGTTAAACCCCCTTTTATAGAAAATTAAGATCATGTGCATTATTCTACAGTGTATATCAGTTAAATCCATTTTATTATCCACAGTAACGTTGAGGATAATAGGATCCAATAAGCTTACTCACTGTTTTTTCACTATTTTGTGCTAAGAACAAGCCCTCCGAGTATAGAATATTAGTATTGATAGATTATACAGTTGAGATATTAAAGTGGCAAATTGGTGCCTGTCCCAGTGGAATTAACCAACTGTGTGATATATGATTAGCGAGCAGTCTCCAATGTCACTGCTTGTTGCGGAAAATGAGGAACGAGATTTGCGGTCAATTTCCATAAATTCTGATTAAATAGGGTTGCAGTCACAAATTAAAACACATCACTCACTATTCCGAGTCAATTATGTCCCTGCAAGTGACAATCTATGAGCATTCTGAAGTTCCGGTGAAGAGTAAATTATGGTGGAAGTCGTTGGCACTTGTCAATTTAAGATCTTGGACATTGGAAACCTTCCTGACAAAATTGGAGAAATGTCAGATAAACAAAAACAGCGCTAGAATTGTTTGAAAGTAATGAGTATTTCAATGTATAGCTTCCTGGCCTGAGATAGACAGATGTAAATGTACTGTTTGACTCCCTGAAATCAGTACTGAGACACAGAGGCACAGAGAGAGACACACACAGAGTACAGGAAGATTCTTCAAAACTGAACAAGATAGCATTTTGGGGTAAAAATAATTATGAGGGAATATTATTTATATTTTGTCTTAAATTTTTGTAGAGAGGGAATTTGTTGAACTTATTTATAATGATTGTTCTTACATCTTTGCAAATTACAATTACGCCTGAAACCTATCTGGGTGGAACCAGCATATGCAAGGGAGTGGGGGAGCAATCCATGTTTTATCTCAAATTATTGGGACAATGGTGAGGGTAATCTATGTTACATCTCAAATTATGGATGCAATAGTAAGGGAAATCCATTTTTTATCACAATTTATTAGGTTAAGGGTAGGGTAAATCCATATATGTTCCATTTCAAATTATTGGTGGAATCCATGCTTTATCTCAAATAATGGGTGCAGTGGTGAGGGAAATCCATGTTTCAACTCGAATTATGGGTGCAGTGTTGAGGGAAATCCATGTTTCAACTCGAATTATGGGTGCAATGTTGAGGGAAATCCATGTTTCTACTAGAATTATGAGTGCAATGGTGAGGGAAATTCAAATGCTTGGTATTATGGGGTGTGTTTTTCAAATTAATATAAACATTATTTTGGTCACAGTTTTAGAAATTTTCATTGAGTTCTGTTGGTTCATCAAAACGATTGTGTTTGCATCCGTAATTTCTTTGATATACCGCTAGCGGCAATGTGTTAACTTCTTCGCTCATGTTGTTCTTTTTTTTCAAGTTGTCAAAGCTGGGACTTTCAGACCAATAATTGTTTGCGTCTTTAAAATATTTGATAAAACGTGCAGTATTTCTAGTTTGTTTGAGTTTTTAATTTTAAACAAGAACTTAAATTATAATATTAATAACATTAATTGAGGAAAGTGATCAAACCTGAACTGATTTTGTTTTGATGTCAGACCTGAATTGTTTGCATTAGTCATAACGTTTGGTTTTAATGAAGGTTATTGATGGAAAACGGTATTACTCAAATTCATGTACGTAGTGGCTAGCTACAGTACAACACATATCAAAAATAAAAACCTAAATGTACCATAACATTGATTATCAAGGTGATTATTTCGCTCAACTTCTGGTTCAATTCCTCAAATGATAGAGCATTTTAATTTAATGAAAATTATTCAGTAAAGCGAAAACATGATAACAGTCATCAAAATGTACACAATGTGATAAAATAAGTTATAAATAATACAAAAATAAACGTGACATAAATTTCCCTATTAATGAATTAACAGAGAAAATACATGGTGCAGCTGACATGGTGGGTGGGATATGCATTGATGAAAAGGTGATTTTAGTAATATTTTCAGCTACTCTAACCTGGATTGATTTGTATTTTTAATTTTTTTAGGATCCCTGATATACAAATACAATTTAGAAACAGTTCGTAAACCAATCTGACAGATGTCTCCATTTCAATAAAAATACAATTTCTCATTATTTTCGTTTGTCTATCAAGAATGCTGCCAAGTTATTGGCATTGATTGTTATTGAACAGTATAGGAAACTGTATAAAAAGACAAATTTCTGCAACTACTCATGGTTATAAAGTGAAAAAATACACATTATACGTTAAGTGGTGATTTCGTAATATTACGAAGGTGAAGCAGGGAAAACTTGAAATTGTGGTGTCAATGTCACTATTTCAGATTGACATTCGATTTGGAATTATTTATATTGATAAATGAAAGGCTGGAATAATTTAAAAAGATAGTATACTTACATTGTTTATTCAAAATATCAATTTGAACTCGCGCAAAAGCAAATGTTTGTACTTTCGGCATTTGGAAAACTCAGTCACTTTCTATTGATGTTTTCGCAATTGTATGACTGTGTTTTTTTCTCTTTTTTTTATACAATGTGCTTTAAAGTCAGATGCCTGCCATTTAAAATATTATCTATAATGATGAAATACATACAAAATACTAAATTTTTTAACACCACTTGTTCGTTGTTTTGTTCACAAATCACACGATTTGGTCAGAAACTCATTATATGAAGGTTGTCTCAAAAAGTATAAGTTCTTTCTTTCTATCTATCAATCAACAACAGGTTGTTTTGTTTATTATAAAATAAATTTCATATGTCTTTAAAATATTTTGTTTTATATGATTTTATGATTGTAACTACGTTATATGGAAGACTTCTGTTGAAGCTAACATGGCAACTTAGCCTGTTTAAATAAGGTGTGAATTGACAGCTTTTTTATTATTTGGATATCCTATCTGCTGTCCATAACATCAGCTCGGGAGAGGCGAAATAAAAATTCTTTAAAAGACTCCTTCGAGACGTGCAATATGCTGCACTACATAGCAACTATGATCATGCATTTGATGGGTCATCAACGTGTTGGTTTATGATATCAAAAATGCATAGTTTCAATAAAAAAAAGAAAATAAACTGTATACAATTGTCATCATCAATTAAAAATTATCCATTGATCATCATCCATTTGAATTAAAAAATATTTTCATTATTATAACAATTTTTTTTTTCTATCTGTCTTTCGATCCGTATTCATGAGCTCATTGGTAAATCCGTATATCATATTCCGGCAAGAAATACAAGACTACATGATTGGCAAAACTGTGAACAAGGGAGCTTTCCCACAGGCCATTCAGGCTTTAAAGATTTAGTTTTGTTGTAACTGACCGCGGCATGGTCTAGTGGTAGAGCATCCGCCTTGCTTGCGAAAGGTCGTGGGTTTGATCCTCGGCCGGGTCATACCAAAGACTTTAAAAATGGTACTAGAAGCTTCCTCGCTTGACACTCAGCATTTAGAGGAGAGTTCTAGGTCTGGTCGGCTCGGTGTCAGTATAATGTGAGTGGGTGGGGTATCATACCATGTGTCTGCAGCATGATACTCCAGTGTGACAGTGCCCAGAATACTGTCTCAAGTAGATACCGTCACGATATGACTGAAAAATTGTTGAAAGCGATGCTAAACACCATACAACAACAACTGTTGTAACTCTGACAACCATGAAGATAACCAGCCAGATGAAAATTTACATGAACTGATCATTTGTTGTGTAGTTACTTGTGAAACTTTGCTGTTATAATTTGATATCTATTTATAAAATTTTATTGTGGTTGATTTGCTCAAGACTGCTATTTAATGAAACTGCTGCAACTCCTCCATTGTCAAGCAGTATCACATGTTATGTAACCTTTAAACAGAAAATACTGGCAGATATATTTAGAATTTGTTTGAATACAAGATGAAGTCCCTATGGATGTGGATTGCCTGATTGTTTGTGGAAATTTTCACTAGATGTCTGGTTCTGAATTCAGCTAATTTCCTCCTTGTTAGTTTGCCGGGACGATGTCCACGGAGAGCTATTGTCATGACCCCGGTGGCGGCAGTGTCTGTAGGCACCCAGGTTAAACTTTTGTGTTTAAGTTTCAGTTATCTATGCAACCACTCATTGGATGTGAATGAAACTTCACATGTGTGTTCACCATCATCAACGGAACACTTAGAGATAAGAACCATAACTTTTGGCACAGTTATGGTCCTTTTTTGACTTAGACACCCAGGTTAAACTTTGCGTTTAAGTTTAAGATATCTATGCAACCACTCATTGGATGTGAATGAAACTTCTCATGTGTGTTCACCATCATCAATGGAACACACTCAGACAATAACCATAACTCTGGATTGCATTTTGGCACAGTTATGGCCTTTTATGGACTTAGACACCAAGGTTTAACTTTGCGTTTAGTTGCCTTTAAGTTTTAGATATCTATGCAACCACTCATTGGATGTGAATGAACCTTCACATGTGTGTTCACCATCATCATTGAAACACACAGAGACAAAATCCATATCTCTGGGTTGCATTTTGGCACAGTTATGGCCCTTTTTTTATATTTAATTTGTCATGTTAAAGTTTTTTATCACATGAGATATCTATGCACCCACTCATTGGATATGAAAGAAACTTCGCATATGTGTTCACCATCATCATTGAAGCACAGAGAGACAAGAACCACAATTCTGGGTTGCATTTTGGCAGAGTTATGGCCCTTTAAGACTTAATTTTTCTTCTGTACACACCCAGGTTAAACTTTTGCGTTTAGATGCGTTTAAGTTTTGGTGTTTGCCTCCAATCTCAATCTTTGCATTGGTGGTGAGTTTTATCCCATCTGTGAGCTTTGTTGTCTTCTGACAACTCTTGTTTCCTGTGTTATGATAGGAGGTGATAACCATAAGCTGATTGAGTAATTACAGAGTTGTTTGTCTTCAATCCTGCATTATGAAAGGAGTTGATAACCATCAGCTGATTGAGTAATTACAGAGTTGTTTGTCATCATTCCTGCATTATGAAAGGAGGTGATAACCATCAGTTGATCAAGTAATTACAGGGTTGTCTGTCATCAATCCTTCGTTATGATAGGAGTTGATAACCATCAGCTGATCAAGTAATTACAGAGTTTTCTGTCATCAAACCTGTTTTATGATAGGAGATGATAATCATCAGCTGATCAAGTAATTACAGAGTTGTCTGTCATCAATCCTGTGTTATGATAGGAGATGATAACCATCAGCTGATCAAGTAATTACAGAGTTGTCTGTCATCAATCCTTCGTTATGATAGAAGGTGATAACCATCAGCTGATCAAGTAATTACAGAGTTGTCTGTCATCAAACCTGTTTTATGATAGGAGGTGAGAACCATCAGCTGATCGAGTAATTACAGAGTTGTCTGTCATCAACCCTGCATTATGATATGAGGTGATAACCATCAGCTGATCAAGTAATTACAAAGTTGTCTGTCATCAAACCTGTTTTATGATAGGAGATGATAACCATCAGCTGATCAAGTAATTATACAGTTGTCTGTCATCAACTCTGCATTATGATATGAGGTGATAACCATCAGCTGATCAAGTAATTATAGAGTTGTCTGTCATCAATCCTTCATTGTGATAGGAGGTGATAATCATCAGCTGATCGAGTAATTACAGAGTTGTCTGTCATCAATCCTGCATTGTGATAGGAGGTGATAACCATCAGCTGATCTAGTAATTTCAGAGTTGTTTGTCATCAATCCTGCATTGTGATAGGAGGTGATAACCATCAGCTGATCGAGTAATTATAGAGTTGTCTGTCATCAATCCTGCATTGTGATAGGAGGTGATAACCATCAGCTGATCAAGTAATTATATAGTTGTCTGTCATCAAACCTGTTTTATGATAGGAGATGATAACCATCAGCTGAACAAGTAATTACAGAGTTGTCTGTCATCAATCCTGCATTGTGATAGGAGGTTATAACCATCAACTGATCGAGTAATTATAGAGTTGTCTGTCATCAATCCTGCATTGTGATAGGAGGTGATAACCATCAGCTGATCTAGTAATTACAGAGTTGTCTGTCATCAATACTGCATTGTGATAGGAGGTGATAACCATCAGCTGATCGAGTAATCACAGAGTTGTCTGTCATCAATCCTGCATTGTGATAGGAGGTGATAACCATCAGCTAATCGAGTAATTATAGAGTTGTCTGTCATCAATCCTGCATTGTGATAGGAGGTGATAACCATCAGCTGATCTAGTAATTACAGAGTTGTTTGTCATCAATCCTGCATTATGATAGGAGGTTATAACCATCAGCTGATCGAGTAATTATAGAGTTGTCTGTCATCAATCCTGCATTGTGATAGGAGGTGATAACCATCAGCTGATCTAGTAATTACAGAGTTGTTTGTCATCAATCCTGCATTGTGATAGGAGGTGATAACCATCAGCTGATTGAGTAATTATAGAGTTGTCTGTCATCAAACCTGTTTTATGATAGGAGATGATAACCATCAGCTGATCAAGTAATTACAGAGTTGTCTGTCATCAATCCTGCATTGTGATAGGAGATGATAACCATCAGTTGATCGAATAATTATAGAGTTGTTTGTCATCAACCTTGCATTATGCTAGGAGGTTATAACCATCAGCTGATCGAGTAATTATAGAGTTGTCTGTCATCAATCCTGCATTGTGATAGGAGGTGATAACCATCAGCTGATCGAGTAATTACAGAGTTGTTTGTCATCAATCCTGCATTGTGATAGGAGGTGATTACCATCAGCTGATTGAGTAATTATAGAGTTGTCTGTCATCAAACCTGTTTTATGATAGGAGATGATAACCATCAGCTGATCAAGTAATTACAGAGTTGTCTGTCATCAATCCTGCATTGTGATAGGAGATGATAACCATCAGTTGATCGAGTAATTATAGAGTTGTTTGTCATCAACCTTGCATTATGCTAGGAGGTGATAACCATCAGCTGATCTAGTAATTACAGAGTTGTTTGTCATCAATCCTGCATTGTGATATGAGGTGATAACCATCAGCTGATCGAGTAATTATAGAGTTGTCTGTCATCAATCCTGCATTGTGATAGGAGGTGATAACCATCAGCTGATCAAGTAATTACAGAGTTGTCTTTCATCAATCCTGCATTGTGATAGGAGGTGATAACCATCAGCTGATCGAGTAATCACAGAGTTGTCTGTCATCAATCCTGCATTGTGATAGGAGGTGATAACCATCAACTGATCAAGTAATTACAGAGTTGTTTGTCATCAATCCTGCATTGTGATAGGAGGTGATAACCATCAGCTGGTCAAGTAATCACAGAGTTGTTTGTCATCAATCCTGCATTGTGATAGGAGGTGATAACCATCAACTGATCAAGTAATCACAGAGTTGTCTGTCATCAATCCTGCATTGTGATAGGAGGTGATAACCATCAGCTGATCAAGTAATTACAGAGTTGTCTGTCATCAATCATGTGTTCACTTGTACTCTGAAACTAAAACTAAATGATCACAAATATATGACTATCCATCTCTATGATGATTACGTTGAAATATTGTGTTAAAAAAGGAAGCTTGCGGTTGCCACGGTCAACATAGTTGTAATTAGAAGTGACAGACTTTACTAAAGCTACCAGCTGGCACTTCTGGGTAAAACTACTTAACAATAAAATATCTAACTCGCAGGAATTAAACCTTATCTAATTCCCATGTGTGTACCAAAAAGAATGGGCCCATTTTCAACACATTACAGGTTATATGTGGCTGTGATGATATCCAGATTTATTGGTGGAGGAAACCTCAGAATGAATCTCATTGTTGTTCTTCATTTAACTGGCAAACTTTTTCACATAAAGTTTTTGAACCAAGGTGGGCTCAATCTTAGGACCTCATTGGTGAGAGGTAAGTGGTCATTAGACATCAGCACCAAGGACCACTCTGCCATGGAGGACCCTGTACCTGAAAGAAGAAAACTGGTTTAATGCCATCATGTAGACATGTTGATCTTGTGCTCAACGTTGACTATTGTTTATAGAAGTTTGAGCATTGTGTGGGAGTACAATGATGTCCACATTTATGGTTATTAGTATATACCATTACATGTATATGTAATACTAAGAAAAGATTTTCAATGAATGTTGATGCACTTAATCGTCTAATAAACATTATCATTCGCAGCTTTAGTGTGCTGTACACACAATGATGGCAGTGTAAACATTAACTTCTACGCCTGTTAATGCTTGAATCAATCTTCACACCTATGACCATAATTCTATGGAGATATTCGTTGATATTCAAGTATAACAATCAAAAATTCATATTTAAGATAATATTAACTTCTTTCACAAAACTAGTGACGGTCACACAATCTCGAATTTTGAAAAATATGGGTAAAACCTTTTAAAAATACAAATTGATATTTCCTTGGAATTTTTTCTACCATACTTACTCACAAAATAGTTTTTAAACTTTTTGTCATGTTTGACTACAGTTATGCAAAATATTAATCAATTTACAAGAATTGTGTCACTTCCCAAACAAAACTAAGAGTCTGCACATGATTTTGGGTAATTTAATTTCATATTTGCATGATATGATGGATATGTGATTTTGAGTATTTTGATCTCATATTTTCATGATATGATGGATATGTATTTTTGGGGTATTTTTATCTCATACTTGCATGATATGATGGATATGTGATTTTGAGTATTTTGATCTCATATTTGCATGATATGATGGATATGTAATTTGGGGTATTTTTATCTCATATTTGCATGATATGATAGATATGTAATTTTGTGTATTTTAATCTCTTATTTGCATGATAATTTTGGGTTTTTTACTCTCATATTTGCATGATATGATGGATATGTAATTTTCAGTAAAACTTTATCAAGATTACAGTATGTCTCTTTAGAATAAGTCTGTGACAAAAACCCTGATCCTTGAACTTGAATAAAAGCGAGCAAAAAATACAAGACAAATGGCACAGGAAGCTATTCATCTGTCAAGTATATTAATCGCTCCAAACTGCACCCTCAGACACATTAATGTCATACACTCCTAGACTCTGACAGTTTGGCCGAATACGAAATATTTTTTTTTTTATGAATTTAAGGAAGTCAATCCTCTTGATATTGTATGGACCCAGACAAATAGGAAATCCCGTAATGAAAATAATAAAATCTGTTAAGAAGATTCCATTAAACGGGATGGATTTTTGATTTTCATTGAATTTCGAAAACTCTGGGGGCCTGTGTCAAGATGATTTTCCTCGTTTTCCGATTTTCACGGCTTACAGAACGCAGATTGATCTGGTCACTGATAAGAAAGAAGAGAATTCTAAGTTATTGATTTTGGAAAAAAGCTCGAGACGGAATACACTGCACCAGATTAATGATGGTGTTTGTATTATTCATTATTTGTCTCTGATGACTGTTGATAGATCACATAAACAACAAAGGCCTTTCATGTGTAAACTCATTTATTAGCTCGCACCATTTTTTTGAATCTGTGTAGATTGTGTTACAATGGAGGAAAAAGTCTAGGCCTATGGGTTTGTTTTTTTTTTTGCTATACAGTGTTTTTTTTGCTATACATTGTGAATTTAAATTGAATTGTATTTTATGTTAGTTTACCAGGCTTGATTAGTTAGCGTCTGACTACCAATCCAGGAGTCATGAGTTCAAATCCCTTCCTGGCAACAGTCTCCATGATGATTGATATTTAACATTTTGTCTCATTGTCATTCATCTCTCACTGCTGATTCAGGTGGGAAAGTTATCATTTACTTGCGGAGATGGATGTGCTCAACTGCTGGTTAACCATTCAGGGTGGTGATGTTAACTGATCGTTTGTCAGCCCTCGATGGCATAATAATGATGCTAAATATTCAATCAATCAATCAATCATGTTAGTTTGAAAAGTTTAGTGATTTGAGGGTATGATAATCTTGTATTTCAAATAGATTCCTTACAAAGACATGGTTTCAGTTTAAATATTTGAAAAGGATTACATACATCACTGATGACATCAAGTAATGTGTAAAGCACACAAATGGTCTAACCTTGATCAGACTGTGAACTGTACCAGGTATAATCGATCTTTGTATTTTCATAAACTATGAGAAATGTCACAGAAAATGTAAATGTTTGAGAATGGGGAAAATGGAGACAATGTTCTTCATTTAAAGTGTCTTTATTTAAAATGCTTAAATTTATTAGAAGTTGTTAACTATTTTTTTCTGCTTTTAAGAGATTTTGTATTGATTTGTGTTTGTGCATTTGTCAGTCAGGTGATTTTAACATTGGAATTGCTTTTGCATTAAAGTAATGTGCTTAAAATTTTATTTTCATTTTGCAGGAAAGTATTAAATTAAATCCTTGTCCCCTTGGGATGAACAAATTTCATTATCTGGAACAGATCTACATGGCCTTTTTTTAGCTGAATTTGGCACAGCCTATTTTAACCAAATTTGGCACTTGAAGTCTCATTATATTGGTTCATTCCTTTCTAGTTAGTTTGTTTAAATCATTATCCTTATATCGTATTTAAATTCCCCTTAATCAGGGGATCAAACTCTCACATGGAGGCTTTTATAGGGAAACCAGGAATTCTTCTGAGACACTGAACATATTATTATATTACAATATTTGGGAACATGCTCAAAACCAGGTTTATTTAAATCATGACCCTATGGTTACATTTGACCCGAATTCTTGACATCAAACTTTCAGATAAAAAGTGCTTTATTTTACATGTAGCATAATGTTATGGCACCCCAACAGGTTTATTCAGATCGTAACTGTTGGGTCATGTTTGGCCCTGACCCAGGTCATTCTTGTGTACATTTCATGTGTTACTCTGTTGTAGTGTTTATTGAATGTTGTTGTTGTTGTATGGTGTTTAGTGTCGCTTTCAACAATTTTTCAGTTGTATCTCGACGGTGTCTACTTGAGACAGTATTATAAGTGCTGTCACACTGGAGTATCATGCCGCAGACACATGGTATGATACCCCACCCAGTCACATTATACTGACACTGGGACGACCAGACCTAGAACTCTCATCTAGCTGAGCGTCAAGTGAGGAAGCTTCTAGTACCATTTTTTAAGTCTTTGGTATGACCAGGCCGGGGATTGAACCCACAACCTTCCGCATGCGACGCGGACGCTCTACCACTAAACCATGCCGTGGTCTGTGTTTATTGAAATGAAATATAGTTTTACAATTTAACATGACATCCAATGCGGCAAATGGTTCCTCATTCTAATCTAAGTAATTCAGGACAAGCTGTGTTTAGGTTTTGAGATGTGATGTATTTAGGTAGAGTTGCGTCGTCTACCAGTATGTCGTATACCCGGATAGGTCCTTGTGCTGATTGTACCCAGTTGAATGAAACTTGGTAGCAGAAAATCCATGACATTGTTTTTATTTTCTAGACTTTTAAAGATGGTATTTCAAATACAGCATTTCAATTATTTGATTTTGTTGCCAGGTTGGTGAAACACCAACATGTAATTAAATTTAAAGCTTGAGTGGCTGGCATTCCTAGACAGTCCTTTCACGATATTAATGCAGGATAAGATCTCTTGTGAAATGGATTTTTGAAATTGTCAGATTTCATTGAAGCACTCTTGACTGTCATTTTTCATAACAACAAAAGTGAAATTAAACATTAAAAACATTGGTTGTGTTTATTGATGCAGTCTCAGATGTTTGTTATCAATGGTCAAAAAGAGGCATAATAATAATAGATAATTCAGTTCTGGAATCCCCTGCCTAATTGATTGACAGAGGTCCTGAAATCCCCTGCCTAATTGATTGACAGAGGTCCTGCAATCCCCTGCCTAATTAATTGACAGAGGTCCTGAAATCCCCTGCCTTATTAATTGACAGAGGGCCTGAAATCCCCTGCCTAATTAAATGACAGAGGTCCTGGTATCCCCTGCCTAATTAATTGACAGAGGTCCTGAAATCCCCTGCCTAATTAAATGACAGGACCTGAAATTCCCTGCCTAATTATTTGACAGGGGTCCTAATATCCCTGCCTAATTAAATGACAGAGGTCCTGAAATCCCCTGCCTAATTATTTGAATGAGGTCCTGAAATCCCTTGCCTAATAAAATAACAGAGGACCTGAAATTCCCTGTCTAATTAATTGACAGAGGTCCTAATATCCCCTGCCTAATTAAATGACAGAGGTCCTGAAATCCCCTGCAGCACTACTGATTGACAGAGGTCCTGAAATCCCCTGCAGCCTTATTGATTGACAGAGGTCCTGAAATCCCCTGCCTTATTGATTGACAGAGGTCCTGAAATCCCCTGCCTAATTAAATGACAGAGGTCCTGAAATCCCCTGCAGCCTAATTGATTGACAGAGGTCCTGAAATCCCCTGCCCAATTGAATGACAGGTCCTGAAATCCCCTTCAGCCTAATTGATTGACAGAGGTCCTGAAATCCCCTGCCTAATTGATTGGCATAGGTCCTGAAATCCCCTGCCTAATTAAATGACAGAGGTCCTGAAATCCCCTTCCTAATTGATTGACAGAGGTCCTGAAATCCCCTGAAGCCTAATTGATTGAGAGTGGTCTTTGATAACAGAATATGGTATTTGTGTTGAATATTTCAAAACTGTTGTTCTGGTTATTGTTAGATTACAAAGTCATGCTCTGTTTTGAATTGCGAAGTTTGTAAGCAGGGGCGGTAGTGTAATGGATAGAGTGTTGGCTGCTTACACCAGAGGTTGCGGGTTCGATCTCCAGCTCATCCCAAAACAACACTCAGTACTGGTTCTACCCAGGAAGTAGACTCGAGAGTGGTGAACTTTCATCTCAATCTAGCTAAATAAAAAGGCAAAACTAAGTTTGTATTTGGAGTTTGGATAACTAAAAAGTTAGTTTGGTTTTAACATATTTAATATTGCCAATATATTTACACATATACATATTATAAGCAATGAATTGAATAAGACAAAAGTATCTGACCACAAGTGCCTATCACATTAGAATGGCCATCTCATCAACATTATGGTTACCTTATATTAATTCACAATGGTTTGTTATCATCACAGATACCAGAGGTTGTGGATATAATTCCCAACTAGGTCAGTTCACTCATGTTCAGCTTTAGAACTTTCTTGCATGTTTAAATCATCTGTTCAACTGACCCTCAATATTAAACCCATCATGTTTGAACCAAGCTGGACTCACACCTACAACCACAGTGGTGAGAGGTAAATGATCTTGAGACACTCAGTCACACCAAATTTTATGAACTGTATTGGTATATTTACATTCTTTGCTGGTGGGGGTTGTTATGCCTTGTTTGTGGGGGTTATGTTTTGCTTGTTGTGGTTATCATGCCTTGTTTGTGGGGGTTATCATGCCTTGTTTTGGGGTATCATGCCTTGTGTGGGGGTGGGGGGTTATCATGCCTTGTTTGTGGGGGTTATCATGCCTTGTTTGTGGTGGTAATGCCTTGCTTGTCGGGGTTATCATGCCTTGTTTGTGGGGTTATCAGCCTTATTTGGGGGGTTATGCCTTGCTTGTGGGAGGTTATCATGCCTTGTTTCGGGGGTTATGCCTTGCATATGGGGGTTATCATGCCTTGTTTGTGGGGGTTATCATGCCTTGTTTGGGGTAGGGGGTGGGGGTTATCATGCCTTGTTTGTGGGGGTTATCATGCCTTGCTTATGGGGTAGGGGGTGGGGGTTATCATGCCTTGTTTGTGGGGGTTATCATGCCTTGCTTATGGGGGTTATCATGCCTTGCTTATAGGGGTTATCATGCCTTGCTTATGGGGGTTATCATGCCTTGTTTGTGGGGGTTTTCATGCCTTGTTTGTGGGTTTATCATGCCTTGTTAGTGGGGGTTATGCCTTGTTTGTGGGGTTATTATGCCTTGTTTGTGGGGATTATGCCTTGTTTGTGGGGTTATCATGCCTTGTTTGTGGGGGTTATCATGCCTTGTTTGTGGGTTTATCATGCCTTGTTAGTGGGGGTTATGCCTTGTTTGTGGGGTTATCATGCCTTTTTGTGGGGATTATGCCTTGCTAATGGGGGTTGTCATGCTTTGTTTGTGTCAAATGATACATTGCAGTGCTGGTATACACAACATTACGTTATTATGTTTATACATTTCAGCACCAGAAGTGTATGCTTGTGCCTTAGATGAATGTGCCGGGTACTCGTACCCAGTAGACTGGTGGGCTCTCGGAATCTGCGCCTACGAAATGCTCAAAGGAAGGGTAAATCATTCAAGCAACTTAATTTTATCCATAATAAAAAGATCTCATGCAAGTTTTTGAACTGGCCAAATCAAGTTGTCTGAGTTATGGCCCTTGAATTGTTAAACATGACATTATTTTGGTCTTGTGTGCTCCAAACTTACAGTTTGCATTGGATCAACACCAAACTTGCTGAGTAGTAACATAAATAAGATTTTTAAACTGACAAATAAGATATTTATGTCTGATTTAATTGGCCCTTCAATCATCAGATATTGTATTTTTGGATCTAAAATAAAAAAAAAAACGTGTCTGCATCATAACTCTGGTATGCATGAATGAATTTCAAAATAACATGGCACATTATTCATCACATCTAGACAATATGCAGAACTTAACATTTGTGTTCCTAATTTCTTTTCTTGTTTTATATGGAGGGATTTAACTTGGCTCAATTGATCAAGATGACATGACAATGTGTCGCACGTAAGACACAGACCCATACTCAAAGATCAAGGCCACACTTTTAGTTTGTTTGACAACACTTCCAGTCTGTTTGAGATTTCAAGTCTGGTCTGTAACTTTGGATGGATTTCAAAAGCATTTTGCTCAATTGATTAATTGATAAACATGACATGACAACGTGCCTCATGCAAGACCTAGAACCTTACCTCAAAGGTCAAGGTCACACTTTCAATTTGTTTGGTATTTCATGTCTCCTCTGTAACTTTGTCTTACATGGAGGGATTTTAAAATATCTTGACACAAGTGATCAAAATGTCATGATGATGTGTCACCTGCATTTACCTGTAGAAATACCCAGACCTTTACATCAGATGTTATGGTCAAGTTCACACAAAGGTCAAGGTCACACTTTAATGTAGATAAACATGAAATTGCATGTCTAATCTGAAACACTCCATAATTTTTGATATTCATTGATATATTTAAATCCCTATCTATTATGAAAATATATCATTATTTTCACAGATCATTTGGGGGACATGTGACACTTACCTTCTTTGTTTGTAATAAAACACCCTCTAGATGCAAATAATAAAGTAATATGATTTTACAGTTATGTACAAAATACTAATATCCGTTTTCAGAGACCATATGAGATTCATTCCAGCACCACAGCTCAAGATGTAAAGTTATTGTTCACCAGTTCTAGGCCATGTACGTCTTCTAATTGGGATGAAAATATCCGAGATTTGCTTAAACAGGTAAAGAAAACTTATTAGGAGGGAAACATTTGAGATTTACTGCTGATTAGAATGAAAATATTCAAGATTAATTAGCTTAATTAGATAAGCAGGTAATGAATACTTATTGGGAGGGAAATATTTACAATCTATTAATTAGGATGAAACTGTTTGATATTTGCTTCATACTGTAGTTTTACGTGCTTACATTCTATATGGCTGGAAAATATAAATTTTCTGAATATACCCGGTACATGTACTTTGTATTTTATCTTTTTAGTCCTTCATCAGTGTCACTGGTGGGGAACTACAGGTTTACCATCCATTCATCCATCCATCTGTTCATCCATCTACAAACTCAGATTGGTTTTGAGTTTTTGCAGTCAGTCTGGGTCTAAAATGGGTTGGTTTTAAGAGAATATTGCAGTTTCATGTAAAATGATCTATTTTTACCTAAGATAGATGCCCTCCTGTATTTTAACTTAACAAGTACATCCAGTGTGTTGTGTTTTTTAACTTAACAAGTACATCCAGTGTGTCGTGTATGTTATCTTAAAAAGTACATCCAGTGTGTTGTGTATTTGAACTTAACAAGTACATCCAGTGTGTTGTGTATTTGAACTTAACAAGTACATCCAGTGTGTTGTGTATTTGAACTTAACAAGTACATCCAGTGTGTCATGTATTTTAGCTGTTGCACTTGGATCCTGAGAAGCGTCTGTCATCACTGTCGACACTGAAGAAACACAAGTATCTAGCTGACATGGACTTCTCCCGTGTTCTCCAGAGGCAGATTAAGCCTACATTTGTGCCTTCTGTATGTATTTAATCAAACTATCTAGTTATCTGACACCCAAACTAGCATGCCATACTCTGTATTATTAAAGTTATTATTATCATTTAATTGTCTCAAAAATTATTGAAATATTTCATTGTCATTTAGTGTATTTTTGAATTGTAAATAGTTTACAGTTTGCATTATGTATGTTATATATGTTACCCAACATAAGTATGTGGTTATTCATTTTAAAAAAGAAGTTAGTTCAATGGTCAATATCACCCCTACCTGATCTTGCAAATGCCTTCCACCATGTCAACTTTCACTAGAACCACATTCACAATACTTTCACATGTTATGTTGATAAAATGACCTCTAAAGATTTTGGGGTCAGTAACTTAAGGTCACTTACTGTTTGTATTCACAAATTGTCAGGTCACATTGATCACATTCCTCCTATAATGTCAGGGTCAAAAATGTGATGGGGTGCTCTTAATGTGGCCCTAGATGACATAATGTAAAATTTATTTGTTGTTCATGAACAGAAAGACCATTTAAATTGTGACCCGACGTATGAGCTGGAGGAAATGATTATCGAGGCCAACCCACTACACAAGAAGAAGAAACGTCTTGCCAAACAGAATTCCAGACGTTCAGATCCACATGTTAATACTCAGGTACATACACTTTTATAGAAAGTATTTTCTGTTAATACTCAGGTACATACACTTTTATAGAAAGTATTTTCTGTTAATACTCAGGTACATACACTTTTATAGAAATTAGTTTCTGTTATTACTCAGGTACATACAATTTTGTAGAAACTATTTTCTGTTAATACTCAGGTAATACACTTTTATAGAAGATATTTTCTGTTAATACTCAGGTACATACACTATTATAGAAACTATTTTCTGTCAATGCTCAGGAACATTTTTTTTTTACAGGAACTATTTTCTTGTAATTCTCCTGTACACTTCTTTTACTGGAATCTTTTTCTCATTTGTACCTAAATTCTTTACTTTCTTGGTACAGTTAGTTTATCAATATTAATTTACTTAATGATATTGAACTTTTGAAGAATGAATGGGGGTGCGTATAGTGCTACCCATTAGTCTAATTGTCTGTCCATCCTGAAATGGTTTCCGCTCAGTAACATTAGTTTCCTTTCACATGTTGCTATGAAGTTTTGTGTATAAGTTCCCAACAGGGACAGGAAGCTTGGGATTGGTTTTGAGTTAAGTCTGGTCAAGATCACTATTACTAACTATAGAAAAAAAAAAAATTCTCAATAACTTTAAAATCCTTTAATTATTTAATGAAAATGTGTGTATATGTTCCTGACATATAAAACAAAGCTTGGCATTGGTTTTGGGGTAAATTGGTTTATGGTCAAATTAACAGTTACTAAAAGTAGAAAAACTGTATCAAAATAGAAAAAAAAGGTCTCTGTTCAATGTTTTGAGTATTTTGATTTTAAATAATTTGTTTATATTTTTCTGCATGGGTTATAAACATGAGGGAAGAGAAGACTGAGGAAATGGTCATACAGTTTTATTGCTGTCTATCAGTTTGTCTGTCCGTAACTTAAGTTTCCTTATAGATTGTCTGAAGAAATTAGGTTGATTGACAGTTTACATGAAAAGGAAACTTGGTTTTGCTTTTAGCCTAAATTAGTCATTGTCAGGGCCTCTGAAACTAAATATTAAACTAAGTAACATTTCTTTCCTTTAACATAACTGGATGAAATTTTATGGAATGGTTCCTTACATGAAAGACAAAGTTTTATTCGTCATGAGCCAGATTGAGTTTTGAGTCATTGTTAAATAGTTTCTGCTCAATAACATAAATTTCTTTTAAAATAGTTTGATTATTTAGTATGGATACTCATGAAATATTTAAAGTTATGACATTGATTCGGGTAAGGAATATATCAAGAAACTAATCACAGCTATAAACGTAGACAAAATTTATAATTCATTTTAAATTTTTTTAACAATTTTATCTTTGATCTCTGATGATAATTGCATCAAGTATTGCTTGTCATGCCCTGTCCTGCATATTGACACTGTATTGTTTTGTGTTAGATTGGTATTTTGGGGCAATTTTGTCTTTTTTGCTTTGCTTCAGCTGAATGTGTATTGGATTCTCTTGTTTTTCTTAGTTTCCCTCATATGAACTTGTGAGACATATGTTGGTTTACCTCAGATGAGTGTGTAGGTCACCTTGGTCCTCTTGTGAGAAGACAATTGGCATACTAGTAGATGTGATTTATTGTAATAAAGCAAGTTATAAGTACACTTTGGTCATGTTATAGAGATATCATCAAGATATGGTAATTTGCCTCATTATATCACTTGTTGGTATTCACGCAGTTGTTATGTAAAGTGTAAATTCCTCTACTCTTCTACACAGGAAGTGGAAGAGGAAGAAAAGGCCATAGATGACGCCTTCTCAGACTTTACAGTCTTCAACAGGGAGAGGTAAATTCAATTGAATTTGTCAAATATTTCTTATGTAACAATAAAACGCAGTAATAATGTATGTTGTATTGCTTTCACTGTAAACCTATATACACCTTATTCTGATATCACACTTGATAAAAGTAATGCTTACATCTCTTAAGTTAATAACTTTGTACACAAGTGAAGTAATTCTTACACTGTGATGTAATTCTTACAGAAAATTAATTCTTATACCAGTGAAGTAATTCTTACACTGAGATGTAATTCTTACAGAGAATTAACTCTTGCACCAGTGAAGTAATTCTTACACTGATGTTATTCTTACAGAGAATTAACTTTTACACCAGTGATGTATTTCTTACACTGTGATGTAATTCTTACAGAGAAGTAATTCTTACACAAGTGAAGTAAGTCTTACACTGTGATGTAATTCTTACAGAGATGTAATTCTTAAACCACTGAAGTATTCATACACCAGTGAAGTTATTGTTACACTGTAATGTAATTCTTACAGAGAATAAATTCTTACACCAGAGAAGTAATTCTAACACCATTGAAGTAATTCTTACACTGTGATGTAATTCTTACAGATAATTAATTCTTACACTGTAATGTAATTCATACAGATAATTAATTCTTACACCAGAGAAATGACTCTTAGGCCAATGAAGTATTTCTTACACCATTGAAGTAATTCTTATACTGTGATGTAATTCTTACAGAGAATTAATTCTTACACCAGTGAGGCAATTCTTACACCGTGATTTAATTCTTACAGAGAATTAACTCTTACACCAGTGAAGTAATTCTTACACATTGATGCAATTCTTACAGTGAATAATTCTTACACCAGTGAAGTAATTCTTACATCATTGAATTAATCTCTTACACCAATTTAGTCATTTTGACATTTTGACAAACGTTGAACAATTCTTACACCAGTAATATTTACACTTGTTGAGTAATTCTTACGCAATTTAGGTAATTCTTACAAAAGTTAAGTTATTCTTACAACACACCTATGCACATTTAACTTATTATTGTAGATCTACCACATAGGTTTACAGTAAATAATGTGTATATAGTGGTGAAGCATCCACCTCAGAAGCGGGAGGTCAGAGGTTCAGATCCCGGTTGAAGCAATAATAAATTGAGGGGTATCAAATGTCCAACAGCCTGAAGCCTGGCAAGGATAGGTTTCGGGTAGTAACTGTGTACAGCTTAAAGATGTCTCATAAGCTTATTGTGGCTGGCCCTTTAAATAATGGTGGCACTATAATAAACAAACCAATTTACTATATTATTCTCTGATTTCCTGATCATTTACAGTTAACTAATATCACAATCTTTTTCAGAGAATCTGGAGAGAAACGGAAACTTCACATGACAACAAGTGACTCAGCTATTGCTCAAAATAAAATATCTGACACAGATGTGGATAAAAACTTGAAAAAGAAGGCGCTTAGTAAGGCAAACAGCGAAGGTGCAACTCAAGCAATGAAAATACAGTCTCACAGCTGATTGTGGCCATGCTGATGCTATATGT
This sequence comes from Panopea generosa, assembly GCA_029582155.1. NCBI lineage: Eukaryota > Metazoa > Mollusca > Bivalvia > Adapedonta > Hiatellidae > Panopea > Panopea generosa. The sequence goes on along the minus strand of CM055908.1, from coordinate 22,955,089 downwards.
GGCTATGTTACTGGGACACGTGTTTAGCATGGTTCTTGTTTGATTTATCACATGTGCAATTAAATTACTGGAAACAATTGAAGTTTGCAATAGTTGAAAATTATTATGTTACTTAAATTATGTGATGTGAACTTTAATGGAATAGAAGAAAAGCTTGAAAATATGAATTGTCAGAATGTGAAAAATGAAGAAATTAGTACATGTAGATTTGATAAATGAAAAACCAGCATTTGGATAATTCAGGAGTTTGTTTCAGTCCAGTCTGACTTGTGATATCGTCATGGAGACAAGAACTGGCCAGTATAGATACTCATCAAAGTTAAGCATGGAGCTAGGACTCAGAGTTGTTAATAATGCTGGTGACATACTCTGTGCACTTTAGTACATTCTACATGTACGTTGTTTATGAAAGCAGCTCTGAAATATGACATCAATTCTTTTCAGCAGCGCTTAACTGTTTATCTGAACATTTTTATACAAACAATTTGTCAGTTTTAATTTTCCTTGAATTGACATATACATATATGTTAATGTACATTTTATCAAAGCAAGGTTTTATGTGTACAAGTAATTATAAGATACAGAGGTCTGTGAACCCTGCAGAGTTAGCTACCAGACATGTTTATCCGCAGAGTGAGGTACGAGACATGTTTGTCCGCAGAGTTAGCTACCAGACATGTCTGTCTGCAGAGTAAGCTACAAGACATGTCTGTCCACAGAGTTAGCTACGAGACATGTCTGTCCGCAGAGTTAGCTATGAGACATGTTTGTCCGCAGAGTTAGCTACCAGACATGTCTGTCTGCAGAGTTAGCTACCAGACATGTTTGTCCGCAGAGTTAGCTAGCAGACATGTCTGTCCACAGAGTTGGCTACGAGATGTGTCTGTCCGCAGAAATTTAAAATATCTTCTCCTCAAAAACTGATGAATAGGACATGCAACATTGTTCAAATAAACGGGACTTTGATTTTTTACCTAGAAATACTTTGGGAAAACAGATAATTCTGTTTTTTCACCTATTTTATGTATTATTTCAATTATTTTGAGGTCTGGAGCATACTCATAACAGTTGAGATTGGATCCTTTAAAGGGAATTCAATATCCATAAGGGGTCAGCAGGGGCCCATAAAAGGTTAAATCGTGAATTTTCTAAAAATCTTCTCAAGAACTCTCCAGCCAAATTCATTCATATTTGATATAAATCTTTTTTATTACTTTTTTGTTGTTGTTTCTGTTCAATAAGTAAATATGTATACGTTTAAAAAAATATATCATAAAAAATAAAATGTAAGTAATAGTACTAAAGTAAATATTTGACAATAAAATTAATGACAAAATTTCCAAGAATTAAATGAATTCCCCCATTTCAAAGTAACTGTCTACCTATACAACACATTGGAATTTCAGATACTGCTGTATGAGTCTTTTCATATAATAGTGTATACAGAGTCTGCTTGAAATTAGGGACAAGGGTACATTGGAGCCCAGTAGGGGGACTTTCACTTTACATGGAAACAGATAATTCTCAATTCTCTCATCTATAAGTTTTTCAAAATTTGAACGGAAACATAATGAGCGACTAAGGCCCAACTTGGGCCTCTTGTTTACTTTTGTGTGACTAAAATCTAGCCACACAAGTAATAAGTATAACACATAGCGGGGGATCTATCTATGTCAAATGTGTGCATTATCTAGGGGATCATTATTACCAGTATGTTCTTATAACATTGTAAGTAAATTCAGTGTGTCTGTTTATAACTCACCTAAGCCAAAAGTTCAATGTGTGCTTCCATGGTCGCTGTTACTCATGCTGTAACTTCTGCGATGTACCATACATATCTTTCTTAGATCTTTACAAAACTGACTTCAGGGGTCGTAATCACCAACCATTCTTGAGAATATTCTTACACTTAAACTTGAAAATCCAAATTTCAATATCGTATTTTCCGTGACAGATAAAATAAAGATGCGCGTTTATTTGTCATCATGCTTGATAATTTTGGTATTAAAAAATGATCACTTAGTGTGTTTTTCAAAATTCATTCTTGAGTTCAAGCCTAAGAATATTCTTAAGAATGGTTGGTGATTACGACCCCAGATCCAGGTTTGTACAGAAGCTTGGTGAGATGGGAAATGTCTGCGTTTGGTTCTTCAGTTGTTATAATCATTTATATTAATTTTGTCATCACAGCAGCACATTATTTTTCATCTCATTTTTATCATTATTCATTATTTGTTTTAATCTAAACCAATCACATTACCACAGATTTAGATTGAATTGAATGTTAGAATTAGTGAACGTGTTGAGATTTTACAGTTGTGACACACTCACTGCTTAATAAAGCAAGATTTATTGGTCACCATCTGCAGAATTTTATAGAATGACATGATAAAAAAAAAAAAAAAATTAAGTTGAAACCTAAAGTTGTAGATTTTACAGAATATTTAAACTATGCGTCACCTGTAACAGTGTAACACATAAAATGTCAGTTGTGTAACTAACATTTGTATGGGTGAGCTCTAGGTTTTCTTTGCTTCTGTCACGAATCGCTTCCCATTGCCAGGGTCTTAAATTTATGTGTTAGCACAATCAGAGTGAACAGAATTGCCAGTAACATGAACAAGAATGGTGGTGGAGATTAGATTCATGTATTATTATGTGTTCATGGATCGGCAGATTATTGCCACCAATATAAAAATTGGCCTCTGTATGAAATCATCAACATTTAATATTGTTGCAAGTAATAGTTTAAAACCCAGGTATAAATGTCTGCTGAAAGAGATATCCCTTAGTACAAAATCCTGGCAAATTTAACGTTGAATGAGAAAGAATTCTTATAAGTTCTGTAATACACTTGAAATCATTAGTTAATTTAACTCTTTACTCCATATGCATTTTAACTAGACTCTTCCAAACTCAAAAGCCACACATAGTCAATTTCCACGAATACTGGTAGATACATTTTACCTATTTATTCTGATAGAGCAGAAGACAGTGCAGACCCTGTTCTGATTGCTTGTTATGAGCAATCAGAACTGGTTCTACACTGTTTTCAAAAGCCTTCTATATTAAAGGTGTCCAAAGGTGTCCATATGAAGTAAAGGGTTAATTAAAGTTAAACTTGAATTGTAGCTGGATTTCAGTAGATTGTTTACGGTGAGGGAGTGAAGAACGTAAACTGTTGATTACATGTTCATGTATGTTCCTCGGAATATGAGTTGGTGAGGGAGTGAAGAATGTAAACTGTTGATTACATGTTCATGTATGTTCATCAGAATGTAAGTTGGTGAGGGAGTGAAGAATGTAAACTGTTGATTACATGTTCATATATGTTCCTCAGAATGTGAGTTGGTGAGGGAGTGAAGAATGTAAACTGTTGATTACATGTTCATGTATGTTCCTCGGAATGTAGGTTGGTGAGGGAGTGAAGAATGTAAACAGTTGATTACATGTTCATGTATGTTCCTCGGAATGTAAATTGGTGAGGGAGTGAAGAATGTAAACTGTTGATAACATGTTCATATATGTTCCTCGGAATGTAAGTTGGTGAGTGAGTGAAGAATGTAAACTGTTGATTACATGTTCATGCATGTTCCTCTGAATGTAGGTTGGTGAGGGAGTGAAGAATGTACACTGTTGATTACATGTTCATGTATGTTCCTCGGAATGTAAGTTGGTGATCTTGCTTGCATGCTTCAGTTAAACAAGTTTGGTAAAAATGTGCACAAAAACAGAGGTCAATCAGGCACTGAGCACTGGGCAGTTTTATTGGCAAATAGTCACTTGAAATATGTATTATAAAAATAATCAGCAAATCTTGCCATGTTTTTCATGCTTCCCTGAAAAAAAATCTGGGAAAATTATATACACTATACATGTATATTTTCAGTAGTGTTAATTTGTTTTGTTATTTGTAAAAAAAAAGTTTTATTCAGTGTTTTCGGTTTTGTTCATACTACTTATACCTGCTAATCATATGACATTCTCTGTTAGCCGTGGTGAACATGCAAACCACACATACTTCACCACATGTTTAATACAGGATCATTTTGATTGAGGGTCCTCCATGGTCTAAGGCGCCGTCTCAAGATCACTTACCTCTTGCTGCTAAGGTCATAGGTTCGAGTCGCGCTTGCTCCAAAAAATGCAAGAAAGTTTCCAGTTACTTGTGGAAGGATGGTGGTTCTACTCAGTCTGAATCAATCTGAGGTCTTCCTCCACGAGTAAAACTGGATATGCCATATACAATGTATAACCTGAAATGTCTTGAAAATGGCATTAAACCCCATTCACTTTGATTGGTTGGAAATCAATGGTTTATTTTTCTAATACTCTTAAAATGTATATATGAAACTACTTTGACTATCGCCACCGGTACTAATAAAACCAATTTTGTCTTCAGCTATTCACTTTATGTTGTCACATGTCATGATATATCAATGATATAATAAAAAGAAGTATTTAGGGTAGTTTAATTTTTTTTTAATATACTAAACAAACAAGTTTAGCAAGAAAAATACACATTGCCGGTACATATTGGATATATTGATGGGTGCCTAGCTTATCTTGTCAATCACAAATATCATAACTTAGTGGTTGGAATTATATTTTGTCCAATCACATTGTAATATTTTCAAATTGTAACGGAAATTTATTTTGGTAAATCAGCATTAACCTAGCATTTATTATTAACCCGATAAATTGGTTGAATTGTAACTAGTTCTTTTGCGTATGCGTCACATGGGGCGTGTCCAGAGGTGTGGCTTGCGCACCGGTTAGTGTGCTGCTGCTTGGTAATTGTCACTGATGGTTGATTGTGGTTTCCTGTCAGCAGCGTTCACACCGCAGCTCGAATGGTCGGCTTCGATGATACCGAAAGTGTGGTCGACGGCAGAATTGATCTCTGCAAAACACATGAAATTGCATTAATTTTTTGTATACAGCGGCCCGCTTTGCAACAAATCTGGGGGACATGTCTGGTTCTACTTTTTATTGTGACAAATACATTTACACTGCAACTGTTCAACTAACGATAGTTTTGTATTGAACATGTGCAAATTCTATGAAATGCAATATGAATATGTAAATGACATGTGAATCAAGTTTTACATCCCGTTTAATAACAAGGTCATATAGAGGCGGTATATTTGTTTAAACATATCTACCAAATGACTGGAGCGGCGAAGGATCGAACTCACAACCCATATTACTTTATCACAGATCAAATGACAAAATCAAATTTTACTAAGAAACCAGAAAATATCACCTACCATGTTTTCGGCTCGATGCATGAGGTACCAGCTCCTGCGTGTTTATGTAAAAAGTTTGAGTTGCTGTCACTCCGGGGGTCGAATTTGTTGGCACATCGTTTAGTATGCCAGTCATCAACATGTCCAGTAATTCCGCATCTTCCAAAAGATCGAAATCCCCGCAAAAATCTTTCTCGCACGTTTTACTATAGCTAATATCACTTATTATACGCCTTATCCTTTGGGAATCAACTGTGAAAATGACCCCGACAATACAGACCGGCGTCTCAAAAACTAAGTAATAGCTAAGTCATATGTACGTCTGGCTAGAACGGTTCCTTTTGATCGGTCATGATGACCTCAAAGACAGGTTGGTGTGGGTGGGGTTTATGCGTGTAAAATATGCATGTGAAGTTAGTAAAGAAACTATAATTTCGACCACTAAGTTGGTTAATATTCATAAGTATGCATTTATATGCGGCTGTGCCGCGCTTGACCAATTTAATTTTATAAATGCATACTAATGAACACTAACCTATACTTAATACTGAATTTGAATTGGTAACAAATCAAATTTATTAAATGATCAATAAAATGAGTTTGATTCTGTTTGTAAGCAACACCAAAATATGTTCTTGTTTTACTGTAAAGCAAGGTAATTTACCTAAATACAAACTTCAAATACCAGATGCATGTACTTTTATGCATTTTTAATAATATTCTTTGCAGTTTGAAAGGAATATTTTAACAGTTAACAAATTTATCTCCCAAAACTCTGTTTTAGACTGTTATAGCCTCTACTGGCAATACAGATGTAAATGAAACAATAATTTAAAGTGTTTCCCTGGATATTGGCAAATATCAAGATGCACGAGATTACTTGATAGATTTATTGTTATATGGAAATACCTGCTCCCAAGTAGATCATTGAGATTCTGTGATGTTGTGTATTATTTAAGTGCCAATGTCTGCTCGAGGTCTAAGCTCTGTTATATACCGTTTAATTATTGTTTACTATAATGTCATGTGATATCAGATAGAATATATCTTAAATTATCCCAATTCAGTATAAGATTTATTAGTTTGTTATGATTCAATTACATGAAGCCGAGAGGCCTGTCAGTATAAAACCAATTCATAACTTTTTCAAAAATTTTATATTGAATGGGGATTCTTGTAAAATCCTTTGTGTATTATTTTAATTGATACATGTGATTTTAATTGTTGTTTTTCCTGATGTGAAATATAAAGGTTAACGTCGTATTGTACATTACGTTTGTATATATCTGTAGTCTGGCATACTGTTGTATGTCCATAGTCATCTTTCATTGGACATTTGTAGCAAATGATTGTCTTGAACATATTGATACTGTACAGTACATGGTTAAACATTGAATATAAGTCACATTTATAGCAAATGATTGTCTTTAACAAATTGATACAGTACATGGTTAAACGTTGAATATAAGTCACATGGTTCATTGCTAAGGAGACAAATGATACAAAAACTGCTCCTCTTCCTCATTAATGAGATATTGGTCAAGTTATCACCAATATTTTCTACTGAGAGTGTTAATGTCAGTGTATTAATAAAGGCATTTAAGTTAGTTTATTTAAAGTGGCATGACCAGTCAATTCCCTTTAACCCTTTACTTCATATAGACACCTTTGGACACCTCTAATATAGAAGGCTTTTGAATTATAGGGTAAATTATGTTTCTATTAACTGACAGAGTGGAAAACAGTGCAGGAAGTGTTCAGATTGCTCATTACGAGCAATCTGAACTCTTCCTGCACTGTTTTCAAAGGCCTTCTGAGATTGGTGCAGGAAAACGCATATCTATGGAGTAAAGGGTTAATTCAATAAACAACTGGTATACTTGTAATATTTAGCATAAATGGTGGCTAACTGGATGATGTTTGGTGCAAAGTACAGTTGTTTGTCAACAAAAATATGTATTTAAACTCACTATTATCACCAATAATTGAATACAGGTAGACCTGATCCATGGAATAAAGTAAATTATTTAGCATATATAATCTTAGTTATAGCCGTAAACATTCAGAAATTACCAGGCATCATTGATTAAAACTGAGTAAGCTGTTTAGTTTAAAGTTAGATTTATACGCCCTGTCTTGTTATATTCCTGCATCAAGTAATGATAAAATCTATGGATTATGATCCAGGTTCCAGTGACAAGAATTTTTTTTGGTAATTTATCTAGTTATTTTTTACCAAAGTGCTCCATGCTCAGCTTCTCATATCCCAAAAAATATGTTCAAACAAAATGAGCAAAAAAAGAGGCCCAAGTGGGCCTGAATTGCTCTACTGGCAACAAATGGACATATGAATATTTTAGAGGAAAAGTTTTTGGTAATTTCCTCTTCAACATTTCTTTAAAGAGACCACCATGCAATGCTACATGAAAAATATCAAAGGTCTAGGCCTTGAACTTTGGTAGAAACTGTTTTTTAAAGTTTCTCTTAAAATGTGCTTATAATCCACATGGTGGGGGCATTTGTGGCTGAATCATGCTTGTTCAAGAACTCGTCCGAGATATTATGGTTATATAACTGCTGTGCAAGTTTGGTTAAGATTCAATGAAAAATGAAGGTACTATCGCATCTACAAGAAATGGGTAAACAGACAGACAATTTACCATGACATAAGCCCTGCTGGCCTTTAGCCAGTAGTTAAAAATGAATTTAGCCATATGTGCATTTTATCTTTGCACATGTCTAGCGATCGTTCTAATGGGATGATGGAATTAGCCGAGTATATTCGATTGAATCAGTAACTTTCTGATAATTTCCGTCAGCTGGAGCAGCTCATTTGCATAATTGAAATACTGATTAGTAAATATAAATTTAAAAAACATTTTATTCATGTTCAAGGTTGGTATCGGTGGTTATAAATAAATCAAATGTGAAAATTCATGAAATTTTTTGTCATTCATAAACAAGTTGTTTCCATCTTTATAAAAGAAATATCTTCAGTTTCTGGTTAGGCCGCTTTAAATAAGTATAGATGTCTGCATTTGATAACAGTTCATGTATTTATATAGTTAATGTTGATAACTTGATCATGGTTTAAAGCAGTAAAACAAAAAATACTTAAAAAGGATGTATGTATATATCTGTATGTATGAAATATAGTGTTAGAGATAACTGCCACAGCTTTGTCTGAAACCAATTACATGGTGCAATATGTTCTTGTTGTATATTTTCTCTGACAGAGATAAATCTGTCTGACAGAGAAGTATCGAGGTTTCGGTGACAGAAACAATAGTTGTATGTGTTCATATCTGTTTCTGCCGTACAATTTAAGATTTAACAGACTGATGTTTGTCTTGTTAATCAGTTTGGTCCTGACTAATATGTTCTGTCCACTTCTTTATATGTAATAAATATTTCCAAGATTGTTTTGCGTTATAACTTGGCACACTTCAAGTATCAACTGAATTTTGATGGGTCACTCGACCTCAGTGTTCTGAGCTGCTGACCATCACTCCACGTCCTTTTTACAGCTGTGTTTGACCCAGCTCAGTTAATATGATTTAAGTGAGAAACTTTAATTTGTACGAGGATGGTGGTTTTGCTGATTCATTTGTTTGATGTGTATCTTAATGAACAATATTGAATACCATATATAACCAATGGTGTGTACTACAATCCTTCCCATAATACATGTTATGAAATATTCATTACATTGTGCAGTTTTTATAAAAATCATAGTTGTACTGGTAACTTAAATCACCATTATTTTTTAATTGAAATTTTATATAAATGAATATAAGTTCTTGTCTCTGTTTATGCTAATTTATTTTAGCTTATTGCAAAGAAACCTCAGAGCTTAAATGAACCGCTCTTGAGTCCTGGGTAGAACCAGTACTGAGTTTTGTTTTTTAAGTCATCGCGCTGAGCTTGGGTTTGAACCTGCAACCTCTGGTGTGATAGGCCAGCTTTCTATCCCCTACACTACCTGATGAGTATATTACTTTTTTATCACAGAAGATCACAAAATTTAATCAGTTAAGTGGTATTTTCACAGTTTTTAAACCAAACTTGGTGAAATCAATGGCAGATTATTAGAGTTACTCCCCTTTCCAAACAAATTGGTTTGTTTGAATATTTAGTGTCATTAGTATGCCATTAAAGGCTAAGAGGTGATCAGTTAACCTAACCACTGTTCCTGGGATCCTGGAAGTTAACTTGTACTCAAGTACACCCATCTCTACAATTAACTGATAACTTTCCCACTTGAATCAGTGGTGATAAATGAGTGACAATGAGACACTTCATATACCTGTCACCATGGAGACTGTGGTCAGGCAGAGGTTCAAACTCACTACCCATAAATTAAGCTTATTGGACACAGCCAAATAGACACTTAACTAAAAGTATTTTTGTAAATTATTATTATAATTTCACATGTACATGTAGGTTATATGTATATTATTTTCTGAAGTATTACATGGATAAAAGTGTTATTCCCTTTTAATAACAAAAAGCATAAAAAGATGGACCAAACTGATTGTAAGCCAAAAGCATGTATTGTATAACTATTATAAGTTGATCCATGATCATGTATAACTATTATAAGTTGATCCATGTATTGTATAACTATTATAAGTTGAACCATGATCATGTATAACAATTCTGGGGTCACCTTGATAACAATAAACTCTGAAGTTAGACAACATGTTTGAATGCTTTACTTTACTTTCCCATTACATAATGCATTTTTGTCAGTTTACTTAGTAATAGAATCCATCATTGATTTTATCCGTGACGGGGTCATACCAAATACTGTAACAGATACTATTGGCTTCACTTGGGGCTAAGTATGTAGAGGATTGTAGTATAATTGATTAGCTTTGTATCCATGTGAATTTACTGGGTGGGGTATCATGTGAAGTGACTGGGTGGGGTATCATGATTGTGATGTGACTCGATGGGGTATCATGTGATGTGAGTGGGTGGGGTATCAAGTAATTAAATTGGATGGGGTATCGTGTATGTGCCTGGTTGGGTCATCATGTACGTGACTAGATGGGGGTAACATTAGGTGAATGTGTGCGGTACCATGTGATGTGACTGAGTGGGGTATCATGTGATGTGACTGGATGTGGTATCATGTTGTGTGACTGGGTGGGTCATCATTTATGAGACTAGATTAGGTAACATTTGGTGAATGTGTGCGGTACAATGTGATGTGACTGAGTGGGGTATCATGTATGTGACTGAATGGGGAAACATTATGTGAATGTGTGCGGTACCATGTATTGTCACTTGGTAGGGTATCGTGCAATGTCACTGGGTCAGGTATCATGTGAAGTGACTGGGTAGGGTACCATGTGATGTGACTGGGTGGGGTACCATGTGATGTGACTAGTTGGGGATCAAGTGATGTGACTGGGTGGGGTATCATGTGATGTGACTTGGTGGGGAACCATGTGATGTGACTGGATTGGGTATCATGTTATGTGACTGGGTGGGGTATCATGATTGTGATGTGACTGGGCGGTTTTACAATGTGATGTGACTGGGTGGGGTATCATGTGATGTGACTGGGTGGGGTAACATTAGGTGAATGTGTGCGGTACCATGTGATGTGACTGGTTGGTGTATCATGTGATGTGACTGGGAAGGGTATCATGTGATGTGAATGTGTGCGGTACCATGTGATGTGACTGGGTGGGGTATCATGTGATGTGGCAGAGGGGTATCATGTGATGTGAATGTGTGTGGTACCATGTGATGTGACTGGGTAGGGTATCATGTGGTGTGACTGGGTGGGGTATCATGTGATGTGACTGGGTTGGATAGTATATATTTGGTTGCATGATTGGGCATGTATCATGTCAAGTGTTGAAGCATATGTAGTACTTCACTGTGGCTGCACTATAGTGATCAATAGATAAAACCGTTCTATGTATTAAAGATTGTTGATCACCATACAATACAGTAAAATGGATTTTTAATACACTACATTATAAAAACATTATATGCAACTGCAAACTTCTCTTATATATCTATGTAGAGTAACATTAAAGTATGTCCAAGGAGGCAAAAATGTCCCTGATAAAAGACAAGATAATTTTATCTGAAATTCTACAATTGTCAAGGGCGGATTCAGGTGGGAGCGAAAAAGTTTGTGATGGCGGCACCATAAAAGCGAGCAAAAATTAAAAAAAAGGTTGAATAGCTTTCTTACAAGTAGATCATCATCTGCAGAAAGTCAAACGCAGAAGAAAAGGTATGTATATTTGCATGTCATGTAAAATTAATGATTTTAAATGGACCAGTCTGCTAAAACATGTATACAATTAAAATATCTACACTGCGTAAAAGCACAGAGACAGAAAGAACCAAACTGGTGGACAAACTGAGGTAAACAAATAATCATTTCAACACTGAAATCTACGTTTCATCTCTTTTCATTCGATGTTATATTGAAAAAAAGATTCAGCCAGAAAAAACAATATGCCATCGGCCTGCCCCTAACAAGAGAGTGATGTGCTATGATTGTGTGAATAAATGCTCAATGTCTAAGTGGTACTTTAGCGTAATAGGTAAGGCGTGCGCCTGTTAATTTAGAAGTCTATCGTTCGAGCCTGCCTAGCGACATTTTTTTTTTATAATTCAAGGTATTCTTGTTATTATTTTTATCTTTATTTAAAAGAATAAGTTATAAAAGTATATACATTCACTAAAATATATTTGCCCCCCACCTAACATTCATTCCTGGTTTCGCACCTGCGCGCCCCCACTAAACTGAAATCCTGGATCCGCACCTGATTGTATTTCTTGTCATTTACTGCATGTATCTGTAAATAACAGTTGCATGTCAGTTGTTCTGTTATCCAGACATGACCAACCTGTTGTCAGAATGAAAATTAAGATTTCATTAACTCAGCACATCAAATTGCCATGTTGATGCCTTCCAGTAATGATTTACAGAACCCAAGGTGAGGATAATGGATGTTTATTTCCTCACAAATACAAAAATATATATCATCAAAGGCAACTAGACACAAAATGTGTCCACACCACTGTGCATTACAAAATATAATGTAAATGACATCTACTGTAAACATTTAACACCACATTCTTCATAAATTAGTAGATTGCACAAGCTGGAGTTTGGAATGTGTTTTAAGCCATGTGCTTAGGACTATTTTAGCTCTGCTGGCCAAAGGCCAAAAGGACTTGTGCAATGATGCGTCGTTCATCGTCATTTGTTAGCAGCACTTACTCTGAAATCCCAAATTATACACAGTTTATGCATCATATGGATGTTTGTTATTCATACAGAAGTGTTGTTGCTATATACTACTGTGTTTAGGATTGGGTGAAGATCCAAAGCAGCAAGTTGTTGTTATAATGCATACAAAGACACATAAAACATATTTCTATAATTCAAGGATCACAACCTTGACATATTGTATATAATTGGACTTCTTCAAATAATTATGTGAGATGTGGCTATGTAACTACTGTTGAAGCTTGGCAAAGACTCAACAAAAAATGGCTGGGCCAAATTAGCTCAGTCGGTAACGCGTCCGACTATCCATTCAGGGGTCTTGAGTTGGAATCCCCGCCCAGCAACAGTCTCTGTGATAACTGATATACAACATTGTGTCTCATTATCATTCGCCTCTCACCACTGATTCAAGTGGGAAAGTTATCAGTTACTTGCGAAGATGGGGTGTGCTCAAGTACTGATTAATCCCAGGAAACAGTGGTTAGGTTAACTGATTATCTGTTAGCCCTTGATGGCATAAAAATATTCAATCAATAAACAAAAAATGCAGGTGCTTTGAAGATGGATACAGTACATGTAACACTTACTGTAACAAGACCAATAATGTAGTTTTTAGCTTTCCTGGTAAAAACTTGAGGTATGCTGTTTTTATCGTTCTGTTCATTGTCCGCCCGTAAAGCTTTGTTGTGTGCACTCTAGCACCCGCATTTTTCATTGGATCCTCACCTCACCAGTTCTTGAACTAGCCAAAGCTGATAAATAATGTTGGAGTTATGGACCTTGAATTACTAAAAATTGCACTATTTGACCTGGTGTTGATATGGTATTCGCAGTTATCACCAAACTCACACAGTAGTTATATAACCAAAATATCTTGTAAGAGTGCTTCGTCTGGCCAAATTGGATAATATCAGAGTTGTAGCCCTTGAATCATTGAAACCTGCATTATTTTATGATGTGTACACTCTTGCACCAGCAGTTCTTATTCGATCCATATAAAACGTACAATGTTGTTATATAACCATAATATCTTCATCAATTCTTTGAACTGGCCTAATCAGATAATTAAAGTTGGCGTTACAGCCCCTTCAACTGTTCAAATTGATTTATTTAAAGTTGTGTGCATTCTTATATTTCCATTTGACCCTCGTCAAACTTACACTGTAGTCATAGAACCATGATATCTTGAACAAGTTCTTAAACTGGTCAAATCAGATAATTAAAGTTGGAGTTAAGGCCCTTGAACTGCCAAAGACTGAATCGAGTTTGTGTGCACTCTAGCACATGCAATTTTCATTTGATATTCACAAAACTTACACTCTAGTTATATAACGATACTATCTTAAAGAAAATTTTGATCTGATAATAACTGTTGGATTTACGACCACTGAATCGTTGTGTGAAGTCTTAGCACTTATAGTTTTTATTTCACTATCATATAATGTACACAGTACAGGTAGGTATATAACCATAATATCTCGGACATGTTCTTTAACTGGCCAAATCAGCCAAATTAATGTTGGAGTTAGGACCCTTTAATCATCAAAAATTGTGTTAATAATAACCTTGTGTACAATCTAGCAATCTTTCATTTGATCTTCATCAAACTTGCTCAGTAGTTGTATACCCTTAATACTTCAAGATGTCTTGGATAATTATCATTGGAGTTATTGCCCTTGAATCATCAAAAATTGCTTTATTTGATGTTATGTGCACAGCAGACAGTTTTCAATTTATCTTCACCTAACCTAAACAGTATTATAAATATGTAAATTATCAACTGACCAGCTTTAAATGTCTGAGGTATGGCCCTAGCATTATCAAAAATTCTTAAGCATTGTCTCTTCTGCCACACGTGAGCAATTAAGGCCAATATAACCCCCATGTTTTTAATGTTATCATTTTAACCTTTAACACGATAAAACAAAGTGACTTAAATAGATGCGTATTACCGTTCCTTTTGGTACTATAATCAGTCTTGATTGAATGCAGGCTTGGACCACGACATTTCAGCTTTGGTATATTTAAATAATTGAAACAAAATGAGGCATATTTCATCATATATATTTGATATAAACATAAAGCACACAAATATGATTTAAAATTGTACGCTTGAAAAATGAAATATATTTAACTAATTCACCGGTATTAAAAGCTAGAACTTGGTTTGTAATGGCCATGCAACCTTTGACCCATTTTATTTGAATTAAAGAATGAATGAATGAATGAAGAATGAATGGAAATGAATGAAGAACGAATGGAAATGCATGAATCAATGTAGTTTCATGAGGGTGGGAAATTCAAACTCATGACCTCTGCATTGATAGCCAGATGCGCTACTGACTGAGAAAATTGGGCAAGGCATACATAACTTTTGATAAAATTACCCAGCATGAAAAATATTCACTTGATGCCTGTGTTTTAAAAATATAGGCACAATAACAATGACAAAGTTTTGTGAAGACATGCTAAACTAACATCCCCTGCTTTTGCAAAGGTGACAGATAAAAAAATCAAACATTTTGATGAAAAGCAAACAATTCCAAAATCATCTTGATTTACACAAAATATATACATTTATAAGATACAGCAAAACAGTTAAAATACCAGCACCGTTTTTGTAAAAATATGAAAGTTATAGTATGGTATGTTATTAACCTAGTACAATGCATTCGTTGTGAATTTTTCTAATTGATCAAATAATTTTTTTACCATATTTAAATCATGTATATTTATTTAAGATAAAACAGTATGAATTATTTATTAATTAGGAATTTATGACATACTAACACATAGAGGTTATATGACACCAATAGGAAGAATGGTTCCAAGCTCATTCTCATGATACAAAAATAAATTGACAGATCGAATAAAAAAAAATCAACAAATTAGTATGCAGATGACCCTATAACCTTGATACATGCATAACTGCAAAGTTTCAGCAAATTGTATGCAATACTGAAGTTGTTGCCCCTTACACCATGCATGAGCTACAATGGTCCTATTGTTGCTATCCCTAATTGACACACTGGAACCACACATCGGTACAGTTGAATAAAAACTGCAACATGGCCTCTAAATGGAGGTGGCTTCTTAATACAGGTTCATTTTAACAATGAACAGCATAGAGAGATGAGGGTGATAAAGACTGTAAATTAAGGGTAAAAAATGTTTGATGGGGTTAAGTGTTAAAATACAGAATACTTGTTTGATGATGTGTATACAAATACAACATGCTTGCTGATGATGTGTACAAATACAACATGCTTGCTGATGTGTACAAATACAACATGCTTGCTGATGATATGTATACAAATACAACATGCTTGCTGATGATATGTATACAAATACAACATGCTTGCTGATGATGTGTACAAATACAACATGCTTGCTGATGATGTGTACAAATACAACATGATTGCTGATGATGTGTACAAATACAACATGCTTGCTGATGATGTGTACAAATACAACATGATTGCTGATGATGTGTACAAATACAACATGCTTGCTGATGATGTGTACAAATACAACATGCTTGCTGATGATATGTATACAAATACAACATGCTTGCTGATGATATGTATACAAATACAGCATGCTTGCTGATCATGTGTACAAATACAACATGCTTGCTGATGATGTGTATACAAATAGAACATGCTTGCTGATGATATGTGTACAAATACAACATGCTTGCTGATGATATGTGTACAAATACAACATGCTTGCTGATGATATGTGTACAACTACAACATGCTTACTGATGATATGTGTACAAATACAACATGCTTGCTGATGATATGTATACAACTACAACATGCTTGCTGATGATATGTGTACAAATACAACATGCTTGCTGATGATATGTGTACAAATACAACATGTTTGCTGATGATATGTTTACAAATACAACATGCTTGCTGATGATATGTATACAAACAAATACAACATGCTTAGTTTATACTAATTTGTTTTAGCTTGATTGCGATGAAAGCTCAGAGCTTATATGAACTGCTCTCGAGTCCGTTTCCTGGATAGAACCAGTACTGAGTGTTGTTTTATGAGAGGCATCGGGTCGACCAGGCGATCGAACCCGCAACCTCTGGCATGAGCAGCCAACACTCTATCCATTAAACTACTGCCCCACATGCTTGCTGATGATGTATACAAATACAACATGCTTGCTTATGATGCGCACAAATACAACATGCTTGCTAATGATATGTGTACAAATACAACATGATTGCTGTATATTGATTCTTATACAATATGCTACTAGCTTGCAAATAAATATTTCTTAAGTTTTTCTGGTAGGTACAAAAAAGTTAATGATTTCATGAAATACTACACGTGTATAGTTAACACTATGCTAAGTAAAACTGTTTAATTTATGAGCTATGACAAATTTATCCACTGCATAAATAGGAATTCATTGTTTATTGCACTAGAAAATGACAAATGATTTTGGCTTGAATTCTGGCATTACCGGTATTAAATAAAAATTGAATATAATTGCAATTATGAAACATGAGATCAATGTTAACTGATGCATTGCTATAAAATAAGTAATTACATGTAATGAAAATATATGTATAAAAGTTCAAAGCCAATTTTATGATCAAGAAATCCTAAATGCTTGGAGACTAGTCCTTCTGAATATATCAAAATAAATTGAGAAAGCGACAGACTCATGTAATTAAAAATAATAACAATAATTAACCCAGGCATCTGCAGGTTGTGACAAATGCCAATTGTGACTTGTGTATTTATTAGCTGTGTAATCTCCAACTTAGGCCTAAATTAAAATATTGGTTGTCTGCCACTTCCAGCCGACACAAAACAATCCCATCGGTCTAGATTTATTTTTGTGGGGTGTGTGGTGGTGGGGTGGTGGTTGTTGGGGGGAGAGGAATACAAATTCATGTTTTTAAAAAGATATATATATATATATATTCTCGGTCATTGCATGTCCTTGAAAAGACTCTCCGATTGATTACAAAAAAAAATAATGATAATTTACCTACCTACCTACCACCCCTATATATAGTATGAGTCAGAAGTGGCAATGAGCAATTTTTTAACTCACTGACTTTACTTCTGTGATATGAAGCTCTGTTCTAAGCTATCTAAACTGTTTAGGGTCTTACTAATAGCTTTGATGATTTGACAACACCAGAGTTGTTGTGACTTGGTTTGAATTATCACTAGAATGTCTTTAACTAAATAACAAAGTTCTGTAACTACGTCAAGTCACATATTGTCTTTCATTTGCTGTCTCTCATCTGTAGACTGGCATTCACTGTTTTATTTCTTCAAATTACCTTCGTACAAAAACATCCATTATTTAGTTTTCTATCAGTCTCTGAATGCTTAAACAGCTGAGCGCCAGCACTCTGTACTCTGTGATAGCATGTTTATTTCTGGTGTAGTTAATAGGTTGTTTATTTAATATCCAATTGGCTGTCTTTTTCTTTTCTTTGAACTCCTTGTAATACCAATGAATGAAAACACACCGCTTTAAGCAACAGCACATTCCATATTCTATATACAGCAACTAAACTAGATGCATTTCAACAAATGAAGCCCTATTTTGAAATAGAGTGCCCCAACTCTGTGTTTGTCTATGGATGTGGGATTGGCCGTGTACAGATGTTCTGTTTTGTGACTGGCTGATCTGCCTTGCGGTATTCTCAGAATTCCTTGCTTCTTGGGAACTATGACCATAACCAAAATTGTGACGTCTGCACTGAGGCCTGAAAAGATCAATGGTATCCTAATGACATTACCACATTAAACAACAATGACAGGCAGTTATGAAAAATTGGGACACATTTTATTTTGCTGATATAATAAAGACTATACATATCATTTTCACACTTGAATAGGTTTCAGAGTTTTATACACTCTATCATATTTATTACAGGGGTCGCGAGTTCAAATCCCCACCTGGCAACAGTCTCTGTGATGATTGATAAACGACATTGTGTCTCATTATCATTTGTCTCTCACTGCTGATTCAAGTGGAAAAGTTTTCAGTTACTTGCAGAGATGAGATGTGTTAGAGTACTGGTTAACCTTTCAGGATCCCAGGAAACAATGGTTAGGTTAACTGATCGTCTGTTAGCCCTCGAACGCATAAAAATGACGCTAAATATTCAATAAAAAAACATATTCATTATTGTTTCTTTAATACCATTTTGATGGACCAAGTCTGGGTTTATAGAAATTTTTTTGTGGTTTCTACCTCACAGTAACAGGGCATTTATTATGTGGTATAATGGGTGTGTATTACACAGAATTGTCTGGAGGGTGGATAACGAACAGAGAAATCCGCTTCTCTGGATTACAAATTACCATTAAGCCATTAAACACACATATTCATTGAGCACAGATCTGTACATATAATAAAACTTTTACATCAATTGTGAAACATGTTCTTACAACTTAGACGATCACCTTCAAAGTCTTCCTAGGTAGAAACAAATTAACCGCACATACTGGTATATATGGACCACAAACATTACACAGACTGGTATATATGGACCACAAACTTTACACAGACTGGTATATATGGATCACACACTCCACACAGACTGGTATATATGGATCACACACTCCACACAGACTGGTATATATGGACCACACACTCCACACAGACTGGTGTATATGGACCACAAGCTTTACACAGACTGGTTTATATGAACCACACTATCCACACAGACTGGTATACATGGACCACAAGCTTTACACAGACTGGTTTATATTAACCACACTATCCACACAGACTGGTATATAAAGACCACACTTTCGACACAGACTGGTATATATGAACCACAAGCTTTACACAGAATGGTATATATGGACCACAAACTCTACACAGACTGGTGTATATGGACCAAAAGTTTTACACAGACTTGTATATAGGGACCACAAGCTTTACACAGACTGGTTTATATGAACCACACTATCCACACAGACTGGTATATATAGACCACACTCTCGTCATAGACTGGTATTTATGAACACAAGCTTTACACAGACTTGTATATATGGACCACAAGCTATACAAGACTGGTATATATGGACCACACACTCCACACATACATGTATATATGGACCACTTGCTCCACACAGACTGCTATATATGAACCACACACTCCACACAGACTGGTATATATGGACCACACTCTCCACACAAACTGGTATATATGGATCACTTGCTCCACACAGACTGGCATATATGAACCACACACTCCACACAGACTAGTATATATGGACCACACACTCCACACAGACTGGTATATATGGATCACACTCTCCACACAGACTGGTATTTATGAACAACATGCTCAACAGAGACTTGTATATATGGACCACACACTCCACACAGACTTGTATATAATTATGGACTACTTGCTCCACAAAAACATGTTTATAAATATGGACTACTTGCTCCATAAAGACATGTAAATATGGACCACACACTCCACACAGATTTGTATATAATTATGGACTACTTGCTCCAAAAAGACATGTTTATAATTATGGACTACTTGCTCCATAAAGACATGTATATATGGACCACACACTCCACAAAGACTGGTATATATGGACCACACACTCCACACAGATTTGTATATAATTATGGACTATTTGCTCCACATAGACATGTATATATGGACCACACACTCCACACAGACGTGTATATATGGACCAAACACTCCACACAGACTGGAATATATGGACCACACACTCCACAAAGACTTCTATATATGGACCACATGCTCCACACAGACATGTATATTATGGACCACACACTCCACACAAAATTGTATATATTGACCACACAGACTGGTATATATGGACAACAGGCTCCACACGGACTGGTATATATAGATCACATACTTCACACAGACTGGTATATATGGACAACATGCTCCACACGGACTGGTATATATGGACCACACACTTCACAAAGACTGCTATATATGGACCACATGCTCCACACATATGTGTATATTATGGACCACACACTCCACACAGACTGGTTTATACGGACAACATGCTCCACATGGACTGGTATATATGGACCACACACTTCACACAGACTGGTATATATCGACAACACACTCCACACAGACTGGTATATATGGATCACATGCTCCACACAGATTGGTATATATGGACCACACACTCCATACAGACTGGTATATATGGACCACACACTCAACACAGACTGGTATTTATGAACAACATGCTCAACAGAGACTTGTATATATGGACCACACACTCCGAAGACTTGTATATAATTATGGACTACTTGCTCCACAAATACATGTTTATAAATATGGACTACTTGTTCCATAAAGTCATGTAAATATGGACCACACACTCCACACAGACTTGTATATAATTATGGACTACTTGCTCCACAAAGACATGTTCATAATTATCGACTACTTGCTCCATAAAAACATGTATATATGGACCACACACTCCACAAAGACTGGTATATATGGACCACACACTCCACACAGACTTGTATATAATTATGGACTTCTTGCTCCACATAGACATGTATATATGGACCACATACTCCACAAAGACTGGTATATATGGATCACACACTCCACACAGACTCGAATATATGGACCACACACTCCACACAGACTGGTATAAATGGACCACACGCTCCACAAAGACTTCTATATATGGACCACATGCTCCACACAGACATGTATATTATGAACCACCCACTCCACAAAAAATTGAATATATTGACCACACAGACTGGTATATATGGACAACAGGCTCCACACAGACTGGTATAAATAGATCACACACTTCAAACAGACTTGTATATATGGACAACATGCTCCACTGGGACTGGTATATATGGACCACACACTTCACAAAGACTGCTATATATGGACCACATGCTCCACACAGACGTGTATATTATGGACCACACACTCCACACAGAATTGTATATATTGACCACACAGACTGGTATATATGGACAACATGCTCTGCATGGACTGGTATATATGGACCACACACTTCACACAGACTGGTATATATGGACCACACACTTTACACAGACTGGTATATATCGACAATACACTCCACACAGACTGGTATATATGGATCACATGCTCCACACAGATTGGTATATATGGACCACACACTCCATACAGACTGGTATATATGGACCACACACTCCACACAGACGTGTATACATGGACCACACAGACTGGTATATTTGGACAACATGCTCCGCACGGACTGCTATATATATGGACCACACACTTCACACAGACCGGTATATATCGACAACACACTCCACACAGACTGGTATATATGGATCACATGCTCCACACAGATTGATATATATGGACCACACACTCCACACTGACGTGCATATATGGACCGCACAGACTGGTATATTTGGACAACATGCTCCGCACAGACTGGTTTATATGGACCACACACTTCACACAGACTGGTATATATCAACAACACACTCCACACAGACTGGTATATATGGATCACATGCTCCACACAGACTTGTATATATGGACCACACATTCCACACAGACTGGTATACATGGTCCACATGCTCCACACAGATTAGTATATATGGACCACACACTCCATACAGACTGGTATATATGGACCACACACTCCACACAGACGTGTATATATGGACCACACAGACTGGTATATTTGGACAACATGCTCCGCACGGACTGGTATATATGGACCACACACTTCACACAGACTGTTATATATCAACAACACACTCCACACAGACTGGTATATATGGATCACATGCTCCACACAGATTGGTATATATGGACCACACACTCCACACAGACGTGTATATATGGACCACACAGACTGGTATATTTGGACAACATGCTCCGCACGGACTGGTATATATGGACCACACACTTCACACAGACTGGTATATATCAACAACACACTCCACACAGACTGGTATATATGGATCACATGCTCCACACAGATTGGTATATATGGACCACACACTCCACACAGACTAGTATATATATGGATCACATGCTCCACACAGACTGGTATATATGGATCACATGCTCCACACAGACTGGTATATATGGA
The DNA here is from genome assembly GCA_029582155.1 of Panopea generosa. Taxonomy (NCBI): domain Eukaryota; kingdom Metazoa; phylum Mollusca; class Bivalvia; order Adapedonta; family Hiatellidae; genus Panopea; species Panopea generosa. Next base: position 22,932,430 of record CM055908.1, on the reverse strand, counting down.
TCACATGCTCCACACAGACTGGTATATATGGATCACATGCTCCACACAGACTGGTATATATGGATCACATGCTCCACACAGACTGGTATATATGGACCACACACTCCACACAGACTAGTATATATGGATCACATGCTCCACACAGACTGGTATATATGGATCGCATGCTCCACACAGACTGGTATATATGGATCACATGCTCCACACAGACTGGTATATATGGACCACACACTCCACACAGACTAGTATATATGGATCACATGCTCCACACAGACTGGTATATATGGATCGCATGCTCCACACAGACTGGTATATATGGATCACATGCTCCACACAGATTGGTATATATGTTATATTGTACTTACTGACACTCCTTGGTCTCTTCACGTCCGTCTTTAACCATGTTTATGCTAGCTCTCACTTCTCATCAAATGTTGACTTTCTGCAATAGATATTTAACACTAACCTTTATAATCTTACTACCATATATTGTTATTAACAATAACATACATTTTAACAGAGATAGGTTACTGCAGATACTAGTTGTGAACATTTTGGCATTTTCCAAAGTTTGCAAACAGTACCAAACAAATTTAAAAAATTTTATGGAAGCAATAAAAAAATTGTGATTTTGTTTCAAAATAAATGAGCCCCATCATTGGTTGTAATTATTTTCTCTTAATTAAAAATAAAATACATTTTATTAGCGTCTTAATACATTGACTGATTGAATATTTGGCGTCATTTATGTCATCGAGAGCTGATAGATGATCAGTTAACCTAACCACTCATTCCTGGGATCCTTGAACCAGTACTCGATCAAATCCCATTTCCCCAAGTAACTGATTACTCCCCCACTTGAATCAACAGTAAGGACTTAATAAAATATATGTCACTGATTTTATAAATATGAATTTGATCACAATGTTTTAAACAAGAGGCTCAATAGTATGGGTACAAATACAACATGCCGTTTTACTATTTATTCAAAATAAGTGATATTACTTATTCAACCCATAGCCTGTATCACTTAAACAAGTAGACAAAGAGAAATCTGTTTGACGTGCTTTAGGTATTTTTATAACCATAGAATACTTCCATCGGAAAATGTGGACTAGACTGATGAATTAATTAAGCTGTGAATGGACAGCTTATTCGACTTGGTGTCCATGACAGGACACGCAAAAAAAAAAAAAAATCACCAAAACACTCCTCGAGTTCAAGACGTGCAGTATGTAGCATCCATGTCAAAACCAGTGTTTGACTTAGTGGAAGTGTAAAAAATAAACTAACTGCCCAGAGTACTCAGCGAAACTTTTAGAAAATATATCGTTACAGTTTACTGTTAAAAAAGGATTTTTTCTGAACCCAATACGTGTTAAACAGTTAAATGAACTTACCTGCGAAACAAAAAATATCGCCGCTGTCAGCTTGTTGGACTGGTCTCCTGTCTAAATATAAAATGTAACAATTATGCATATGTTTAAACCTTCTTCGCGAAGCAGTCCATCTATTTATAGATGAAACCGTTCTATTTCAATATTTACATGAGGCCAACGTGTGATTCGGTCAACTATGTCACGTGCGCTGGTTTCTTGGTGTCAGGAAGTAGACCGTGATTTGTTGTGGTAGCAGTGAATAAGTCGGTGACTTCCTAACATGATATCTCACTGAATAATAACATGATTTGTTAATGATATTTAAGTGTGTCGCGTTTTTTCGGTGGTGGGACAGGGACGTGTTTACCGTCACTTTCAATACGCTATGTTTGATAATTTAATGTAAAACACACACGTGTGTCCGCGTAAACAACCTTGGCTGGACAGACAGACATAAACGGACGGACGGACGGGCGGGCAAACAGACGGTTATCAGGCATAGGAAGACCAATTCTACCCAGGACACACCAATTCGGCTGGGAGGAGAAGTTGTGTCTCTGGTTATCTACCCAGGCAGCGTAGTCAGTCATACAGGAGGTGCCGAGGAAGATGTTGGTAAATTAAGGCACGCATTCGTCTCTCTGAAATAAATTTGGAACAACAGGTCCATTCAACACAAAACCCAGCTCAAGAATGTTCAAGTGAACTGTAAAAAGACAGTGCTTCTATATACGGTCAAGATAGCAAGTTAACTGTGGTATCGGTACTATGTCTCAGACGTGAATAGAACTAAGTATTTCAGAAGATGCTTTATTATGTTTATGCAGTAATTAGACAAGACGCGCGCCCTTCTAAAAATCGAAAATTCTTTCTCGGTAATATTATGTTCACAAAAATTATATTTCATTCTCGTCACATATGGAATTAATAACATCAACGGAAAGGGAAACAATTGACATGGTTTGTGCCTTTTTTTGTTAAACCATATCTGGTTTCTAGAACATTGTGAACATTGTTTGTAAATTGCTTCACTAATAAAAAGTTATGAGCAAATTCTTACATAAATTGTCCTGTTATCATCCGATATTTGATGTGGGGACATCATTAATTTTGTTGTCACCTGATATCTTTTTGCTTCCCCACCTTATTAATGTTTGAACGATAGTTAGGACTGACAACTTGATAAAAACTTTACCCAAGCTTTCTAAGCATATTCTGTCTAAAATCAAAATCAGATTGTCTCTCGTGTCCGATTGAGTTCCTTTAATGGTTGTGAACACACATATATAAATATAGATAGAATCTTTATTTCCTCCATAATTGGAGAGCATATAATAACATATATATATATACAAATTGCAGTAAATAATTACATATAAATGAATAATATACAATGAGTTACAAGTGAAAAATGAACATACGATACGCCTAATATGATATCATGTTGTAAGAGTATTCATAACATGATGGATTTGTTAAAATAACTAAATAAATTATGATTTTATAAAAATCAGTATAGCTTTTTAACTGTCATATAGTATACCTTACACTAATATAAGTGAAATAATAACAATGCCCATCTATAATGAATCTTACCGAAATATAAAATGCAAGACCCAGTGATAAACTAATGACAACGATGAACCTTTTGTATCTTACCGAAACGAAATGCAAGACATTGATCATACACTGAGTAACAAACAGTAAACATTAGCAGTATCGATAAAAGTTACTTTAACATACTGTGAATTAACCCAATATTAAACAATAATATATCTTCAATCTGTTCAATGTCAGATAAATATTCATTAAGCCCGGAAAGCAGTGCATAAATCTGATCTTTAGGCGTTTTTTAATAAATGAATTAAAGGCCTGAAGACCACAAGTCGTTATAACTGCGTTCCAAAGCTTATTTCTTTCGACAGTGTTTGCAATGCAAAAATGAACAATATGTAGTACTAAATTATCTACAAGCGTTTTACATTTGTTACATAGATGTACAGCTGTAAATGATTGCAATTTACTTAGTAGTGAGACTGCTGTAAAACATTGTGCTTTTACATACTGATTTTTTCTACTTAATGGCCATAGGAAGCAAGGTCTATTTATGTTAAACATATTCATGAGATGTGACGGACCCATCTTGTCACCTAACCTCATTAACATTGTATTTGAGTAATGTATTAGCACTTTTTGTCTAAGAATGTATTTCCATGCATACTTGGATGGAAATATTGCCGTTTTAGAATAACTAACCAAATAATTATATAGATCATACTTCGTTAATATTCTGTAGATATCAGGAATAAAACCCAATGTTTTTTTATCATCACTAAGATATCTAAACAGACGATTAACAAATAACTGCTTAGTAATATACTTATTCGGAAGTCTGCATAATTGACCAAAGAATTGTAGCTTCCTGTAGTTGATTTCCGTTTCAAGTGAAGTTACACCAATAGAGCTTAAAGCAAAATCCGTATTTACATATTGTGGGATATTTTGGATAAATTTCATACAGAATCTATGTCCTCGTTCTAGTTGTATAATATTTGATTCCATAATTCACAACCATATAGGGATTTTGGTATAACGATTGACTTATATATTGTAAATGATGTCAAGGGATTAAGACCATGCGGATGTAAGCTACTATTAATAAGACTTAAATAAAGTCCATGTAACTTATTATTTGACTGGAGAACATGATCACTAATACATATGTATTTGTCACATATAATGCCTAGATGTGTATAATTTTCTTTTTCATGAATAATGTTACTAGATCCTAGTTTCCATGACCTGCAGTTTTTATCTGAGTTATGCTTGACTTCATTAAAAACAACAATAGCACATGTTAATGGATTATAATCATCTATCCATGTTGTGGAATATTTGTAGCAAATATCTAGCATTTTGTCTAAAGCTGACTTTGAATACGATACAAGAACCATATCATCCGCAACGCTAGGGGTACCAACATTCAAGTTGAAAATACACAACCCAAGATCGCTACTTTCTATTATTTTTTTTTATCAGACCACCAATGAAAAGAAGTTATAATATTGGTGAGCTTTTACTCGCTTGCCTTGTTCCTTGAAGAAAATTGAATCACTCAGAAACCGACCCTTGGTTTCGTACGCAGCTTTGCATATTACGATACATATTAAAGAATGACAAAATATATAGTTGGTAACGCCGCTTTCAAACAATTTGAGCATAAGTCCATTATGCCACATCCTATCAAAAGCTTGACGAGCATCTAAAAAGCAAACAAAAACCTTGCTCTTGTGCTCCCTGCCATATAAATACATTCTTTTAGTACGAAGGAAGTCATCAAACATCCGAGTCCTTCCTGAAGCCCCCCTTGTTGGTTACTTAAATTAGAAAGAAGTTTTTGTTTGGAACGTGAAAGAAGTATATTTTCATATAGTTTAAGAGCAGTAGGAGTTAATACGGTTGCTCTATAATTATTGGGATCATCCTTACGTTTACCTCCACCTTTATGTAATGGTAAATGACGCCTTTGTTCATGTTTGGTGGAATGTAACTTTGGGACAGCATAGCTGTATATAGTTTTACTAATGTATTTATAACTATATTTCCGCCAAAAATGTAATGTTCGTAAGAAACATTATCGATCCCACTAGCTTTGCCGCGTTTACACGATGCAATTGAGGTTCTTACTTCTTCCTTTGACACCTAAATGACGTCATCAATACAAAATCTAGACTGTGATATAACAGTTTATTTTTTCGTCAACAGAAGCTTTCTAAATATTATCATAATTACTATCAATTGACGGGGTATATAAGGATTCAAAGTATTGTTTCCATTGCTCTGTAATACTGTCGTTATCCCTATTATTATTATTATTATTATTATCAACTTTTATTCCCCCATTTCTGGAGATTTTACAAACATTTGGATTTTATACATATAATATTACAATATAAATACTATGATCACATTGTGAATTACAAAATAATAGTTAATATTTACAAAGTCTATGGTTTTATCATCGATGTAGATATAAATAACTGTCTTTATTCGTGAATTAAAGTAAATTATTTAAATCTGTTGTCTTGTTGTAGGACTCTAGTTTGAATGATTTATATGCACATTTAGGTTATTTCACCGAAACGAAACATGAAAATGTTTAAAGTGTGTATATCTTGTTTCAGGTCTTAATTCATTTTAATATCAGTCTCTACATGTAAATCATATAGACGTGCATTTGTTAACAAGCGTATATTGATCTCAGGAAAGCAGCATTAAAGTTCATAAATTCTGAGATTTGCTTTACTGTTAACAGTGAAGATAAAAGTATATCTACATATCCAATCAAGAATAGTAATTGAATGTCTTTGGTACTGTTCCGTAGAAATGAGCATAGATCACTTGGAAACTGAATATTGAGAGAGTTCCAGTACGCCATCCTCGTGGATTGATGTTTATTACTGCTACAATCAAAAACTTTATGAAACAGTTCATCTGTATATTGTGCCTTGCATGTTAAACAGTTCTTTATTTGGTTTGGTTTTGGTGCACAGCATAATTTGGCTAAGAATGTCATGGACTCGATGGAAGACGGATTCTCTAATGCAGTTAGCCAGACTGTTCCAGGAGATAGTTTATTGTGGACCCTTCGAAACCGGAAGCAATCATCGTTTGCGTTAATTCGTAATAACCAATGCTGTTCTTCGAAGTTTATTATTGTTTTTTTACAAACACTTTTCCATGGTTCTTTTGCAGGAAATGTTGTTGATAACATGAATTGCTCGATATATTGTTCCAGTTTGTATTTTCTGAGTATTTGTAGGATATCGTTTATAAAGCCATTGTTTCGTTTTGTACACATGTTTTTGCATTGGTAAAGTCTATTGAGAAATAGCTGGAGCGTAATGTCTGTTGCTTTAAGTCTACAAATCGTACCAAGGAACGATAACTTTTGTAAGTCTATGTATGCTTCTAATGACGTGAACCCAAGTAAACCGGTGACCATGTCTGAGCGGGTAAGATGGGGTAGGTTCTGGATGCGTTTTAGACAGAAATGGTGAGTAGCTTCTAAGTGAGACATGTCAGTTTTTGTTATATCATTCCATAGTTCACAACCAAATAGAGCTCGTGGTAGGACAATGGACGTGTAAAGTTTTGCTGCCGTTATAGGGTTGACGCCATTACTATGGATTCCGCAGTTTATTAACGAGAACAGCGATCCCCGCGTAGTTTGACGCACGATATCTACATTTGCAGGGGAGTTCCGTCTGTTATTCTGGATTATTCCAAGATGTTTGTATTCTTTGACGACTGGAAGTGGTTGATTTGCATAACACAGAGTATTGTCTTCCGGCCGATGACGTTGTTTCTGATTATGTATAAGTACAGCACATTTTGAGGCATTATACGAATAACGCCATTTGTTTGCGTAAGTGCTGCAAATTTTTATTAGTTCATTAAGTCCGTTTTTCGACAAAGACATCAGAACAATATCATCTGCTTGTGTAGGCGCGCAGAGAGACACGGAGTTTATTTTCAGTCCGTGGTTTGAAGCCTCGAGAGTATGTAGAAGTTCGTCAATGAGAACGGTATATAAGAACGGGGACCAAATGCTTCCTTGTCTGGTTCCCTGGTGGATTTGGAATCGAGATGACAAATGCCCACAGGCATACACACGACTTGACCCTCCACGTAACATGTCGTTAAATATGCGCAATGCTTTACCACATATTCCAAGGTGATACAGTTTGTACAGAACCCCGGAGATCCATGTACGGTCGAACGCTTTCATAGCGTCCATAAAGCATGAATACATAACTTGATTACGTTCGTAAGTGTAATTGATTGCCTCTTGGTAGAGAAAAGAGACCATTTTACTGCTTTTTCCCTTTTGAAATCCATGTTGTAGTGGGTGTAATTTGGTTTGTAGATTCGTGTTACCTTCGATTCTTGTCAAAATTATTTTTTCAAAGATTTTTGAGATCACTGGAATTAAGGATATAGCCCTATAATTGTTTGGGTCTGTTTTTGATTTTCCACTACCTTTATGTAAAGTTATGGTTATACCGTTTTTAAATGATAATGGTACTTTTTCATGCCTTAAAATGCTGTTAAATAAACTTGTTATGTAGTTCACCAGTATTTCACCTCCGTGTTTTATGTGTTCATATGTAATGTTATCGCTGGAGGCACTTTTCCCATTTGGTAAGTTTTGTACTATTTTTAACAACTCTTTCGGGTTTAATGGTTTTATTAAGCAACTTGATAGATAGTTGTTTTCGTTTAAGTCGATTTTAGACTCGAGTTCCTTTTCCACTTTTGTTTTAAAAGTTTCATCAAAATGTGTATCGCAAGAAAATGCATAAAGATCGTTAAAATAATCTCGCCAGCCGTCTAGTATTCTTTCTGGATTTTTTTCAAGTTTATCTTTAAATATTATTTCACTGCCATTTTTTGCATTTCCTTTGTTTTTTCGTTTCGCTTTGATCACTTTCCAGAAACCTTTATGATCTAGTTCTGCCAACTTATCAATTCTTTCGTATTCTTCTCGATCAAACAGCCTTCCTGCAAGTCTCAGTTCATGTCTGAATATACGTTTTTGATTTTTATATTTTTTGTAAATTTCTCCAATTCTCGGCCGGTCATTTTTTAACCATTCGATACGTGACGTAACCATGGATTTATGTAAGTTTTCTACCACTGGTGACCAGTATGGTTTAAGATATTTTTTAAATTTTCTCTTTTTGATACTGATTTCTGCGCTATTTTGTAAACAAGCGATAATTTTCTCATACGAATCATTAACATTTTCAAAGTTAAAGGATGTGTTTTCCAAGCTTTTTTTAACCTGTGATCTGTACATTTCCCTTTGCACATTCGATGACCAGTTGAAACAGTGTTTTGTAAATTGTTCAGATGTAACAAAAGCATTGTCAGTATCTAAATCAACCTGTATTTGCATAAATATAGGCAGGTGACGAGAAACATTTAGTGGAGCTTCTTCTTCAATATAACACTCACGTACACAAGAGATCAGAGATTCATCAACCAGTACATGATCGATCAGACTTGGTGACATATTTACCCCTGGGATAAATGAGTAATTTGGGCCATTGCACATATCAGTTCCTGTTAACACTATTAGGTTATTCATTTCGGAGAGTGATCGAATATATTTATCTCGTGTTTTCGATATTATGGACGTTTTATTTCCAAGAAATTTAGCATTAAAGTCACCCATTAGAATAGTTTTATCGCCATTGTCTATCACAGATAGTATGTCGTTCACTCTATCTACTTCCGATTTAAAAATGTCTATCTTTTCACACAACCCAAGATCGCTACTTTCTATTATTTTTTTTTATCAGACCACCAATGAAAAGAAGTTATAATATTGGTGAGCTTTTACTCGCTTGCCTTGTTCCTTGAAGAAAATTGAATCACTCAGAAACCGACCCTTGGTTTCGTACGCAGCTTTGCATATTACGATACATATTAAAGAATGACAAAATATATAGTTGGTAACGCCGCTTTCAAACAATTTGAGCATAAGTCCATTATGCCACATCCTATCAAAAGCTTGACGAGCATCTAAAAAGCAAACAAAAACCTTGCTCTTGTGCTCCCTGCCATATAAAATACATTCTTTTAGTACGAAGGAAGTCATCAAACATCCGAGTCCTTCCTGAAGCCCCCCTTGTTGGTTACTTAAATTAGAAAGAAGTTTTTGTTTGGAACGTGAAAGAAGTATATTTTCATATAGTTTAAGAGCAGTAGGAGTTAATACGGTTGCTCTATAATTATTGGGATCATCCTTACGTTTACCTCCACCTTTATGTAATGGTAAATGACGCCTTTGTTCATGTTTGGTGGAATGTAACTTTGGGACAGCATAGCTGTATATAGTTTTACTAATGTATTTATAACTATATTTCCGCCAAAAATGTAATGTTCGTAAGAAACATTATCGATCCCACTAGCTTTGCCGCGTTTACACGATGCAATTGAGGTTCTTACTTCTTCCTTTGACACCTAAATGACGTCATCAATACAAAATCTAGACTGTGATATAACAGTTTATTTTTTCGTCAACAGAAGCTTTCTAAATATTATCATAATTACTATCAATTGACGGGGTATATAAGGATTCAAAGTATTGTTTCCATTGCTCTGTAATACTGTCGTTATCCCTATACATTACGCCATTAAATTTTATTTCAGCGCCTGCTCTACTTGATGACCGTTTTCTTCTCGAATTCACTAATTTCCAAAATTGTTCTTTATCAAGTTCAGCGGTTGTGTCAATTTCTTCATCAAGATATTTTAAATACTCATTTGTTTTTTTTCTGAAATTACATTTTGCTGTTTTATAACTTTTATAAGAATAATGTAATTAATTTCTTGGTCTATCATTTTGAATCCAGATTTTCCGTTTTTCTAACATGACTTTATGTTAATTAGATAACTCTGAATTCCAATACGGTTTTAAAAAGTGCTTAAATATCGTCTTGCGAAAACACTTATCTGAGCAAGAAACAACAGTCTCGCTTAAAATTTTATACATAATATCAATTTCAGCAGGACACGTTAATGGACAATTTTGTGCTTTTATCAAATCCTCCGATGTACTGAGCATGTTTTGATAGGATGTAATATCAACTTGTCTTACTTTTTTCCAGTTAATATTATATGATTGCGAAATATTTACATTCGACACATCGGCATTATAACCAGTCGAAGGCATATTCAGACTACATTTAATAGGTCTGTGTCTTGAAACATTTAGACAATCGTCATCTACTATTACACAATGAGTAATACAATCTGTTTTCTCAACTGGCAAAATGATGAAATCAATAAGCGATTCACACTTTCCATCGTAGGATACAAAGGACGATGAAGCACCGGTGCACATATCCAATGATTTAGCAGAGACCATATTAGTATCATTCAAGAACTGTGTGAATGATTGATCTCTTCTATTACTTGGGAATTTTTAACAGGTTGCATTGAAGTCGCCCATAAATATAACAAAACCATTTTCTGAATATAAACTCCATTAATTGAAAAGCGTATCAATATATTTCCTATAGCTTTCAATGGGATGGTTACTACATGGTAAATACACTTGAAATATAAACAGCATATTTAATTTGTATACCAACTATTCTATCATCATCAATAGTTAACGGTGTTACAAACCTTTCATATTTGATATGCCATAGCAAAGCTACGCCACCTTTACCGATTCGTCTGCTACCTTTAACATTTAAACTAGAATCAGTAACAATATGTGCTTTATAATTATTGTCTAGAGACTTATAAAATGTGTATTATTATTTGATAACCAATGTTATGAAACACCACAAATGTCTATCGATAGTCCGTTCAAAGAATTACATAGGTAAGTGCTACTAGACATTAAACTTGTTGCATTCCACGATAATAGGTTTAGTTTCTTAAGATTTATCATGATTGCAGATTAAAATAAATTATATATAATAGCATATTATAAACTAAAGACGCTTGAGTAAATATTACATCATTCCGTTTATAGCTGCTGCATACTGTATCAAACAAAGGTAAGTTATAGCCACGCAAGCAGTCCGAGTTCGAAGAACATGCTATGCATGCCAAGCAAAAATTCAATTGATTACAATGACAGTCACGATTATAAGTTTCACCAATCGTGTTCAACGTTAATAAACTAAGTTTCTTAGTATTAAAAAACACCAACATATTTATACCCTTGAGTAATTTGTTTGAGATTAATATATGGGGTATGTCCCAAAAGTAATAGGACGCATTTAGAAATATGCCTTTTAGTGTTTGAATCTAAATACAACTTGGCATGAATACTTTTTAATGTTTATACTATAAACATGCAAAATTTCAATATCGAACACCACCATTTAACATTAATTTTGACAAGTCAAAATGTATATGTAACAAAGTTCGGGGGAGTTTGACGTTATTTGTGCGACGTCAAATTGACATTCAAATGAAAGTCATTCTTTTTTCGAACTATGAACCGCTGTGCAAAACACAATTTTTGTGGTACTGCACCCACTACTGGTACATGTTACGATACTATGATGACTCGTAGATCCTAACCACAGAATGTACACTCAGGCACATGGTCCGGAGGTACTGAAAGCGCTTTTCATCAAGATCTGACTTGAATCCCAGGAAAAACACACAATATTTCGGTCGTGAAGATCGCTGATGGTCAGGTACTTTTGTCTCACCATTGGAAACCCGTTTGTACCACCAATAGATAAGACTTCAGGATATGCTTTATGTTTAAGAGTTGTGTGAAATAAACATCAGTGTATCCTGTGGGGTCATATTACACCCAACACAAAATTTTTACCACACTCCAATTTTCACTCTAGACGTGACGTGACGTCCATTTTTCACTATTCAAATTCGCACTTGTTCCTTCGAAAGTGCGCACAATATTCATATGCTTATCGATAACGTCGAATTTTTAAACGACATTCGCACATGATCTGAAATTACGTCCACTGTTATTTGATAACATTTGGCACGATATTGAGGAAGTTGTCTGCTTTTCAATTCAATGTTGTTGTTTTTTAAATGGCGTCTTATTTCAAAGTCCCCCGTACTTCTTAACTTGCGATTCTATGGTGACTTTTGCATAAAGTTAATGATGACTGAAAGTTGATTTGATTTTTCATGACATTAGAAGAGATGTCGATCTAACCATTGATACCATTGGTTTGCATGTATCGCCCGAAATACACAAATGACAGGATCGTCCTATTACTTTTGGGACATACCTCGTACTTGATTAATCTAAATTACAGTACCTATTGTAATTTTCATAACTCGGGGTAGGGTCACACCACGCATTATAATTGCCGGATCGGTCCGCAAAGTGACTTTCGCCCGATTTACGTTTTCGAAAAGTGAGTTGCGCAACAACCACTGTTTACAAGTTACACCACGTGGCCAAAAACTTCTTTCCTCAAGTAAATAGCACTCGGCATTAGCTTCTACATTAAGTTAAATAATGACCCCGTCAAGAGTATGTTTTTCTGGAAATATACGTAGCATGGTCACTTTTGGACCTTTTTGTTTAATAAACGATTTTAGTTTATTTCCAGTCATCAAATTTGAAAACCCTCCTATGAAATATCGGCAAGTTCGCTTTCTCACATAGACACTAAAATCTTCATCAATCTCGGTATCGTGGCGCCGAGTGATTCTAACGGGAATTCCATTTTTCCGTGGTACTTCTGGTGTTCCTATAGTGGAGACTATATCGGCGAATGTCACTTTGCAAGTCCTTTTTATTTGTACCATATTTATGATAGCGGTTACTGGAATCTGAAACATTGTCATGCTTTGTATTTGTATGTTTGATGTTTGAATGTGTTGAGCTGTTAGTTTCCTTTGGAACTATGCAGTCTGAAACACGTTTAGTCCGCTCAGTTTGCAGATCTCCAAATGAACCACTCATATCAACATTACCAGTTTGAAACGGATTGCTTTCACCACATTGAACTGATACATCTATAACTGTCTTATTTGGTGGCACTGTTACCTGTTCATCAGCAGTGCATGTTGATGTTTGCAAGGTGGTGATCAGTTCCGTGGTTAATTGCGTCTCATTGTTTACGAACAAACTGTCTGTTATTTCATTTACACTAGCTTCAATATCATTATTACTATGTTCATACGGCATAACCAAATTTCCAAAAGTGTTTAAAGGAGCCGTTGTCAGCCCAAACTCACCCATGTTACCAGACATGGTGACTAGATCTGATAAGGAGGGTGGGTTGAGGAGGGACACCACAGGCACATTTACTTTAGTTATCAGAATTGTATCATTTTTGTCTATATACGTAGATCAACGACGTCAAGTCTCTTCCTGACCAAGTTAATGTCTGACCTTAGAGAGTACATATCATTGATAGGGAGCACGGATATTGTTTCCTGCTTTTGAGATACGCCTTGGTTCGTGGCATTAACATAAGCTAAGCATTCAGTTTTGACACCAAGAATAGAGTCCGAAACATATTTCATTTGTTTGTCATACTGCTTCTCGTCTACTAACCGATTTTGTTTTAACATTAAAAATCTGCTTCAAGACGAGATAGCGAGTCTTTCATAAACACAATATCTGGTTGCGTTTGCTTTTGTGTCACTGTATAATTGGACCGTGATATTGAGCTGCTTCTGCCACGAGAAGAACTCAACATATTTTTTAGTAACGATAGATCTTCACCCTCGATAACAGATAGAAGCGAGTGTATATCTTGAGACAGCCTTGTTGCTATGGTTTCGCCACTGCGTGTAGACACTCGTCACTTAAGTACAGCTTGTAATCCATATGGAAAATCGTCGTCTTCACGTATAGTATCAAACAGCATTTGGCGAGTATGCTTTAGGGTTGTTTCACATGACGAATAGTCTCGTAGTAGACGGGCAACGAACATATCAGTCGGCAGATCTTGAAACTGTTTTATCAGGCGATTAAGTTCATTAAGATCATATTCAGCATTATTATCATTGCCACTCATCATCAGTGAGTACGAAGTCACATTTGACACAGGAATAGGCATAGGAACCTTCGCATCCGTATTGTCATCAAGTTTAACTGGTTCTAGCTCCGCGTATACCGTGTTTAGAGATAGAGCCGACATTGTCATTTATATAAGTTATTATGTTTAATTTTGTTAACAATACTGTATTAATTTATACAGCGTACGAACGACGTCCAGTTAGTGTAATTATAGATTACCAATTCAATTATTTAATATACAACACGGTTCAATATAAAGTTCAGTTTCATGTTCTATATCTTATATGAAGCTTAATGTAAAGGTTGGTGGTAACTAAGATATGAGTTTATTGGAAACTTTTCCCAATATTTCCTAGCAAAAAGGGGCCATAATCATCAGTCTGTCTAAAATCAAAATCGAATAATCTCACTTGTATTTTCGAGTCCCTTAAATGATAATGGAGAAATTATGGAGTTTAATTAGAAGTTATTAATATATAAGTTTGCAAACTAAAACACCACACAACACTTTAATTTAACCACATTTTCTAGTTATAAAAGGGGTCATAATACTGCCGAGAATTAAAATGGGGTTATTTAACTTCACCTTTTGAGTACCGTTGATTTTAATGGAGACATATATGGAGTTGCTTTGAAGTATGGCTGGTAGTAACTAAGATATCTGTTTGTAAAAAAAACGTTAACCACATTTTCTAAGTATAAAAGTTTCATTGGTTACTGAGATATGAGCACACCCAGTGCGCGAACCTCTGAATGACGAAGCATACTCCAGGATATGGGTCTGACGAGGTTTCTTTGGGCATCTTGTCAGAGTTATTTCAGGAATGTTAAACTGTTGTTGGCTTTCATGGACGTGATGTCCAAGTGGACATACCGTGAGAAGTTCTCTAGGATGGTCGCCCTTTTAAGTACTTGCTCGTCTCGGTTCTAACGAATAAACGGTTAAAGTTCGTATTATATGAGCAATGGAGTCTAGCGTTTGGGTAAATAAAATTTATTTAACACAATGTCTTATGCATATATTATATGTTCTAGTATCAGAGAGAACACCACAGTACAATGTGGAAAGTTTTCTGTTTGAGGATATATATATATATATATATATAGGCAATCTATCTATCTTTCGTTAATTTGAACAAACACCTGTTGGGACCCTAGGCATGCGTTGTCATACCGACAAAGACTGTAAGTATTTAAAAATATTTTAAAAGAGATTTAAAAGAAACAGTAACGTTTTGAATATTAAGTTTAAAAATAAAAACATTCTATGAAATTATGGTGAGACAATTAGCCCGATTAAATAAGACGTGAATGGACAGCTTTTTTATTATTTTGATATCTGATCTGCTGTCCATAACAAGAGACGCAATATAAAAATCTTTAAAAGGCTCCATATGCTTTGACTGTGGGCCTACATTTCTACATAAAATTTTGGTAAAATAGGGATGTCTATATATTTAGCGTAATCTATCCGCACGCAACACCATTATTTGGGCTTGCGTTGCGATTCTAGACCATGCGTTCACTAGCAATAAAGAGAGCGAGACCCTGATCAAATCAGACAAATAGTAAACATCAAAATAAGTTTTCTTGCAACTTTTATACAAAAAACTGTTCACTGCTCCCTACTTTTCCTACTGCGCATGTCTGTTTTTAAGAAAGCGTCGCAGTGGGCAAGACTTTTCAATTTTTTAACAAAAAAAAAATAACTTCCTGATGATCCAGGGCTTGATATCATGTGAACATGATGTCTTTTGTAAATTTTAGCTGTCGGTTTCAAATTTTTATAATTATTTTCGTGCAGTTTGGCATATTGCATGTTAATCTTACAGAAATATCAATTGACACCCTGAGTGTTATCCACGAAACGGACGAAAGATTCATCGGAGTTGCCATTGATTCTGGTGTTATCAGAAGACACTGGGAACATTTTGAGCCAAGGTAATACGTGCCATGTTCAGATGTTTGCTTTCGTTTAATCCTTTATTCTTAAATGATAAATTGCAAAATCTATTTTGTACACGATAATCTTAAAAATTGCAGTTTTGTTTGTAGTAAATAAGTTTCCATTTGTCTTGTACATATAGAGCAAGGAATTATCTATACAGTAGAGAAGGAAAGACAACTGATTGAGATATTGTGAACACTCGCTTATTCATGCAAAATCTCGCATTATTTTGTTTTCAATTATCGTACCTTCCATTCATTTCATGAACACAAATCAAAATTCTTACATTGCAGAATGAAATTGTCATCAAAACAATACCATTCCCAGAAATGTGTGTTTAAAATTGTTGAAGTACTTGTGGTTACAAAATCTGTATACTGCAGCTAAAAAAATGATAAATTGCTATAAATTTTCCTTCAAACCTCGATATCTTTAATTTAAGATCATTTTGTGTAATCAAAGGATGTTTAAACATCTAAGATTAAATAGAACTTACAGTTTATGTACAAGAAATCAGTTGCCTGTGAATTACAAATGATCAATTTGCAAATTATGAATCCTTCGTGTGCTATTCCATCAACATTTAGTCAGGAGATGCAAGTTTCTTATACTTCTATACAAGGCCTTGGACATACAATTCATAATTAATATTAAAAATAAAAATACATCATGAAAATAACATGTGGACCCCTTGAACCAAACCATCTCTTATTGATGTTGAATGAACCAAGAGTCGTATCTCACGGAACACGTGGTCCAGTGGAAGAGCATCAAACCCATGAAATGAGGGTTGTTGGTTCGATCCTCCGCCACAGCTATGTGTGGTGTCCTTGAGCAAGACACATTTCTGCATATGCTTAATACTGGTTCCAACCAGGAAGACTTTGAGCATGATTTTTCTAAGTTGTAAGAACTTGTTTCACAATCGAAGCAAAGTAAATAAGTTTAAACTATATCTCATGATCTGACATCTCAGTCTTTCTACTGTTGATTAACATATAAGCTTGGTTATAATTATATCATGCACTTTGGGCTGTGATTTTCCAAACAAACTGATTGTGAGCTGTTATCTCATAAAACTTTGTTGTAAATGTATAATAATAATAATGACTTGATTTTACAAAAAAATCAGTCAAATCTTCCCTGAGGTCCTCAACAATGAAATTTAAAAAAAAAATATTAATCATATAACAAATGAACATCAGATAAATTAATTTTTCAAAGACTATATAGATTAGTACTATTAAGTATATATATATATGACTAACATACTATGATCTGCAATTTCTTAAGAATTTCAGTATTAACTTAATACATTTGAGATGCTAATAGATGCCAAAAAAAAGTCTTTATACAATCATCATTAAACTGATGTACCAGGAGGTATATATTATATACTACTGATTATTTTTATATATATACATCAAAACTATGTATAATTCATGCTTATATAAAACATTACCAGTATTTAAATTTTGTTTATTGCATAACACAGTCATGTAATAAAGGACTTCAAAGTACTATCAAAGCTAGTGGCTAGTGGAGCGCATGGTCCAGTAGTAGAACATCAGACCCAGGATAGGAGGGTCATGGGTTCAATCCTCCACCGCAACTATGTGTAGTGTCCTTGAGCAAGACACTTTATCTGTATATGGTTAGTACTGGTTCTATTCAGGATGACCAAGAGCATGATTCATTAAGTTGTAAGTACTTGCTTTATAATCAAGGTAAAATAAAAAAGTCTAAAAAAAAGTGGGCTTTTAAAGTTTTACACATATTTATTTTAGGTTTGGCCAGTCCCATTTTAAATGAAAGACCACTTGCTAATCTATAGAGAAACTTAATAATCATTGTTGTACAATAAAATGGTAGATGATATTTATTTTTGTCTGTATTTGTTTTTTCAGTTCACCCAAGATAAGAACTTTGTCTGCAGCGCTTGCCCCATGCTACCTTCGGGTGGGTGGCACGGATGCCGATTTCCTCATTTTTGAAGATGACTCAACTTCTCCACAGGTCAAAACTCAAGGGTCAAGAACATTTAAAAACATGACAGGTGTTTTAAAATGGCAATCTGATAAACCTCTCAAAGTGAAGTCATTGAATGAAAACAGAAGTGAGCTAAATATAGATTTGAAGATGAGGTCCCGTAGGGATGTTGGCCTTGATAAAGATTACACCAACTTTACAATGTCAGGTAACACTGATTACTGTCTTTATCTTATACTTGAAGTTGTTTTGTTTTTATTATAAAATATTAAGTATTCAAGGAATGAAGTTTAGTTGTTGAACAATTCTAAGATATGAACTACGTTACCATATGTAAAGTTAACAATCTCCGTAAGGGGTTTATGTAATCTTTGCTCATCGCAAAGTAGCGCTCCAGATAAGCTTTTCTTCAAATGAGTATTTTACCCCTAAAATTAGTATGCAATGCTTATTTTCAAAATGTTAAGAGTAAAAATGAACATTCTTATCAAATTGCCATTTAAAACAAACTAATCAATGCTGAAATTGAGAATAACCAATGCTTATTTTACCCCTTAATTAAAATTTCAATGCTTTATTCAGAAATTTTAATACTTAATTAACCCGAAATAGTGCTACTTTCAGCTGACACTGATGATGCTACATTGTATATGTACAATATGTTTTATTTTGTCTACTTTAAGCTGACATTTATGATGCTACATTGTATATGTACAATATGTTGTATTTTGTCTACTTTCAGCTGACATTGATGATGCTACATTGTATATGTACTATATGTTTTATTTTGTCTACTTTAAGCTGACATTTATGATGAGCTGCACGAGTATGCCGCTGCTGCGGGTTGGGGTATGATATTTGATCTGAATGTTCTACTGAGGAAGGAAGGTCACTGGGACTCCACCAACGCTCTCAAGTTGATGAAATATACAGCTGACAAAGGATACAAAATGGCCGGCTGGGAGCTCGGAAATGGTATACTAATATAATGTCTACTGTGTGAGTTGTAACAAAAACATAAAATTATCACTTTTCTCAGTGCATTACTGTTTATTTGATAAAGTTGTGTTGGGTACCAGCTACTAGTATATGGGATACCAGTTATGTGTGGTACCAACTGAGTTGGACCAGCTGTATACTGTACTGCCGATACCAGCAATGGCAGTATCAGCTGGGTTGGGTACCAGCTACTAGTATGTGCAGTACCAGTTGTATATGCTACCAACTGAGTAGGATCAGCTGTATAATGTGCTGCTGGATACCAGTTACTGGTATGTGAGATTCCAGTTGTGTATGATACCAACTGTGTTGGATCAGCTGTATACTGAAATGCCGGGTACCAGCAGTGTGCAGTACCAGCTGGGTTGGGTACCAGCTACCAGTATGTGAGATACCAGTTGTGTATGGTACCGAACTGAGTTGGATAAGCTGTATACTGTGCTGCTGGGTACCAACTGGGTTGGGTACAAGCCACTAGTAGGTGAGATACCAGCTGTGTATGGTACCACCTGAGTTGGATCAGCTGTATACTGTACTGCCGTGTGCAGTACCAGCTGGGTTGGGTACCAGCTACTAGTATGTGAGATACCAGTTGTGTATGGTACCAACTGAGTTGTTAACTGTAACTGTACAGTCTGCTACCAGCTGGGTTGGGTACCAGTAATGTGGTGCCAGCTGTTTGGCACAAGATATGCCATTTACCATTTTTGTGCATATCAGTTGTGTAGTAATTGTAAGGCTTCAAAGTTTCATAGCCATTGTACAACTGAATACATTTTATACTGATTTTAATATGTTTATATATGTACCTTGTCTTAAATCTTGGACATAGGTTAAAACACTCCGAAACGACCAAGCGTTATAAGGCACTGTCATCTAATGACCTCTCACTGCTTAGGTTGTAGGTTCGAGTCCAAAGAAAATGTGCCAGGATTCTAAGGTCTTGCTCCACCAATAAAACTGGAAATGCCATATATAGCCTGTCCTGTGTTGAAAAGGCGTTGAACCCTAGGGTTAGGGTTCTCCATGGTTGAATGGTATATAAGGCATGTCTCAAGATCACTTGCTTCTCACTGCTGAGGTCATAAGTTTGAGTAATGCTGGCTCCAAAACCTTTATAAGAGAAAATTTGCCAGTTACACAGGGAAGGACAGTGGCTATACCCAGATTCATTCTGAGGTCTTCCTCCAGTAATATAACCAGATATAACTTGACGGAATGTAATGTGTTTAAAATGGCTTGAACCCCATTCAAAAAAAAGGAAGAAATAAAGAAATGACAATAATTGTAGCATTTCAAGTTGTTTGGCATGTGTGTAAGTGACTCTATAGCATACTAAATAAAATACATGATATAATGTTAATGATCTGCATGATAAACCATTTTTCATCTGAAGAACCAGATGAATTTAAAAGGCAGGTTGGTCTTGACTTGACCGGCAAGCAGCTTGCAGTGGACTATTTCAAAATGCGAGAGTTGATCCAGAAGTTTCCAGTGTTTAAAGATTGTGTAATACTGGGACCATCTGTGGCGGCTTTGTCGGTGTACTGGAGAATTGACTTATTTAACAGGTGATTTAATGGCACTTGTGTATGTATGTGTCTGGAACTATCAGACTATTCATAGGTGGGTAATATTAACAGGCATTTTTTTTGGTGAAAGGAATGTTTTTGCCTATTTCATGGCTTTTTCTTGCAATAAAAATTTTATGTATATAATTTAGATAGCTCTCCTAGCTCCTGGCAATGAGGTCTCTTTCTGTTGTATTGTGTTTTGTTGAACATTATTTTCATCAATAGTTCAGATGTCTTTGATTTAATTCTGTTGACTTCATGTGTCTGTGATTTAAGTCTGGTAGTTCCAGGTCCAACATCTGTTTTAATCAGAATTGACATTGACATAATTACAATATATATGTCCTTTTCTATGATTAAATTGATATGGGACCTCTCAAAAGATGTTAAAATACAGATGATTAAGAATATAAATTCATTCAGTCTTTGTTATTTTAACATTTCATTAAGGTATCAAGAAATTGAAAATACCAGTAAATTCTAATCTTATAAAATACATGACCATTCTCTTGACAGTCAGTGCATTATGCTATCATATATGAAAATTTTCATATGACATAATAATAAAAAAGATTCAGTATGAATCACAGACACTACAGCCTGTCATGGAAATGGAAATACATTTGAATTATGTCAGTGTAAATAATGACATCAGGCTTCTCCACCGGCCATTTAAGCACAGGGACACGCCGGCGCTTTAATGTAAGAAATGGTGTGACACCAGCACTTAAAATCTTAAATAATATCATAAACAAACCCATTTTCATTTCAGTCTTTTATTTTTCCTTGCATATTTTTCTATTTTTTTTTTTTTTTTAAATAAAATGAAACATAGATTCTAACAAACCTTATGATTTTTTCTGACCAAATTTTTCTAATGTAAATCTAATTTAATGGGCGATCTACACAGTGCTTGAAAATGCTTTGTGGCAGACATTTAAGTGTGCACACAGTCACCCTTATCCCAGTGCTTGAATTCCACCGACCTGTGGAGCACCCTGAATTCTACAAACTTTCATGTATGATGTATTATACTAGTAGTTGATTCTAGAGACATGTCATTACATTGCAGAACCTAACGCATTTTATCATTTGATCAAGTTTCGTCTGGAGCCACAAGATCTTGCCTATGATTATCAAATATTACTGAAAGCTCTGATGAGTTTTACACAATTTGAAAATGGAGTAATACTTGGTCCCTCTGTTACGCAGCTTAACAAACGTAGAACAGAGCAATATTTTGAGAGGTGAATGAATATATTCTCTAGCTTTAGTAGCAGATGTGGATCCAGGCGGGGGTATATCAAATTTGGACTTTTCCATTATAGGCGAGAACAGATACTATATTTTGTCCTCAATTGCCCATTGCTAAATTCCATAAACTGTTTACATTGAAATAAAATACTATAAGCACACAAAACTTCACCTCTACCATCATTGTGAGGGCGAGGCTGCACACACTGTGACATTGAAATTAGAGTAATTGTGGGATTCAGAAACATTCTGTTTTGTTTGCATGTTTCAGGCCATCAATGATACAAGGTTTTTGACATGGAGAACTCTATACTAGTACTGGGATAAAAATTGTTTTTTAAATCCTGAATTCACATCTTATTTCAGCATGGTTAGTCATCTTCACCTTTACAATTTATTTTTCCGCCAATGATTAATTAATGTTTTTATAACAGTTTTTAATGCATAGTGGATATACATGTATATGTAATGTAGTATGACATGCAATAAAAATTATAGATAAAGTGGGGTGGTAGTGTAGTGGATAGAGTGTGGGCCGCTCATGCCAGAGGTTGCGGATTCAAGCCCCAGCTTGACCTGATGGCTCTTAAAAAAGACATTGAGTACTAATTCTACCCAGGAAGTCGATTCAAAAGCAATTCATATTTAGGCTTTCTTTGCAATCAAGTTAAAATAAATTAGTATAAACTAAATAATACCACAAGTCATATGTGTCTGAATGATGTTTATACTGCCATATTGGAAATAAAACACTCCTTTTCTATTGTATTTATATATCAGTTTCCTGACATCTGGCGGAGGGGATGTGGTGACTGCAGCATCGTTTCACCAGTAAGTATCTTCTTTGTCCTTTATGGCATGTACTCTTGTTAAGTTCCGGTAGTTTGGATCCTATTATGAGAGAATAAAATAAAAGTAGAATAATTGGATGGGAGTACAGTCAAACCTATTAAGCAGCCACTTGTCTTAAGCAGACACATTTGCTTTTTCCCATTTCTATGCTTTTAAAGCAAATTAACCCATATTATGCAACAACATGTCTTTAAAGGCCACTTTTGTCTCTTCCTGTGACTAGCTGCTTAAGACAGGTTTGACTGTATATTTGAACAGAAACTGTTGTACAATACAAATAAATGTCTCAGCAACAGTCCTTGAATAACAGAAAATTGCTTTATTGTACCTTGTGTGCACCTGAGCACCAGTATTCTTCACCAGTTTTTAACAAATTTTACACAATAGTTATATAAGACTTCTAAAAGGTTTTGAATTGGCTAAATCAAACAATCAATGCTTGAGTTATGTTGATGGAATCACAAAACAATTTTCCTTGTTGTACGTGATTTTAATGTAAAAAATGTTGAGAAGGGAAGGCAAAAATTAAATGAGGATAAAATAGGTTTGGGCAAAGGTTTTGGGCTTTTTTGTATTGTTGCAAAGTGAAAGCATATTACTGCTTTAAGCAATTTAATGTCCCACTGTGTAAACTATTAGTGTTGATAATATCTTAATATAATCTTAATTCAATATTGCTGTATATCCCTTAAAAGGAAGTATATTGGCATTTAACTCTCAGTATGGTGTTGTAAAAAGATATTACCTGTACAGAGGTACGAGGGTCATTCAGTATAAATGCATACTATTGATTATATCTAAAACTACTTATTGTATTGTGATGAAACTTGGCATACTAATGAATCATCTACTTGCTAATTAATCTGCTAACTCTGAGCACTTTATCTTGAATGACCTCATCAGCGTGCAACGTCAAATGACGTCACTAAAAGCATCATGAACACGGTCACAGCTACATAAAAATCAAGTCTCGATGTAACAAGAATGCAAGAGAAATCTTTTACGCATTGCTAGAAGCTTGCGGTTAATGTTCTCTTTTGTATTCTCAAGTAACTAGGTGGTTTAATGTATTTAAGAATGGTAGATACATAATTGAAGACACCAAGCGAAGTGG
This sequence comes from Panopea generosa, assembly GCA_029582155.1. Taxonomy (NCBI): domain Eukaryota; kingdom Metazoa; phylum Mollusca; class Bivalvia; order Adapedonta; family Hiatellidae; genus Panopea; species Panopea generosa. The sequence continues at coordinate 22,908,771 of CM055908.1, read as the reverse complement.
ATGAAATGTAACCACAACGGATGCATCCAATATGGAAAAAGTATGGAACTTTTCGGACAGAAGATTGACATGTGAAGAAATAACAAAGGAATTCGACATTAGTGGTAGATCTGCTCATTCATTTATACAGAACCATTTTAAAATGCGTAAAGTTTCCGCACAATGGGTGCCTCATCGCCTAACATATGTTCAAATTGAACGTCACTTGACAGTCGCAACCAACCTACTTTGGCGCTTCAATACAGAAGATAGGGACTTCCTTTCAAAAATTGTTCCCATAGACGAGATGTGGATTATATCATACGAACCAGAGATGAAGCGACAATCGGCCGAGTGGCATGCCCCAAACTCACCGAGACCAGCAAAGTTCCGTCATGTGCAATGAAAAATAAAGCAACTGATGATATTCGTGACAAGGTCACAAGGCTCCAGTCGGTCTTATGGTCAACAGCACATACTGCATGGAGTACATTAAAAAATGCCTATGACCAGCCATACGTAACAAGCGCCCAGAACTATTGTGAGCGGGTCCAATCTTATGACAACGCGAAACCACACACTTCACATGTAACGTCACTTTTTTGCGAGATATGAATGGGAAAAGCTGGACCATCCTCTATAATCTCCTGACATTAACCCCTGTGATTATGACTGATTCCCAAGACTTCAAAGAAATTATGAGGGGAATTCAATTTGCTGACCTAGAGGAGATTGAAATTGCCGTGGCCAAGTAGGTGAGGGTATATGAGCGCGGTTGCCTAGCAACGCGAATAGAAGCTCTGCCTAATCGATGGACATCGGTCATTTATCACAGGGGACATTACTTTGAGGGATAATGATACAGTATTTACTTTTATTTTCATAATAAATGATTTATGTGATAGGTTGTATTATATATTGAATGACCCTCATATATTTATATACTTAACTCACATGTGTCTGTCCAAAAATATATTTATATTGCAGTTTTATTATTTGCATCAGTTTTCAGAAGCTTCATCATTTAATTTGCATACCTTTCCTATTTTTACTGCCTTTCGTATTCCGATCTACCATATATACGAGGGGGGGATCAGAAAGTTTGTAGACTTTTACCATAACTTTTTTATTTATCATTGTATTCTAATAATTCTCAGGGAGCATGCACCGCTATATATTTGAAGTAATTTTGTAAAAAATTTACAATTTTTCATCATTAGTTTATATTCTATAGTAACTATGGAAACGTCGATTTACATAGTTGGGGCAGTTTTTGCTGTTTTCTTACTGCTACTATTCAAACAAGCGTAGTGTTGCCAAAACGATTTTTATTTTTAAATAAAAAATATCAATGTGTGCTGTATTGTATGCTTTTTACATCCTTTAAAAAATGGCACCAATTATGCGCATCTCAAAATGACGTCACTATTATGATGTTGCGGTATGCCATTTTGTTTGAAACAAAATGACGTCTGGGCACTTGAAAATGGATTAGCACGCGAAATACTGCAGTTCCGTAAAGTTCTGCTTAATGTTAGGTAATACACCTGCTCAAAAAGAGAAACAAAAGTATATACGGTGAATCTAATGTTTCAAGGTCTCTAGTGTTGAAATGTCGCAAAATTAATTTTTATGAGATGGCCGGGAATCAGTCATTAAAAAAGAGCAAATGGGAAGTCGATTTGAAGACAAATTTGAATCAAAGTATGTTTTATAGAATTTTGTGTCCAATATACCATCTTCTGATTTTGTTAACATGTTCACTGATTGGTGTCAATGATGGCAAAAACGTTTAGACCATGGAGGAGAGTATTTTAAGAAGAAGTGACTCAGTAAATTTGATACAGAAGCACCAGTTTAAAATATTGACATCGTTTTTTGTTGAATACAACGTCATCATTTTGCCCCAACATATTTAACTGCTATGCTTTGAAAATTGCCTTATTATCTTAATAGTTGATGTATCAAGCTAAAATTTTCAAAATATGTCCCATATATATTAACCTCAAATACAATAACACTATTGTGCATTGTATAAGTAATATAAATAAGTTATGGCAAAAGTCTACGAACTTTCTGATCCCCCTCGTATACATGCAGTTGCTTTTGCTTTATTACACAAAGGCAACGTAAATATATTTTGCTTGATTTGAATAGATTTTATAACTTTTGTTACAGGTACTATGTAAATGGAAGAATTGCTACTATAGACCAGTTTTATAGCCCAGATATTCTCAACATCTTGAAGGCTGAGGTACAGATTGGTGTAAACCTCACTAGAAACTCTGGTTCTAAGGCGAAAGTTTGGCTTGGTGAAACCAGTTCTGCCTGGGGAGGTGGTGCAGAGGGTCTCTCTGACAGATATGTGGCAGCATTTATGTAAGTATAGCTGGTGTAATATACTCGCATGGATACACAATACACGCAGCTCTTGTCTATGACTTTGTGGCAGAGAGTGTAGAGTGTCCTGTGTATAGGTCTCACACACCAATTAGTTTTGTACTGTTCTACATATAGAGACATGTATTTCTGGAACACTGAACGCATTGTTAATGGTTCTAAAAGTGTCTTGTGAGATAGTCCTCTGTTGGTATAAATATACAGAAAAAAACATTTGACCAGATTGCTTTTTCACAATTTCCATGGTTTGATGACACCCCTTCATTTTTGTCAATTCTGTCCATTTGTTGCAGCATATCACTACGCGTCTTTAAACTGTTATATCTTCCTCCAGCAGTTCCCACTGTCATCCAGTGTCAACTTGGTACAACTCATAAAAATGTTCCAATGTTCTCATATGTACAAAGAAATATGACCATTTTAAGCATTTCCAACAAAAAAAATGCCCAACCTATTTACACAGCTCTAATTTCTTCGACGCAAGAATCTCACTACTGTAACTAAGAGTAGGTAATTGGTATTAAAATGAGACCTATATTAAACACCCATTATCGTAGAAGCTTTCAGTTTCAGCTATTGGCTAATAAGATTTAATAGCTGTTTGTCAGGTACATGTCAGTGGTCAACTTTATTTGTCCATGGTCCCCTGTATATGTTGTATACTTGTCCATGGTCACCTGTATTAGTCAGATTCTTGTCCATGGTCACCTGTATGTGTCATATACTTACCAATGGTCACCTGTATATGTCATATACTTATCCATGGTCATCTGTATGAGTCATATACTTGTCCATGGTCACCTGTATTTGTCAGATTCCTGTCCATGGTCATCTGTATGAGTCATATACTTGTCCATGGTCCCCTGTATTTGTCAGATTCTTGTCCATGGTCACCTGTATATGTCATATACTTGTCCATGGTCACCTGTATTAGTCAGATTCTTGTCCATGGTCACCTGTTTTTGTCAGATTCTTGTCCATGGTCACCTGTATAAGTCATATACTTGCCCATGGTCACCTGTATGAATCATATACTTGTCCATGGTCACCTGTATGTGTCATATACTTGTCCATGGTCACCTGTATGTGTCATATACTTGTCCATGGTCACCTGTATGTGTCATATACTTGTTCATGGTTACCTGTATGAGTAATATACTTGTCCATGGTAACCGGTGTGTGTCATATACTTGTCCATGGTCACCTGTATGTGTCATATACTTGCCAATGGTCACCTGTATATGTCATATATTTATCCATGGTCATCTGTATGAGTCATATACTTGTCCATGGTCACCTGTATTTGTCAGATTCCTGTCCATGGTCAACTGTATGAGTCATGTACTTGTCCATGGTCCCCTGTATTTGTCAGATTCTTGTCCATGGTCACCTGTATATGTCATATACTTGTCCATGGTCACCTGTGTTTGTCAGATTCTTGTCCATGGTCACCTGTATTTGTCAGATTTTTGTCAATGGTCACCTGTATTTGTCAGATTCTTGTCCATAGTCACTTACATTTGTCATATACTTGTCCATGGTCACCTGTATGTGTTTTATACCTGTCTATTGTCACCTGTATTTGTCAGATTTTTGTCCATGGTCACCTGTATATGTTGTATACCTGTCCATGGTCACCTGTATTTATCAGATTCTTGTCCATGGTCACCTGAATGTGTTGTATACCTGTCCATGGTCACCTGTATTTGTCAGATTCTTGTCCATGGTCACCTGTATGTGTTGTATACCTGTCTATGGTAACTTGTATTTGTCAGATTCTTGTCCATAACCAAGCATATTTGTCAGCTACTTCCATCAAGCATTCATGCATGATTTTGTAACAAAATAATAGAAAAGAAACATTGGGTTCTGATGTCCTTATAAGTTTATTGTCTTATGGTGATATTAACACAGAATCATAATCACTACTGTTGCATGTTAGTGAGATAGCAGAGTTGGGTCATATTTCAGGTGGCTCGACAAACTGGGTTTCTCAGCTGTGTTAGGTGCTGATGTGGTTATCAGACAAAGTTTCTACGGAGGACACTATGCTTTAATTGACAGCAGAACACTGGATCCAAATCCTGTAAGTAATGTATTAGTACAATTGTTTAACAAATGATCATTTCTTAATTTTAAGCTCATTTGTAAGATATTCAGTTCAGAATAGTTGAGTGGTCCTGTGTGGCCGTTATCACTACTCTATTTCAAGCTGAATGAAACAATGCTGTATTGTCACATTTTCACACCAAAATCCTACCCATGATGCCATATACTTGAAACTAGCCTGATCCAAATGTTTTCAGCAATAAAGTATGACATTTATACTTATGAAAGGACATTAGTTCTACATATATTTATAAACAATGTATACTATTTGCTGAAGAAGTTTGATAATCTCCACATTTGGTGAAATCAAAACAATGCAGCTATTACCAGGAAATGGTATAAGATGAATGTGGCGTGTGACAGTAGAGCAGTAATTACCAGGAAATGGTATAAGATGCATGTGGCGTGTGACAGTAGAGCAGTAATTACCAGGAAATGGTATAAGATGCATGTGGCGTGTGACAGTAGAGCAGTTATTAACAGGAAATGGTATAAGATGCATGTGGCATGTGACAGTAGAGCTGTTGTTACCAGGAAATGGTATAAGATGCATGTGGCGTGTGACAGTAGAGCAGTAATTACCAGGAAATGGTATAAGATGCATGTGGCGTGTGACAGTAGAGCAGTTATTAACAGGAAATGGTATAAGATGCATGTGGCATGTGACAGTAGAGCTGTTGTTACCAGGAAATGGTATAAGATGCATGTGGCATGTGACAGTAGAGCATTTATTACCAGGAAATGGTATAAGATTCATGTGGCATGTGACAGTAGAGCAGTTATTGCCAGGAAATGGTATAAGATGCATGTGGCCAGTGACAGTAGAGCTGTTATTACCAGGAAATGGTATAAGATGCATGTGGCATGTGACAGTAGAGCATCTATTACCAGGAAATGGTACAAGATGCATGTGGCATGTGACAGTAGAGCATGTGGCATGTGACAGAAGAGCTGTTATTACCAGGAAATGGTATAAGATGCATGTGACATGTAACAGTAGAGCAGTTACTACCAGGAAATGGTATAAGATGCATGTGACACGTAGCTGTAGAGCAGTTATTACCAGGAAATGGTATAAGATGCATGTGACACGTAGCTGTAGAGCAGTTATTACCAGGAAATGGTATAAGATGCATGTGACACGTAGCTATAGAGCAGTTATTACCAGGAAATGGTATAAGATGCATGTGGGATGTGACAGTAGAGCTGATTAACAGGAAATGGTATAAGATGCATGTGGCATGTGACGGTAGAGCTGTTATTACCAGAAAATGGTATAAGATGCATGTGACATGTGACAGTAGAGCATTTATTACCAGGAAATGGTATAAGATGCATGTGACAGTGAGCTGTTATTACCAAGAAATAGTATAAGATGCATGTGGCATGTGACAGTAGAGCTTTTATTACCAGGAAATGGTATAAGATGCATGTGACATGTGACAGTAGAGCAGTTATTATCAGGAAAATTTAATGGTATAAGATACATGTGGCATGTGACAGAAGAGCTGTTATTACCAGGAAATGGTATAAGATGCATGTGACACGTAACAGTAGAGCTGTTATCACCAGGAAATGGTATAAGATGCATGTGGCATGTGACAGTAGAGCAGTTATTACCAGAAAATGGTATAAGATGCATGTGACATGTGACAGTAGAGCATTTATTACCAGGAAATGGTATAAGATGCATGTGGAGCGTGACAGTAGTGCAGTTATTACCAGGAAATGGTATAAGATGCATGTGGCATGTGACAGTAGAGCAGTTATTACCAGAAAATGGTATAAGATGCATGTGACGGTAGAGCTGTTTGCTTTTACATATTCTTACATGCACTTGGCTGATTCAGATTAAATTTGAATGTGCATATATTGTAATGTATGCCTTAGTCATTGAAAAATGTTCCAAATGACTGGTTGATATCTAGAGCTTTGATAATTAAGACAATTATTCTATCTGTCATATGAAACTAGATATCTAAGATTGAAATTTGGATTTTTGAGCTCAAGTTGGTGAATACGACCTCTGTTTCTACTAGCTAATCATCAACAATCATGACGTCAGTTAGGCTGTTGTCATGTGAACATTCAGAACAGTGCAGAAAGAACACTTATTTTGTTTTGGATCACCTGTTTAAAAAGCACTGCCAACCTGAGAAACTCTTAACATACAAAAGATCACTTTATACTGTCATGTCAACCTAAACTGACAGTGTATCTGAGTGAAGCTGACTTGTTTTATTATTTTGACCAATATATTTTTCTTACTGTTCCAGGACTATTGGCTGACCCTTCTGTATAAGTTACTAGTTGGTAACCGGGTGTTCAAGGTCAAGTCACCTAGTAACTTGGGTACATTAAGGTCATATGCACACTGTACCAACACAAAAAGGTAAATAAGGCTCATACATATTTTATAACAAATACAAAAATGTTATGTCAATAGCGCACCAACTATCCCATTATGTACATGTACCTTAGTTGCAAGTCCCTAAACCTAAAATGATATCTCCAGACACATCATCCATTCTGACCTGCGAGACCTGCGTATCTTTCCAAGGTTCTATTTGTGTTTTTACTTAATTATATGTTGCATCCTATACCTGGATAAGCCTGGTTTTCACAACATGCTTATTTTGTTAATTTTATATCTTATCATTATTCATGATTTTCCCTCTTGCTAATGTCCATAGTGAAGTCCTGTGTTTAATAATGGAATCGCTCAAGTGGACACTCTTTCTGTTTCTCATTATCAGGGTCACCCTTCATCCGTTGTCTGTCTTGTTGGTGTGTCCACTCTACCACCTGCATTTTTCATTCGATTCTCACCAAACTTACATACTGGTTGTACTTATATTTCCATAATATCAAGTTCTTGTGTTGGTCATTCAGATGATTAATGTCAGAGTTCTGGTCCATGAAACATAAAAAATGCACTATTTGACATTTTGTGCACTCTAGCACCCACCTAATATTTGATCCTTACCGAACCGTACATACAAGTATTGGACAAGTGTTTGAACTGGCCAAAATTGGTTATTTTAAATAGTGTTATGGCCCTTGAATCATCAAAAATTGCATTATTTGATGTACGCTCTCAAGGAATTATATAGAGAAGGAAAGGCAACTGATTAAGATTTTTTTGAACGCTCGCATATTCACGCAAATTCTCGCAACATCTCGTTTTTAATTATCTTCTCTTCCATTCATCTCAGGAACACAAATCTTAATTCTTACACTGCAGAATGAAATTGTCATCAAAACAAAACCATTCCCAGAAATTTGTGTATAAAATTGTCCAAGTACTTGTGATTACAAAATGTGTATACTGCAGCTAAAATAACGACAAATTACGATAAATTTTCCTTTAAATTTTAATATCTTTAATTCAAGAGCATTTTGCATGATCAAAACATGTTTAAACATCTAAGATTACATACAACTTACAGTTTATGTACAAGAAATCAGTTGCCTGTGAAGTATGATTGATTAATTTGCAAATTATGAACCCTTCGTGTGCCGTTTCATCAACATTTAGTCAGGAGATGCAAGTTTCCCATCCTTTTATACATATCCTTGATGAACTGTAGTAATTGCAGTTTTCATTTGATCTTCATCAAACGTATGTAGTTATATAACTAAGATATCTTGTTCAACTTTTTGAGCTGCTAATTCTTTGAAATTTTGTTAATTCTATTTTTTTTATCTTCATTAATCTTACTCAGTAGTTATATGAACTATCTACTCTGATAATCAATGCTGGAATTGTATTTTCTTGAGTTGTCAAAAATGGAGTTATTTAATGTTTCATTACCATACCCACAGTTTTTATTTCATCTTCAATAAACTTACATAGTAGTGATATAACCATAATATCTCAAGACAGTTTCTTGAACTGGCCAAAATGGGTAATTAATGTAGGAGTTATGGCCCTTGAAAAAAAAATTACTTTATTATTGACATTAACCCCAGTTTATGAACTCTAGTTTTCATTTGAATTTCACCAAACTGACCACCATTAAATTTCTGAGGTATTGCCTTTGCATTAAGAAAAATTGACTCTTCTGCCACGAGTGAGTGATTTAGGGTCACTCTAGCCAACTTGACAGTTTTATTCAACTTGTATGTAGCCTATGCTTGCTTTCTTTTGTTAGACCATTTCAATAAAAAAAATAATTATGAACGTCAATTTTTTCTGTTTTTCTGTTGAAATGTAAAAAAAAACAAATCACCGTCTAGTGTTCTAAACAATATATTTTGGATTAGGAAATAGAAATAGAATATGTATATACATGTACACGGGCTATTTACTTGTGCAGGTCTGGTTACAGTGCCGGTAGTGTTGTAGTTTATGTGGTAAATCTAAACAAGTACAACGTCAATGTGACATTCCCCGGATTTCCTTCTCAGAAGATGCATGTATACAACATGGAGCCTGAAAACAACAATCTTAAATCACAGTAAGTGTTTATTCTTCTTACAAATGTCAGTCAGAAAATCATCAGAAATTATGTTTGGAATTTATATTGTTTGATCTTGTTAAAAAAAACATTAAATTTCAAATTCTAATGAGTTATGTTATATTTTTAGCTTGACTATTCGTAGAATAGAAGGGCTATTGTACTCACCCCGGTGTCTGCATTGGCTTCAGCATTTGCGTCGGCATTGGTTTTCAGGTTAAAGTTTTTTATCAGGTAAGATGTCTATGCAACCCTTCATTTAATATGAATGAAACTTCACGTGTGTTTAGCCTCATCAAACGAACTCACAGACACAAGAACCATAACTCTGGGTTGCATTTTGGCAGTGTTATGGCCCTTTTTGGACTTAATTTTTCAGGTTAGAGTTTTTTATCAGGTAAGAAATCTATGCCACTCATACAATATGAATGAAACTTCACATGTGTTCAGTACCATCAATGGAACGCACAGATATAAGAACCATAATTCTGGGTTGCATTTTTATAGAGTTATGGCCCATTTGGACTTAGACAATTTGGTTAGAGATTTTAAGAGGTTAGTTTTTGATTTGGTATTTATTTCATCATCCTATAATTGGACATGAATGAAACTTCACATGTGTGTTAAACATCCTCTATGAAACTCATAGAGACAAGAATCATAAATCTTGATTGCATTTTGGCAGAATTATTTCACTTTTAGACTTAGAAATTTTGTATTTAGCAGGTTAAAGTTTGTAGTACAAGGCCTTGATCTTAGATTTTCGACAAATAGGGTTAGTTTGTGGTCCTCTCTCAAATTTATTCAAAACTATGACACTTGGGGCAAAATTGGCTCGCCCTAAGGGGTAAACAAAATTTGTTTTTCTAAAAGTTTAATATTTTCTTCTCTTTTTTTTGGCCCGCCCTTAGATATGTTCACTTTTTTTTTTTATTTTTATTTTTTTTAAGTTTGAACTTTTTTCTTTTTTTTGTAAGGGTTAATCATTTTTCTTTTTTTAGATTTATTTTCCTTATTTTCATGAAAGGGTATCCAGCTGTGATAAACTGTGCATTATTTCAACTATAGATCAATTTTCATGAACTGGTACTGATATATTGCTCTCTGAGGTGAAGTAATTGCATAGGCCTATACTTCATGTTGAATTAAATAATATTAAGGCAATACAAGCCATCCATTGACTTTGTTGTTTTCAAAAAAATATAACTGTTGATAGTGAAAATGAATAGTGTTGGTTAACTATTTTGCTAATTTATTTTTATTAGATAAGCAATAGTTATAGTTTAAGTTAACCACCCCTGAGTTTTAACTGTCTTCAATTTGGTACTTATTTCCTGAAAAAGCTGTTGTTTTCAAACAGCATCGAAATAGTTGAGCGTGCTGTCCCTCCGGCAGGTTTTGTTAACTACATGTACTTAATTGTTGAATGACGGTGGTTAAACTGATTCATCTCCTTCACCAATAAAACTGAGTGTTACATGTGTCGAAAAAAAGTTATAAAATACCTGCAGCTTTACAAGTTGTTGTATGGTGTTAAGCGTCGCTTTCAACAATTTTTCAGTCATATTGCAACGGTGTCTACTTGAGACAGTATTCTGAGTGCTGTCACACTCGAGTATCATGCCGCACACACATGGTATGATACCCCACCCAGTCACATTATACTGACACCGGGCCGACCAGACCTAGAACTTCCCTCTAAATGCTGAGCATCAAGCAAGGAAGCTTCTAGTACCATTTTTAAAGTCTTTGGTATGACCCAGTCAGGGACCGAACCCACAACCTTCCGCAAGCAAGGCGGATGCTCTACCACTAGATCACGCTGCAGTGATAGCTTTACAAGTACTAACAGTTCTATACGTGAACATCACGTCATGTAGATTTAATGCCACTTTCAACATATGACATATTATATATGGCATATCCAGTTTTCACAAGTAACTGGTAAACTTTCTCGTATAAAGTTTTTGGATAAAGCTCAAACCCACAACCTATATGTATTTCAACTGATCGCTTTTGTCATGAAGGAGATAATGCAATGAAACATGGTGTGTGGATATACAGAGAGGAATGCTGGGATTGTATATTGGACCAATCGGGCCATGGTCACCATTGCTAAAAGTAGTAAAAGTAAAATGGATTTCTTCTGATAAATTTTGAGAGAGATATTGCCTCAAAACTTGATGTGTGGATTGACTGGGTGGAGAGAAAAGTTGTGATTTATATGGAGCCATGGGGTCAAGCTAAGCATTTCCAAAAATAGAAAAATGGTTTCCAACTGATAACTTAAGTTATGAATGAGATATAAAAATAATATGCTTTAATAATCGTTCCTCAATTATATTGAAATAATGTCCGTTAATTAACAGCCTTAATACAAGTATGCATTAGCAACCTAGACCTAGTGTCTCTTCTTCCGTTGTTTTAGTAACACAAAATCTGTTGATAAAATCGCGCCTAGTTATTACTGGTATTACTATTTGCAGGTCTGTATTGCTGAACGGTACCCCTCTAAAGATGGTGGATGATTCTACCCTACCCAACCTGTTGCAGCTATATAAAACAACAAGGGAACCAGTCACAATATCGGCAATCTCGTACAGTTTTATAGTCTTCCCAGATGCCAACATACAGCTGTGTAAATAAAAGATATATGCAGAAACAGGGCCAACATACAGCTGTGTAAATAAGAGATATATGCAGAAACAGAGCCAACATACAGCTGTGTAAATAAAAGATATATGCAGAAACAGATAATCATGTTAGGAATCAGTCACAATACTTACTTTCACATACAGTTGATAGTTATATAATAATGTTTTTAATTGTGTTATTGTTTCAGTTGATTTGCGTCTATTTTAATATTGCACAAAATCCAAAATTCTTTCGGCTGGGACAAGTACCCTGTTTGGCACTTACCTACTATGACCTTTTGTTAGGTGTTCCTGTGGAAAAGCAAGAAATATTCATGAATGGAGCACTGAAAGAAAGTACCAAGTGGAGCTAATGTGTAGTTTTTATTCCCCCTCAATTTATTCCAGATAGTTTGTCACATTCCTGTAAATTAAGGGTGCAAAATATAATGATATTCAGGTTTACTTGATGATTCTCAAAAACTGGATCTGTCTTATGTATATTATGTATGTTGTGGCACGAATGTTAATGTGTACCTCTACTGGCTTGCAGGGGTATGTGGTTGGCATTTGTCTGCCTGTTAATTTTTCATTTATTTATTGGAAAGAAGTTTTATTTTTGGTTAGATTTTATTCAAATTTGGATATGTTGTTTACAATCGTAAGACCTCAGTGTCCTTGAGTATTTAAAAATGTTATATATGGCTTGTTTTTATCTTGTTTATCAAAAAAAAATTGGACTTATTTGTTATTTTAGTAAAGTAATGTCTGCTGTCACATTTACAGCTGTTGTGCTAAATATGCATAAACATGCATAAACATGCATGTACATGTTAGCCTAGTTGAATTTGTATATTTGCAGAGTTGTTTATTACTTAGTGGAATTACTATTTACATGTGATTACCGGATATACTTGGATTATTTTAATATTAGAATATCAGTACTATTTGCTGGACTTTTATTTTTTTTGCTAGAATTGTTATTTACATTACATCTGTATTACAATGAATCTCAGCTCACAGGGACAAATGGCAATAATTGATTTTACGCTTGTTCAAGGATCAATCTTCACACCTATCAATTTATAACCGTTTAGAGATATACAATGAAAGATTTGGTTAAACTGCTGCAAATGTTAAAATTGAACTGAACTTTAAAAAGTAACATCAAAGGAGTATATCCTTGCCATTGAAATTCATAACTACTTAATGTTTTATATAACCACTGTTGGTAAGCCAATAGCATTTAGTCTTACATTTCCCAAAACACTGCTACCCATTTTAAATGTTATCTGGTTTTTCCCCCTGTCACCTATTGAACAAAGAAATTTATTTTCCATAATGCACATGTGTATAACATCTTTTTCATTGTTCAATTATTTTGATTTTTAAAATGTGTGTTATGTAAATGAAATCTTAGCTAGTTTTATTTTCCTTTTTGTACGTTTATCCAGTCCTTAGCACCAAGTACTAATTATTTAAAATGTGTGAATTAATTGTGACACGCACAATGTGCTTTTAAAAGAACCAATCCTTCCTAATACTGTCATTAATTGTCTACATTTTCAAATTTGAAAATGTCTCATCTACACTGGCTAAAGCAGGGCAAAGCTCAGAGCAATGCTCCATTGATTCCTGGACTGCCTGATTCCGCTGTTGCAGACACACCAACACATGCACTGTCTAACCAGGCTGTAGATGATGCTGCAGAATCAGTCATCATTTCATCTCAGAAGAGAAAATGGGGCCCATACAATAATTGGGACGATGTGACGAGGACAAAAATAGCACGCTACACTATCGACAACAGAGTTACAAAAGCAACATGTCGATTCACTGCTGACCTTGGGCGCAAATTAGGGAAACAACAGTTAGGAGGATGAGAGACAGTACGTCAAACTGAAGAAACGGACAAATTCTGAGAGTACCTGTCTACCAGAATTACTGAGGAGAGTATGGAGTGCTGGGTGATCTCAACGGTGACGTATAGAGATGGGTTAAGGACGTACGCATGTAAGGTGTTTTGATCAAGTGCGGTGATGGCCATGGCCAAAGCCATAGTTGTGAAGCATGCGAGACACAGCCTTGAGCATTGTGGGGGTCACATTGCTCTTACCAAGTATATCACTAAATCCTTGTTTGAGGTTTGTGAAACGAAAAAGGTCAAAATGCAAGAAGCTGTTATATTAAACTGAAAGTCTTTCAGCTGTAATAATCAAGTCTAATAACCCGATACTTCAACTATAAAAACAGTTTTAATAAAACTGGTGGTGTCATACATGCTAGTTTTGGAAATATGAGTAAATCTCATACATAGTGTCCTACTTCATATTTGCATCCTTTGATAATTTTCAGTAATGTAAAGTGAAATTCATCATAGTTGCGTTGTGTCCCTTTAATTATTCATTTATTTCCCTTTAATTGTTCCTTTGTTTAAATAACAAAAAAATAAGAAGTTTGGTGATTGCAGGTTTAAATCAATAATTACTCTATTTTTAGTGCAGGTGGTTTTTATTTCACATGTACTGCATGTACAATTATGAATATGCATGTTTACTTTATTTGTTGGTAGAGTTAATCTGGGAGTCACAATTTAGATGCTTTAAATCATCCTCTAGTGTTCTACAAGAACGAGTGGTCTGAGATACCATCTCAAGATCATTTACCTCTTACTGCTGAAGTTGTAGGATCGAGTCCCGCTCAGTCAAAATATTTCATGTGAGAAAGTTTGCCAGTTACCTGTGGAAGGATGGTGATTCTACTCAGATATGTCATATATATAACCAGAAATGTGCAAAAAAACTGGCATTAAACTTAATTAAAAAACTAAATAACGGCATTGTTTGTGTATATGTATTATATTGGTACTTCGTTGAATTGTGTACCAGGGGCAGGAAGCTGCAAGTTGTTGCAATAAAATGTGCCATAATAAATCCTGCTACTGTGTATTCCACATAGATCAAGTCAAAACATTTTATTGATATTATTGCTACGAAGTCTTTGATCTTTTAATATCATGAATTGTCATAGGGTAAAAAATCAGAAGTCAGAACTTTGACCTCCTGATGTACCAATATAACAGTACAACCTGAAATATTCATTGTTTTTACAGAGAATTTTTTAAGTTCATAAAAAAAGAATGGTGTTAATAGATTATCAAGTAATTTTATTCATTTAAAATTGGAAAAATTACTTAATTATTTATACGTTTAATTAATGTGGTTTTACTATAATTTATCAGATATAACACACATTTAATAGTTACTTGCAGAAATATATAGGAATGATATATTTATGTACGGGTATACATTGTTGTTATCATTCACAAATATATGTTAAAAGCAATTCTCCAGCGTCAATGGTGATATACACAGCAGCACAATTAGATTTCAATTTTCTGTTGCTGTGCAGTATCAAATAAACCTTGATATGTGTTGCGTAACTGTTTTAATGTTTACAAAACAGGTTATACATCAAGTCTAACAAATCCTATATTTTTGTATAAATAAACAGTGTTTAAAACTGACATAGAGTTTGATGTTTCAATTTATAACCCTTCAGAAAAATGTCCGGTCACCAGTGATGAACCTAAAGTTACCTCCAGCGAAACGAGCTGGGACCTAAATAAATACATCTTAGTGGTATTCATTGGAAAACAATTTGATGATGGACACACGGACAGACACACAAATTGACTGACGGGTAACATTTAATGCAGCTTTAAATGGCAGAGGGATAAAAAGTATTCAGGGTTATCCAATTGTTATAGAAACTAGAACATTGTTCCAATCTTTTCATCTGTTGAGGAACATATTAACATACTGTACAATTTCACAAGATTACCGATTCATGGTCACAGAAGAAATTCTTTCAGCAAGATGTCCACTAATGGTACAAGAATATTCATAGGAAAAAAATCTTGTGAAAACACATTTTTGTTTTGCTTCTAGTGCTCAATAAGATATGCATTACTAATTTAATATCTCATGATTTGATTAGCTTGTCGGGACGAATGTCCAGGAGGGCTATTGCCATGACCCCGGCAGCGGCGTCTGTAGACACCCAGGTTAAACTTTTGCGTTTAGCTGCATATAAGTTTTGCTGTTTGCCTCCAATCTCAATCTTTGCATGGCCGTTGTTAAATGAGGCAATACTTCTTTTAGTTGTAAATTGTGTGTTGGTCGCTCGATTTCCGTTTCTCTCAGCTCAGAGCCATAACCCATCTGTTCCAAACATTTCATCTAGTCGTATCTAAATGTTTTATCTAGTCGCATATAAGAAATTTAATAAAATATATATGAAACATTTAAATTTCTTCCTTGAATGTATATTAACAAATCGTCAGATTGCCTGGCAAATTGTTGTATGCGAAAGTGTTTTGTCGTCAAATGGTTTGCTATCATAAAATAAATGTATATGATGAAATAATTAAATTTTTATAGTTATTCTGAAATAAAACGAAACAAGCTTTATTTTTGTATGTTTATTTTTATATACAAATATGGAACGACACATCTCTTCAATGAAAGATAATGTGATATTTATTTACAACTATTAATCTATGAAAGAGTATGTTTACATACATGTATGAAAAAAGTTTTGATGTCTTCTAGAAGAAATCCTGGTTGATGTGAAAACTGCTGTCTCTCTCTGCTCACCCTTTTCACCTGTTTAATGTTTTTTATTTGTATACCAATGAAGTCAAAGCGATTACATATACCAAAATTTTCATAAGTTGCTTTAAATATCTTGAGCTCCCATTTCCATATATATTCTTAACTTTATCAAACTATCAAAAAAGTTGTTAAGTAAGGCCAATACATGATAAAGTTAAAGAAAATGTGATCCAAATGTTGAAATTTGAATACAAAATTTACTTCTTACGATAAGTACATATCAAACATGTATTATGTAATGATATGTTTACATACCAGAAAAAATTTGTCCATGTGACACAAAATCCCAACTAAGGCCCAAGTACAGTAAATACTTTACAACAAAGTTTATCAAAACATTCAATGTTGGGTTAAGGCTTCTGTGATCAGTTTCACTAAAACATCTCAAGCTGAAATTTTCCTCTATTCAAAATTCCCCATTTCTCTAAATCATAAATTGAACCGTTCACACAATGAGCAACCACACATAATTATAGTTGGAATGCATCTTAACTTATTAGTAAAGGAAAACATGAAAAATTATCAATGTAAATGTAGTAACATTTCAAAAATTTGAGTTGAGGAAAATCTCAAGTTGAGATGTTCACTGAAACTGGTGCCGGGTACTTTTGTATTATTTGAATGTTATTGTCATGACAATGAATATATATGTATAAAGTATAAAAACTGCAAGTTATGGTCAAGAAATATAACCTAACATTAAGACCATTATAAATTAATTACTAGATTATCATCCAAATTTTTCTTAAAAACGGGGAGGATTTTATATTTATTTTTATTTTTAAAATTTTTGATGTTTTTTTTTTAATAAAAAAAGCAAAATACAACATTTTTTCTTTATGAAAATAAAAAGGGTCGGGCGGCATGAATCTAGCAATTAATTTATTATGGCCTTAAGGAAAAGTGTAAAAATTTCATATTTTTGCAACTTAACATTTAAAATACTGTTGGTAAAAATATTACATCGAGTTTTACAAAAATTGTAACCACTTTGTATTTATCTCATTTCTTCTAAGGTTCTGCAATGTTTACACATGTCATTATAAGTCCATCTGTCAGAACAGTTTGTACACATATTTGCAAACTGTTGTATGACATTGCTATCAAATTTGGAAATTATACAATTGAGAAATTTATTTGCAAATTATCAACTGTTGTGAATGATTACAGGATTGAACAGAAATTATATTTCATCTTAGCACATGCAAGATTAAATTCACAATGGTTTCATTTTTACACAAACGTGAAGTATAAATGTTAACAATTAGCCTTATAACATTAAACATTCAAACAAATTATAAACATCACATTTATAAATTATCAGGGTTCTCCACAGGAAGGAGTGCAAGCGTTGGGGGTAAGAGCACATAAACACTTTCAACACATTTTCAAGCGCTATGTAAGGCAGTCAATGAAATATATTTCCATAGTAAAGCTCGTATTAATCAGTTAGTCATTATATTTAGTATGTTTCATTTTAAGCATTAAAATGAGAAAAGATGTACAACGAAAAATAATGATTTAGCGGAAAGTAAGCTTTTGCAATTTTTTTTTAAAGAATTCAAGCGCTACGGGAATACCATTTCTGGTAGTGAAGCACTGGGGTGCCCCTGTGCTTAAATGGCCTGTGGAGAAGCCTGAGTTATGTACACTACACATGGCAGTAGATACCAGTGATACCTACTTATAGGTTTGATGTTTTTGTTATATTTAACCAACATTTTAAGAAGCAAAAATACTTGATGCCTAAAATTCAAGATCCTGAGAAAAGTCTGTGCAAACTGCTGCCAAATGTGTTTTTTTATGGATGAGGTGATACCAACACAAAGTTATCGTAAATACCAACGCGTAACATAAAACCTCACATTTCTGATATATGTGGACACTTTAATTACTCAATATTTAGTTGAAACATTTATAGCATAAATATTAATCTTCTCTAAAATGGAAGTCAATACTAATGACCTGATGCTGTTGTATCTTAAAAAGAGAATGAATGAATGAATGAATGGGGTTTTATGGCGTACCAACACATTATAGTTTATTCGACGCCAACAGGAAGATTCCAGATTCACTCTACATGTACAAAGCAACAAATTAACATACAGATTTAAAAAAATACATTAACAAATGAATATGCAGAATGAACCTAGAACCTTGATACTGCAGAACTGCTGAGATTCAGCAAATTCTAAAGTATTACTCAAATTACGGCATGCATAAGCCACAGTGATCCTATTCTTGCCATCACTCATATGGCTCCCTGGAACCATACAGGGGTTGATTAAAAAGAGAAATGAGTATTTCCTTAAAAACAGCCAAAGAACTTTTATATCTCAATATTATGTTTAAATAAAAACAAAGATGTTACCAAATGATGCATGTGAAAGACAGCATTACGGTGGTTTTTACTTTTACCTATTTTCACACGTGACTGACCGATTCACATAAACTGAAATTATTTTTGATGTGCATGATATAAAAACCTTAGTCATTGAAAATGCTTCAAATGATAGACTGACACCTAGAATAGATGTTCTGACCATTAGACTGGTTTCCGTTGGCTAATCATAAACAATCATGATGTCAGAAACGGCTTTATATCAACTAGGTCAGAAACTGTGCCAATTCTTGAAGCTTAAACTTGGTATCAAAGCTACATAGTAAGATGGTCCCAGTTCTTAAATGTTTAGAAGAAAATAAATATTTCAGGACAATCACAAATATTTCCCAGACTTGAGAACACAACTGTGGCTATATAACTTTTCCACTTTGGCTGGTTCCTATTTTGGTTTGGTTTCCTGATCGCTGACATTCCTTATATAGATGTTATCTTCAGGTATTGTCTTAATCTCATCATTCTCATACATGTAGGAGGAGGCGATGGCCAACACTGAGCTGTCTGAACTGAATGACAGTGCCGATATACTTGTCGGGTACCTGTAAAAAGCAACAAAATATCACTTTTGCTTACAATTTCCTTCTTCTTTTTTATGTCCTAACTCAAAATAATAAAGATATTTTGTTTTGCTTACAAGAAATGCCACAACCTTATCATCATGCATGTGTACATGCACTTGATGTGATAATTAAATAAAATAGTTTTGAACTTATGTATGTCAGTTGAGTAGATAAATATTACATTATCTCACCTGCATACATGACCAGAAACTTCTATATGAAACTAGAGTACATGTAATTTATTGTATGGTATCTGTCAAAGCTAAGCCACATCATGCCAAAGATACATGGTATTATACCCCACCTACTTATATCCTACTGACAACTGGCCAACCAGACCTTGACCGGCACTTTAAATACTGAGCGTAAAACAACTTCTAGTTCTATTTTTCAAGTATTTGGTATGACCCAGCTGGAGATCAAACCCATTGCCTTCTGCATGCAAGACACCCTCTACCACCAGACCACCGCTGCAGTAACTTTAGTACATGTCAGGCTCTTTGTGTGGTTGTAAAATAGGACTTTGAATTTTCCTCCGAATTCTTACGCTTCTCTCAACATCAAGGTAGCAAAAACATCTTCATCTGTATCATTGAAAGTGATTTGTCAAAGCTACGTAGCTTGTAATATGTTACCACTGTATAGTGAATAAACTTTATACAACTATTATATGTACAATTTATTATTGGTTTAAAATCTGTCAAATACAACTGCTAGTTCTAACTATTTAATTACCTGTGGAACTGACAAAGACGTTTCTTGTTAAATCCGTCCCAGATATTGACAAACCCGTCAGACCCTCCACTTGCAAATGTGTTATGTTGATTGTGGAACGCTATAGCATTAACTGGATATATCATCTCTACACCGTTCTCTTTAACACGATGACATTTGAATGCATATTTCTTCTTTTGTATTTCGGGACTTGGATCAAGATATTCCACTGCTACTCTACCTGTCAGCGACAGAAACAAGCAGGCATTGCCATACAGTTATTCTTAAGAACAAATTTCATTCAGATAAGCATTTATTTAAAAAAAATATTGAATGGCTTGAGTTTATGTTACAAACTTTGACACACAAATTAATGATTACTGAAGGTGATTTCCTTATCACCTAATTACTGTGGAGGCATAAATGTAATATTGCGCACAATTTTCAAGACAAATTTGATGGAAGTGTTTAGAAATCTTGATGTTATTTGTATTTGAAGAAAATCAAATGGCCATGATTGTCAAAAATCATTTAAGTAAAAGGTTGTCCTTAAAAAAAATCCAAGAAACAAGCAAACACTCTCACATAAAACCTTTGGATCATCTAAATCAGCAATGTGCAGTAAGTAATTTGAGGTAGAACCTTCAACCATGGAGAACGTTCAAATCAGAAAGAAAATAAACTACCATACCTTCGATAGAACTGAGAACGTAGCCCTGCTTGTTTGGGAAACAGCATATACAGCGTGTCTGGTATTTGAGACTCGACTCACGTCGCTGTTGTACATATCCCATATTACGTAGATCCCAGACCAATACTCGACGACCAGCAGTACCAACAACCAGACGATCTCCACAAACAGACATTGTGTATACCTGCAAAGATGACATTTGTATTGAATAATTATACATAAACCAACTGAAAATTATTTGATAATGTATTCATCTATCTGGAACAATATAAAAATCATCTAAGTTACCAATTTTTTTCCAAAATGTTATAAAATAACCATGATTTGTCATTCATAAAACCAGATGGAACAGATTGTGCAGAGCGCATGGTCCAGAGTATCAGAGGGTTCTGAGTTTGATCCTCCGTCACAGCTATGTGCAGTGTCATTGAGTAAGATACTTTTTCCACATAAGCTCAGCACTTGTTCTACCCAAGAAGACTTCAAGCGTGATTTGTATAAGTTGTAATAACTTGTTTCACAATCAAAGTAAAATAAAATAAATTTAAACAAAGACGAAACGAAATGAAACGTTTATAATTCTTTTAACAATAAAATATGAATAATTGTATTATACCACAGTCTATATTACCTTTTCCAACCTTGAGATAGATTTTAGGTTTATTTTCAAGAGGCTCTTACAAATGATATCTTTATATTAATTTGGAGGAGTTAAAAATTTACACATTTGCTACCTGTAATAACTAGAATTTAATCAATACACTTTATTACACTTTATTATACACATATTAATGGAACAGAAAAAGAAAAACTAAAGAAGTAAAAAGTTAATGAATTTTACAACTTTTGACAATAGCACTCTACCTTAGGCTATCCTTAAAAAAATATTTGTTTGCTGTGGTTTTTCATGTGGGTAGGTGAATTTTGATTTTGCAGAAATCAAGAAAAAAATAAGAAATGTCACTAGTAAGTGTCACATGCTCCCCCCAAATGGTGTGTGAAAATTACAATATACTTTATAATAGGCAGCGATGTATCCATGAATATCAAGATTAATGGCTGACTGGACACGCAATTTCATGGGGTTTTTTTACATTAAAGTGTGACCTTAGCTTTTGTGTAACCTTGACATCTCATGTAATGGTCTGATTATTTTTACAGATAAATGCATGTGACACATCATCATGACATGTTGATCACTTGTTTCAAGCTATTTTAAGACAAAGTTACAGATCAGACATGAAATATCAAACAACTGAGAGTGTGACTTTGACCATTGAGGAAAGGTTCTGCGTCTTAATGCGACACCTTGTCATGTCATGTTGATCAACTGATAAATTGATCAAAATGTTTTTGAAATCCATCTATGTATGATAAACTTAAAGACAAGACTTGAAATCTCAAACAGACTCAAAGTGTTGTCAAACAAATTCAAAGTGTGACCTTGACTTTTGAGATAGAGGTCTGGGTCTTACATGCGACACGTCTTCATGTCATCTTGATCAATTGAGCCAAGTTGAAGACATATTAACAGACCAGACACGAAATATCTAACAAATTGGAAGTGTGACCATGACCTTTGAGGTATGGGTGTGGGTCTTACATGCGACATGTTGTCTTGTCATGCTGATGAATTGAGTCACATGTTTTTAAAATTTATCTATAGGTGACAAAGTTACAGACCGGACACGAAATCTCAAACAGACTGAAAGTGTCGTCAAACAAAGTTAAATTGTGACCTTGATATTTGAAGGTAAAAAAAATAAAGGCTTTGAAAGTCAATTAAAATATTTGGGTAGCTGCAATATTGAGTCAGTAGGTACAAGCACAGCAAACAATTTATTTTTTAAGAACGGCCTTACAATGAACACAGGCATGTAAAGTAAACAAGTATTGATGACAGTACCACGAAATTATTTATTTTCATTTGGCTTTTATTATTTGTTTACCTTATCTGGTTGTGGGAAAGTGCCAGCACTACAGGGTGTTCTGGGGTCCCACAGTTTGACAGAGGAGTCCCAACTGCCAGTGACAACAACATTAACATCTGGGCAATACTCCACACAACGGATTGGTGCCTCATGAGTGCCAACATTAGTACCTACAATTATTAATTTCAATGATATAATTTACATTCTATAATTTACAATTAATTAATTATAGGTCATAAATATATGGAGGTCAGTTTTATTTTTGGTAGAAGACCTTGGATACATGCACATGTATAAATATCTATAAACTCATTATCACAGCCCTTTTTATCCGGGCTTTATGACTAAGGCATAACCCTACTTATGTCGTTGTGATCAAGTTTTACAGTGTTGATCTCCGCTTAAAGGATCATGCACAATAGGGACTACGGTACTTTTTATTCCTCGTATTTATTTATTTTTATGTATTTTCTTATATGCAAGCGGAAACAAATCAAACAATAAAATTATACTGCAGACAATAATTGTATTAAAAAAGTTGCATATAATAAACCAAATGCTACAATAATATCAATCAAATTCGGAGGTGTATGAACATTTTTTAAAGCCAAACTATCAGTACTATTAAGCACTTTGATTTACTCTTGATTTGCTGTACATCAAATAATACATTTCCAGTTTAGTCTGCAAGTACACTTAAATTTGGTCTAATCAATATGTATACAGTTTGTTACACAGTTCCTACATCCTTAGTAACATTTCTTCTACTGAAAATGGTCCAAAAACAAGGATGGAAGAGTTTATTATGAAAATTGAGCAAGATATGGGTTTATACTGTTTACTGTTTTATATGAAGGCAGTTTATATGCCGTACTCAGTCTGCAGAGAATCTGGCTATTAATCTTGGAGTCACGAGTTTGAATTCTTGCCTGACCACATTCTCCACTACAACTGATAACATCTCTCATTGTCATTCATCTCTCCCTGCTGATTCAAGTGGTAAAGTTATCAGTTACTCAGGAGATGGAGTGCTCCAGTACTGGTTAACCTACCAGGATCTAAAGAAAGTGTGGTTATCGGTAGGTTAACTGATTTTCTTTTAGCCCTTGATATGACATAAAAACAACACTAAATATTCAAACAAACAAAGCAATACTGATACTGCAATTGGGAAAACGAGACAAGGCAGTGGTCACTTCAAACTTTTTTTTGTTAAGTTCAAAGTTAACATGTACTGATTAACATTTCATACAAATAACTTGAAACCAGAACTTACTGCGTGTCTCGACTTCTTACGCTCAGATACGAATCCAATTCTTTTAACATTCATGAAGTATGAAGTAACCTGTACTATCTACAAAGTAAGGAGGCCCATTGCTTTGTATTGTTTTGTTGACATGCTGTCTCAAAACTAAGATCATTGGGCATAAATCAGCTTGGGTAGGACAGTGAAATATAAATATACCTGACAATAACATTCTTCTTTTATTCATACTGATATATATTCTGCCTACCTGTGTTAGTGTTGAAGTCGTATACTTTTAGTGTGTTGTCAAGCCCACCACTGTAACAGTGAACTGCATCCTGTAAACAGATATGCCATGTTATCAACACTGTATTATTCAGGGTAATAAATGATATATTATCAACCAAAATATGTTGAATTTCCTCTCGACAATGTTAAAATTCAAATTAATACATTGAACAATCTCATTAAAATCAGATCAACTTTAGCTTCAATACTCTACTCACAGTAGATCTGATGGGCACGCATAGAGGGTCATCTCAGATTGACCTTTCCGCCAACCAATCAGAGCATCGCTTTCATGATTTTGAAAGTGAAAGTAGAAGTCTATTTTTACCAAAGAAAAATCTATATTTAGTTTATAATGTGGATTATCATGCATTTATTATTTTTACGATAAAAACATCATAGGGCGATCACAATGGCCGAATCCACATGCAGGAAATAGCACTATGTGATTGACAAGTGTATATATTATATGCAATTTCTCTTTCTTGAATGTCAAGTGTATCTATCAACGTCATGTTGTTAATCTGACTGGCTGAATTGTTATGAATATTAATTACATTAAAGGTCAATTTGAGGTGATCTCCTATGCATGGTCATCACATCTACTGTGCATAGCGTATTGAAGCTAAAAGTGATCCGACTTAAATGAGACTGTACATTGATTAGGTTACAATGTTACTTAAACATATGTATTATTAATTCCATCATATGTATGTAATTTTTAACCCTTTACTCCATAGATACGTGTTTTCCCGCACCAATCACAGAAGGCCTTTGAAAACAGTGCAGGAAGAGTTCATATTGCTCGTAATGAGCAATCTGAACACTTCCTACACTGTTTTCCACTTTCTCAGTTAATATAAACATAATCCACCCATTGCTGATACGTGGTGAATTAATGCTTTCAATATTAAAGGTGTCCAAAGGCGTCTATATGAAGTAAAGGGTTAAAAGCTATCAAGTTTATCCAGCTATTGCACTTGTCAACAAGCAATTTATATAAACATCACATACTGAACTTCAATAAATACCACCGTTTTACTAAAAAAAATTAACAATTAAGCTACCGCTACCATTGATTACATACACATACATGAATGTTCTTGACAAAGTTGACAAAATTCTAGCACATGATATAAACAAATGTATACAAGGAACTTAGGAATGAAAAAAAGCATCAACTTTAAACATGGATTACTATGAACTGGTTTTATGGCAGTTAGTTTTCCTGGTAGTTCTAAACTGATAAAAATGTTCACCCCATTGCAAAAGTATGAGTAACACGATTTTGTGTCGGACTACTTATTATTATTTGCCGGGCTTCTGATTTTTTTCCACTTAGTGGACTACCACATAAATTCCGTATTTGTCCTCTCCTTCCTAGAAATTGAAGCCTGCTACATGTTTTTAAGTACACTAGAGCAAGAAGTTGATATGCATACTGTAAGCATTCACTGCCTCTACATATTTTTGACCATGTGTTATGAGGCTACAAAATGTTATTATGAATAGCTTCATGCCAGGGTACATATATTGGTGACTAAATCAAGGATACAAATAGAAATTTATTTTTAAATATATATATGTCAGAGTATTAGTACTTAATTAGTATGATTTGAGTCTTTACACATGGGTTAATAACGGAAAAAAATAAATCTAATCCTATAATATGCAAGATTATTAGTACTTAATGTTTAGCATAATATTTTATTTTACCCACATGAAAACAACAATCAAGGACAGGAGCTGGGTGATTGTATTTCATACGCAGATGATTGGCAATCACATCATACAGACGAACAGACGTGTCCCATGATGAGGTGAGCAGGAACTGGTTTGAGTTTGGTCCAAATTTCACTGAGGTGATGCCATCAGTTGGTGGATTTTTCAGCTGGAATTCACTTGGAGTCTCGGCCATTTCCTGCAGGAAACAAGAACATACAGGAATTTCAGCAAAGTATCTTACAATTTATGACATAACAAACAACTCGATTTGCGGTTGTCGTTTAATGTGTGAAAACATCAGGTAATTACAAGCAAAGGACACCAGAGAGCATGTTGTAAAAACAAACTTTGTGGTCGTTGGAATATGCAACCATAAGCCACATATAAAGCTTTTGAACCGACAATACATAATCTTAAATACATTTAGAGATAATAGCATTTGACATAACATTCAGATGACAATTTAAAACAATTACGTTAAGCATAGCACATAGAAACCATAAAATCATAAACATTAAATCTTGTCACATCTGATATATTAATAAAAAATAAATATATAATAAAACTAATTTAACATTAAAGGAAATTAAAAATTTAAATGAACAAGGTAGATCTAGTTATGACTATGACTAGCAAAATATTTGGAAACTAAAACAGTTTAAAAATGGTATTTAATTTTATTTCATTATTAACAATAATTTATAAAAAGTTAAAAACTGAGAAAGTGATGTTAATCTTAATTGAAGGCTAAAAAAAGTATGAAAGGAATAAAAAAATAGAATGAGACCAATAACACTATTGTGTATACTTAAGAAATGTTCTAAAACAATATTTATCATCTCAAATCAGATTTGCTGTGACCTGATTAATAACCCTCCGGCAGATGCAATAAAAATTATGGGAAAGCAAGTAAATTAGAGCATAAGATTATTAGCATATCACAAAACACAATTTGGCTTAAAAGACACCATGTAAATATACTGAAAAATTTTAAACATAAAAGCACAGAAGCATAATTTAAGCATATTAAAGCACATTTCAAACATACAGATGTACATGCATACACATAATACAAACAAACATTTATAATTGAAACTAGAAGAAAAAAGCACTGAATTTGTATGCTACCTACAGTGTATTGTTTATACAGTATACCTAATACCGCAATATACCTATTACCGTGAATGCCTGTTTATAAACAATCTGGGAAGACATGTGCAAAGCTCCAACTTCCGTTAGCGTCGGCATTTATTTGCATTTCGTATCAGCAACTGTTTATTACTCAGCATACTTGAGTAACCTTATTACCGTTTATTATTGATGCCATTCTTTACCTGGTTGAAACAAATTTAGATTCGCAGTATTAGGTATGACCAGTAGAATGTCGGACGAAGCGTACCACTGCCTTACCGTACCAGGACGAAGTGTACCAGTTTCTAGGACGAAGCGTACCACATATAGATTATATAGGGAAAATTTAAAAATATTTATGTTTTGTTTGTTAAACTGTTCAAATGTGTATTATGTTATTTTTTTTATCTCTAGACACCAATAAATAATAAATAATATTTATGCATTTAACCAATACATAATATTCATGAATTAAAATACGTCTCTGATTTAACTACATGTTGTTTTTTGTTTTTTTTTATATTCCAGTGTTACAGTATATCTTTTATATTGTATTATTTGGTAAAATAATATACTAATTAAGTATTGAAGTTATTTTAATCAAGATGTGTAATTACAAATTTGTAAGTATTTAACTTATTTTAATAATGTGTAATTACAAGTTTGTACTGTTTGAGGATCTTAATTGGCAGCATCGCAAGTGTAATACTGGTAAACGTTTTGTTCAAATATCTTTTCAAACATTGTAATGTGTAGTGATTAAAGCGTGAATATGAACTACCTCTGATACTGGTTAATATCAAGCGTGAATATGAACTACCTCTGATACTGGTTTATACAGTATTATCTAATGTTCATCTTGTCTAATTTACATTGATAAGTATTACAATATAGCGAAAATATAGTGAGAATAATAATAAATTTTGAATAGATCTAGTATAATTTTGAAGACATGTATTAATTATTTATTTGTATTTTTATTGTAGGGATCACACATGCTCAGTATCGTCAGTTGCAGAGGGGGCAGATCAGTCTGGAATGGTCTTGCGTTGAATGTAGATCAGCATCAACAGTGGTGATGGTGGACACCACATACTCCGCCGAAACTGACATCACAGACACAATTGCTGCTGACATCACAGACACAACTGCTGCTGACATCACAACTAACAGATCACAGCTTCAACTTCCACCACTACCCACAGAGCCAGACTCCACGATACAGATGGAGCCGCCACGTATCCCAGACACGTCATTCAATGTGGAAGTCGACCTTCAACATCCACCCCGAAATGAAGACGAGTAAGTAATTTAAGTAATTTAATCATCGGGACAAATATGAAGACAAAGATGAATACACGACTTCGAAGCTACTGAGAGATTGTAGCAATCTGATAGGTCATGGTCCTATTCCCAGAGTTGATGACCACGGCGAAGATGAAGAGTTACCATTTACTCCATAGATTATGAAAACAGCGTACGAAGAGTGCATACTGATCGACGAGTTATGATTTTATTATGATATATAAAATTGTTGTAATTATTGAAATTTCAACAGTGAATGAAGAAAAAAAAAAAAATGTATGTATGTATGTTTGGCTATTAATTATAATTATGTGCTATATGTAAAATGTGCTTAATTTATGCGTTATTATGCAAAAAAAATAATATGCTTATACAAAACAGAAATTGAAATAAACCGATTTAAATGTTTTCTCGTTCTAAATAACTTAAAATTACTATATTGTACTGCTTTTACAATTAATCAGGTTTTTTTTTCATTCAATTAACCTGATAATACCCATTACTGTACTACTTTCTTTTTGTCAGTTTGCTTTAATATACGACTGATTTGAGCAAACGATACTTGTTATTCACACCTAGTTGACAATGTATTATTGAGCGTCGCACCAGGTATTTACTACTATATAATCTATATGTGGTACACTTCGTCCTGAAATGGTACGTACAGACAGTGGTACGGAAAGACAGTGGTATGCTTCGTCCTGCACCCGACCAGTATACTACAGATTCATTTTGATTTTCATGCAACAAATTTTGACTTGCAGCAACAAATGCATAATTAGAAGGAAAAAAAGGATTTATTTTATATTATTATTGTTTTAACAGTACATGTATATGCACATACATGCAGAATATATTATACATCAATCTACTTTTATGGTTACATAGGCCTACAAGTTTTGCCCATGATTCTGACAGTCACGAAAACACATAAAATATTTAATAAATTCTGTTCATTATAAAAGTGCCGGTTTTAAAAACAGAATTTAAAACACAAAACAAATATGAACATTTTAAATCAAATTAATTTACCTTAAAATTATTATTACGAAGAATATGATATGTTTTTTTGCATCGAGTCTTAATCCAGTTCGAAATGAGTTGTGCTTGTGATCCGTGAGAACCGCTGTGGCTCAATTCGCGCTTTTATACATATTCATTTATTTGCCTTCGCTGAGTGGTACAATAAATAGCGAAAAGGACCTTTTTTACGAAAAGGACAGAAAAGAAGATTTCTTTTCGATAAGGAGCGATTAAATCAACATTTCTTTATCAGATTGTATATATTTGTTATTTTATTGAAAATAACGTTAAAAAAATCGTACATGCGTATTTTTAGAAAATTTCATTGACAAATTAATGTTTTATTACCAAAATTGAATCATCCATGTATTGAAATGGGGAATAGGTTTTACGAAAAGGACTTTTTTGTGCGAAAAAGAGCGATTTAATCAATATTTCTTTATTTTGATACTTTCTTTTATGTTATTATTGAAGAAAACATTAAATAAAACTTACAAGCGTATTTTCAGAAAAGTTCATTGTCAAGTTAATGTTTTATTACCAAAATGAAATCGTCCATGTATTGAAATGGGGAATTGGTTTTACGAAAAGGACTGATTTTAAGAAAAGTGTATGTGTATCATTATCATTATCATTAATTATTATTATTATTATTATTATTATTATTATTATTATTATTATTATTATTATTATCATTATTATTATTATTATTATTATTATTATTATTATCATTATTATTAATTATTATTATTATTATTATTAATAATAAAACTTTGCGAGGTAACATATTCATAGGTTGCCGACACACTTTAAACCAGCCTTTTATTTTTATTATCATTTATATTATATGATGTGCAACCATCATCAATGCAGCGACACTGGATACATATATATATATATCCTACCGATGTCGGCATATTGTTCCATGTTTTGCGATCTTGCTCATTGATGCCTTGACATGTAAAGTGTACCCACGTCCGACAGACCTAAAACTCAATTGAATGAATTCCTAAATATGTAAAGGAAAGAAAAAGAAGAATATAAAGAAGATTAAGTAGAGAAACGTAGATTGAATAATAATATAGAAGAAGAAATAACGTAAAAATCTTGATTAGCTATAAGAATAGTGAAATTTTAATAAAAGAAGAAGAAGAAGAGAGAAAAGAAGAAACATAAAAAGAAGAAGAAGAGAAAGGAGAAAACAGCAAACGTTGATTTCATGGTAAACTATAAAAATAATAAAAATTTAATAATTAATATACTTAACGGCTTTTCTAACTCCACACTTGTTTTTTTACTAACATCTCTGTCAAATATTAAAATATCTCAACGAATTTTATGCACAATGTTAACTGATCATTTTATTACAAGAAAACATGACAATAATAACGATCGGGTGTAATATCAATGCTCAACACAAGTTACAATAGGACAACCCGTAAAGTCAAAAGTCACAAAATGATCACCTCAATACCGATTATGTCCGCCCTGTGCTCTGATGACTGCTGTACAACTGGAGCGCATGAAAGTGATGTAGTTACGGATGTACACCTGAGGAATGGCATTCTATGTCCGAACCAACACGTTTTCTAGCTGCCGTATAGTTCGGGGTTGCTGACGAAGCTGTCGTACCCGACGACCAAGTTCATCCCGTAAGTGTTCTATGGGATTCAGATCGGGAGTCGTAGAACACCATGGCAACACACGTATGTTGTTTCTGGCCAGGAGAGTCTGATCAAGACTGATCAATTTTATATGTTTTCGACATATAAATCATCACACAATACATTTGTATCAATTTGGTAGGTGTACCACTTTTATATAATTGACAAGAGACAAAAAGCACGAAATGCACGTGGATCTCGGAACAGGTATATAATCTAGTTTACGGTCAACTTTATCATGGCACAATTTTTATCATCATGTATAATGACAGCAGACGTAAATTCAAAAACTTATTTCTATAAATAAAAGAGATATTTCAAAAATAAAAGTGTGGAGTTAGAGAAGCCTTTAAGTATATATATATATATATATATATATATATATATATATATATATATATATATATATACCATGATAAGATATAATAAACTTTAAATATAAGATGAAGAAGAAGAAGAATATAGAAAAGAAGAAACATAAAAAGAAAAGAATAAGAGAAAGGAGAAAACACCAAACGTTGATTTCATGATAAACTATAAAAATATTAAATTAATTAATATATATATCATGATAAGATATAATAAACATTCAATATAAGAAGAAGAAAAAGACATTATAACATACATAAACTACATCAAATATAGTTTAGAAAAATCCTATTGGATAGATTAGTATACGTTTCAAATATCAAATATCTATTTGCCCCTGCTCTTTTAATATATATTTAGTTTTAAAATGAATATACCATAATGCATAACAAACACTATATAACTGGTGTAAGTTTTATTTAATGTTCTCTTTAATAAAATCATAACAGAAAACAATAAAATAAAGAAATATTGATTTAATCGCTCCTTTTCGTAGAAAAATGTCCTTTTCTTAAAACCAGTTCACAATTTCAATACATGGATGATTTCATTTTAGTAATAAAACATTAATTTGTCAATGAAATTGTCTTAAAATGCGCGTATACGATTTATTTAATGTTGTTTTCAATAAAATAACAAATATATGCAATATTATAAAGACATGTTGATTTAATCGCTCATCTCCTTTTCTGTCCTTTTCTTAAAAAAGTCCTTTTTGCTATTTAGTGTAACCGCAGTCCGAATGAAGACTCAACAAATCGAGAAGAACCATACAAGCACCTGCTGGAATCAATTTCCTGTATCAGATTGTCAAAATGGATGTCTGTATTTTGTTATTCAATCGAAATATGTGTTATTTATGGATCCAACGGACAAAATACATATTGTTGGTGCTAACAACATTGTTTTGTTTATCAGTTAGTGTGACAAGTAGTTCAGAATGTAACAGTTTACCGTGTTATAATGGAAAATGTAAAGACAATGGAACGGTTTGTGAATGTTTTGATGGTTGGGCAGGGGCTTCCTGTTCCCATTGTACAGGGAGAATAAGGTAATTTTCATTTTTTTGAGGCGCAACATTTTCTCGCATCTCATTAGTATCGTAGGATGATGGTAGTTGAAATATTTTTCTCATTTATATGCACTCTATAACTGCTCAAGAAAAGTAGTTCTTGATTTTTATGTAACTGTTGGATGCTTCTCTTGTATACCTAATACCATGATATACAGGTCTATTACCACAAATGTCCGTATAATAACACACTTGAGTAACTTCATAACTGTTTATTATTGATGTCATTATTTACGAGTTATGGACAATACGGCCTCACACAAATCCGGCCCTGCTACCAATCCGACCCCTAGACAAAATGTCCTTGGTTAATCCGGCCCCATTTAGTATGGTCAATCCGGCCCCACTTTTATTTTATAAATTATAGCATTCATTTTTTTGGTATTTCTAGTTAATAGGGTAATATACTGAAAAGTTATTATATAATTTGAAATGCACATAATAATTACTGCGGGATTGTTATTGAAAAAATGACTGGTAACGGGAATTACATAGTACACATATAATAATCAGTGATTGTTAATATTATATAAACTGTTTTTTTCTTAACCACAGGTTGTTTGGTTTATTATAAAATGAATTTTCATCTGTTTTTCAAATATTTTGTTTGATATGCTTTATAGTCATAACTATGTTATATGTTCATTATTATTACCAACATCATCTTTTCTCATTTGAATTAACAAGTTTCAATCAATTTCACGCAAAAAGTAGATTCAGGATGTAAACCGGAAGTATTGTGTATACCGGATAAAGCCTCGGTTCATCTTGAGTCGATGCCGCATTCAATGCTTTGAACATTGTCAGAAGCACTTTTCATTGAATGTGACATTTAAACAGATAATAGCCAATAGCAGTATTATTCTCGCGAAACTGTATATGAATATATGTAAATTTGCATACTACCACTTTCAACCAAGTCTCCTAAAATATTATTACCGTATTTTCCCTTATAAACGCCCCCACTTTAATAACCGTCCCCCATCTATTTTTCTGGAAAATCAAAAAATAAAACGTATATGCGATTTGAGTGCGTATTCGCCGTCTTTCCCTGATCGATTATTTTGTTACACAGACAACAATTAGCGGGATGTTTATTACCTTTGAACTCTTTAACCCATTTTTTATATCTTGGGTGACCACTTAACCACTTTTGGTTGAACAAATACTTCCCCATATTTGCTGTTTAATACTAGTAAAAATACCGTCTGCCAATTAAAACATTACAAAACGTTGACAATGCGGTTAGTCTGTGTACGCTGAAAATCATTGTTCCACGTTGATAAGAGCAAGCGTCCAAGTGATTTAAAGTGAAGAGTACACTAACCATAAATTCGGATATTCCAGTACGCAGACTAGTAATTTCATACAGATTTTCAGCTTTTTTTCATCCTATGTCGATTATTTTATTCACTCTCAAATAATTCTGAACCACTTTTTCGGGGATTTAAGGTTTTTTCCACGGCTTTATTGGTTTTATTGTATTTTTAACTTTTGTTAAATTTGATTTTTTTATCTTTTATAAACGCCCGCACCTTGTAAAATGTAATGCCCAGGGGGGGGGGGGGTTAATTAGGGAATATACGTTATCAATAGTTTTATAAAATTCAGTAAAAAAAACATTCACATCTAATGGAAGATATTTAAAATGGTATATAAAAAATTATTGATGAAATCCTATTTAAGTGACTACAAACAAACTGCATAATTCCATTGCATGTATTGAATGAAATAACACGTTTGCTGTTGTCTCTTTGATGATTTTGACATCACCATGCGTCAGCTAACATCAAAGGGATATTGTAAAGGTGAAACATACATGATTTCAAGTCCTTGAAAGTGACATGTTTATGTCATTTCTTTTGAAAATTGAAGCATGTTGTTGGATTACGAAGTAATATGGAGGAAATATATCAATTTAATAGATAAGCCAAAGATATATAACCTGTATGAAAATTTTATATTAATCATTTAGTTCAAGTTTCGTTGATGGTGCACAGATCTGTGAACAACTATTTTTTACAAATGTTATGACTAACGCAAACAATTCCGGTCCGACATCAAAATAAAATCTATCCAGGTTTGATCACTTTCCTTAGTTAATGTCATTAATATTGTAATTAAAGTCATTGTTAAAATAATCAAACAAACAAGTAATACTGCACGTTTTCATCAAATATTTTAATGACACAAACAATTTTAAGTTCGAAAGTCTCGGCTTTGATCACTTGAAAAAAAACATGACACAAGCAAATAACACATTACGGCTAGCACTTACAAAGCAAACACAACCATATTGATGAAAAAATATGGGTTGCTGATCACACATCGAATGCATGTAAGGTAGCGATAGACTCTTCCGAAAAACTCCCCTACTATCGGTTATGGCTTAGTCAAAATTGACCTCCTTTCACCCTGGCAGCAGGTGACAAAACAATAAAATGATATTGCCGCAAGGCGTATTTCACAGCTTATTAAAGCATGATAAGGGTCATTTTATACGACCGATGGAAAATATCTGGACTGATATTTTATTAAATTTTGAAAAGAAAACCGGTTTTGAACAGTAGAAATCGGTCCAAAAACTGAAAATAGAGTGAATTTAGAAGCCCTGATATACATTTATGTCATGACCAACTAAAAATTATCCATAGATTATCATTTATTTGAATTAGATTATAACTTCTTTATTTAACACTCAGACTCCGACTTCAAAGGTTTAGGTCACAATTTAACTTTGTTTGACAACACTTTTAATCTGTTTGAGATTTCATGTCTGACCTGTAATTTTGTCACCTATGGATAAATTTTAAAACCACTTGGCTGAAGTTTTCAGCATGACATGACAATGTGTCGCACGTAAGACCAACACCCATACCTCAAAGTTGAAGGTCACACTTTGAGTTTGTTTGACAACACGTTGAGTCTGTGAGATTTCATGTCCTGTCTGTAACTTTGTCATGCATTGATGGATTTTATTTTTAAAATATTTGCTACAAATGATCAACATAAAATGGAGATATGCCGCACATAACACCAAGACTCACACTTCAAAGGTCAAGGGCACAATTAAACTTTGTTTGATGGCACTTGCAGTCTCAGATTTCGTGTCCAGTATGTAACTTTGTCACCTATGGTTAAATTTCAAAAACACTTGGGTCAATTCATTTGCTCAACATGACGATGTGTTGCGCATAATGCCCACATCCATACTTCAATGGTCAAGGTCACACTTGAGTTTGTTTGACAACACTTTGAATCTGTGTGAGATAAGTGTCCGGCCTGTAACTTTGTCATGCATAAATGGATTTTATAAATACTTGCTACAAATGATCAACATAGCATGACAATGTCTCGTGTGTAACACTGAGACTCCCACTTCAATGGTCAAGGTCACAATTTAACTTTGGACAACTTGACGACACTTCCAGTCTGTTTGAGATTTGGTGTATGTCTGTAACTTTGTCACCTATGGATAATTTTAAAAAACACTTGTCCCAATTAATCAGCATGACACGGTAACATGTCGTGCATAAGACCCACACCCGTTTCTCAAAGGTCAAGGTCATGTTTTGAGGTTGTTTGACCACACATTGAGTCTGTGTGAGATTTCATATCCAGTTTGTAACTTTTTCATACATTGATGGATTTCGAAACCACTTTGCTCAATTGATCAACATGACATGAAGGAGTGTCGCATGTAAGACCAAGAATCTTTCCAAAAAGGTCAAGGTCACTATTTCAATTTGTTTGTTATTTCGTGTCTGGTCTGTAACTTTGTCTTATATGAAGGAATTTAACTTGGCTCATTTTGATCACGATGACATGACGATGTGTTGCACGTAAGACCCAGACCTGTACCTCAAAGGTCAAGGTCACAGTTTGTTTGACAACACTTTGAGCTTGTTTAAGATTTTAAGTCCGGTCTGTATCTTTGTCATACATGGATGGTTTTATAAAACACTTCGCTCAATTGATCAACATGACATGATGACATATGAGCCAGAATCTTACCTCAAAGGTCATGATCACACTTTCAGTTTGTTTGATATTTCATGTTTGGTCTGTAACTTTGTCTTACATGGAGGGATTTAAGATAGCTTGACACAAGTGATCAACATATAATGGTGATGTGTCACCTGCGCTTACCTGTAGAAATACCCAGACCTTAACATCAGAACTGAGATGTCAAGGTTACACAAAGGTCAAGGTCACACTTTAATGTAAAAAAAACAAACCATGAAACTGTTTAGTCAGAAACATCAGTCCATTACTCTTGATATTCATGGATACATATAAATTCCAACCTATTATAAATATATTGTTATTTTCACAGACCATTTCGGGGGCATCTGACACTTACCAGTGACATTTCTTGTCTCTAACTAACTATCTTTTGATCTGTATTCATGAGCTCATTGGTAAATCCATATATCATTGTGACAAGAAATTATAGAAAGATGACATGATGGGCAAAATTGTGAACAAGCGAGCCATCCCTTAGGCCATTCAGGCCTTTGATATAAAGAATGAATGAATAATGTTTTAAGGCGTATCAACACATTAAAGGTTATTTGATGCCAAAAGGAAATAGGGATTCCAGGTTCACTCTACATGTTCAAAAACAACAAATTAACATACAGATTAAAAAAATACATCAACAAATGAATATGCAGAATGAACTTAGAACCTTGATACCTGCAGAACTGCAGAGTTTCAGCAAATTCTATTGTATTACTCAAATTGTCGCTTTTTTCGACATGTATGAGCCACAGTGGTCCTATTCTTGCCATCACTCATATGGCTCCCTGAAACCACACAGGGGTTGATAATTTAACCACAATAGTGAACATGACAAAAAAATGATAAAATGAACATGACACCCATTTGGATGTTCCTGACCCTCTGCAGAGATCAACACTGATTCTATTCTTAGCCGGAATCACACGGGCTTTGATATAAAGATAAATTTTGTTGATATGTATCTCGGTATGCTACAAATTATCAACATAACATGCAACATTTCTGTGGCAAATTTATATCATTTTTGACAATAAAATAGTATTTTGCGATTCTACTCTAAACCCAATGATGAGAAGATTACCGTACTGGTGATAGATCTGCCCACTCTGTAGATCTGTCCACAGGAAATCAATACAGTCTCATGTGGTGGTAGAATCTTGTAGCTATTGTAATGCGGTCTGTAATCACCCTCTCTAAATATGTCATAATTTGATGTTCCATGTGTAATATAGGGAATTTTTCTCCTGCGTGGTACATTGGAGCAAGACATTTGAGATAACTTAATTAATAATAGCACTTTTTTTACCCATGATGATTTTTTTTAAACTTTTATAGAAGAAACTGTTTCAGAGTTCAATGTTATTTCATATTTTAGATAGTGTGTGCCAGACTGTACTATCCGGTAATACAGTACTGTCATGTTGTTACAAGTTGGAGCATCACTTTCTGTGCTCTCAAGTATAGGTTACTTACATGAAATACTTCAGTCAAGTCCCCGATCATATGAATAATCATGTTTATATAAAACCCAAGATGTACATATAAGTCATGTTTATAAAAAAAAGCATGGACATAATCATGTTTATAAAAAAGCATGGACATAATCATGTTTATAAAAAAAGCATGGAAATAAATTATTAATCACGGTTTAAAAAAAGCATGGACATAATCATGTTTTTAAAAAAGCATGGACATAATCATGTTTATAAAAAAAGCATGGACATAAATTATATATATCATGTGTTTAAAAAAAGCATGGACATAATCATATTTTTAAAAAAGCATGGACATAATCATGTTTATAAAAAAAGCATGGACATAAATTATTAATCATGTGTTTAAAAAAAGCATGTACATAATCATGTGTTTAAAAAGCATGGACATACTCATGTTTTTAAAAAAAGCATGGACATGATCATGCTTATAAAAAGCATTTACATAATCCTGTTAATAAAAAAAGCATGGACATAATCATGTTTTTGAAAAAAGCACAAACATAATCCTGTTTTTAGCTCACTTGTGATCGCCTGGGGTCCATCGTAGGTCGTCTGTCGTTAACTTTTAGCTTTTAACAACTTCTCCTCTGAAACTACTGGGCCAATTTTTATATAATTTCACAGAAATGTTCATTGGGTGACCCTCTACCAAGTTTGTTCAAGCCAACTTGATTCGTCTAAAAACATGGCGGCCAGGGGGTGGGGTTAGTATACTATATAAGCTATAGTAAAAACTTTAAAAATCTTCTTGTCAAAAACTACTGGCTCGATTTTAAAATAACTTCACAGAAATGTTCCTTGGATGACTCTCTACCAAGTTTGTTCAAGCCATCTTGATTCATCAAAAAACATGGCAGCCAGTGGGGTGGGTTAGTTTTGATGTCAAATTACTCCCCCTGTTTTGTCTGTATAAAGCAATTATTATAAGAAGAGGAAATAAACTCTTTAAATAAACTTTGTTTTGCTATTATTATACAATATTATACTAGATATAAGTTTTAAAAGATAATTCATCATAAAAGATGAATGATACACTTATAATCAATGATTGAATATTATTCAAATATCATTAACCATTTTAATGTAGATGTTTTTATGAATATAACAGTCAGAGTTTTTATGGTTCAGACAGGGATGGTATGCTGCTTCATAATAAAGCAATATTCTACTGGCCTGATTTTGATGTAATTTCACTGACATTTACCATGGGTGAACCTCTACCAAGTTTGAACTCTTCTAAACAACTGTTACATCTTCAAAACAAATCAAAATTCTAACTACTTGCCCATCTTATCTTTCTGGAATTTTGAGCTTACATGTATTATATAATCTACTTATGTTGGGTGGCTCAAGGTCAGTCAGGTGAGCAATATAGGGCCATCTTGGCCATCTTGTTAAATAAAGCATGTACATAATCATGTTTATATAAAAAAGCATGGACATACTCATGTTTATAAAAAAAAAAAGCATGGACATAATCATGTTTATAAAAAAAAGCATGGACATAATCATGTTTATGAAAGAAGCATGGACATAATCATGTCTGTAAAAAAGAATGGACATAATCATGTTTTTAAATAAAGCATGGACACAATCATGCTTATAAAAAAAGCATTGACATAATCATGTTTTTAAAAAAGCATGGACATGATCATGCTTATAAAAAAGCATGGACATAATCATGTTTTTTTTAAAAAGCACAAACATAATCATAGCATTAAATAAAACATTTTTAAAAAAAGCATGGATGTAATAATGTTAATAAAAAAAGCATGGACATAATCATGTTTTTAAAAAAAGCATGGACATAATCGTGTCTTCAAATAAAGCATGGACATAGTTATCATTTTTTAAAAAAAATCATGGACATAATCATGTTTATAAAAAAGCATAGACATAATCATGTTTATAAAAAAGCATAGACATAATCATGTTTTTAGATAAAGCATGGACATAATCATGTTTTTAAAAAAAGCATGGACTTAATCATGTTTACAAAAAAAACATGGACATAATCATGTTTACTAAAAAATGCATGGACAAAATCATGTTTTAAAAAAAGCATGAACATAATCATGTTTTTTCAAATAAGCATGGACTTAATCAAAGACATTTACAAACTCAAAGATGTAGACAAAGTCATAGACGTGGACATAATCATAGACGTGGACATAATCAAAACATGGACATAATCATAGACATGGACATAATCAAAACATGGACATAATCATAGACGTGGACATAATCAAAACATGGACATAATCATAGACATGAACATAATCATAGACATGGACATAATCATAGACATGAACATAATCATAGACATGGACATAATCATAGACGTGGACATAATCAAAACATGGACATAATCATTGACATGGACATAATCATAGACATGAACATAATCATAGACATGAACATAATCATAGACATGGACATAATCATAGACATGAACATAATCAAAACATGGACATAATCATTGACATGGACATAATCATAGACATGAACATAATCATAGACATGGACATAATCATAGACGTGGACATAATCATAGACGTGGACATAATCAAAACATGGACATAATCATAGACATGGACATAATCATAGACATGAACATAATCATAGACATGGACATAATCATAGACATGGACATAATCATAGACATGAACATAATCAAAACATGGACATAATCATTGACATGGACATAATCATAGACGTGGACATAATCAAAACATGGACATAATCATAGACATGAACATAATCATAGACATGGACATAATCATAGACGTGGACATAATCATAGACGTGGACATAATCAAAACATGGACATAATCATAGACATGGACATAATCATAGACATGAACATAATCATAGACATGGACATAATCATAGACATGAACATAATCAAAACATGGACATAATCATTGACATGGACATAATCATAGACATGAACATAATCATAGACATGGACATAATCATAGACGTGGACATAATCAAAACATGGACATAATCATAGACATGGACATAATCATAGACATGGACATAATCATAGACATGAACATAATCATAGACGTGGACATAATCATAGACGTGGACATAATCAAAACATGGACATAATCATAGACATGGACATAATCAAAACATGGACATAATCATAGACATGAACATAATCATAGACATGGACATAATCAAAACATGGACATAATCATAGACATGAACATAATCATATACATGGACATAATCAAAACATGAACATAATCATAGACATGGACATAATCAAAACATGAACATAATCATGTTTATGAAAAACCTTACCAAGACTCCGAACATGTAGCCGGAAGAAGTTGGCTAACCAGTTACATGTACGGTTAACGCGAGTTGCAAGCCCTATTTTATCAGAAATTAAATATAATCAATCATACTTACGGTGAACATTTATGGAAACGTGATCACTGTTTGTGGCATTGTAAATTGTGATGATGTTTTACTTGAGGGTTGTCATCAAGTGCTACTTCATTTAACGACTTTCCTCTGATAAAATTACATGAATGTTTGCATAAGTTTGATCAGCCATGTTGGTTGACTTTCCACTTGTTTTACTATCAGCCATTGTTACTTGTTTACATTGTCATAGTTAATGGTTTCCATCTTTTTTACCTATATTTTATGTTTTTCAGTCTTGTAACACACTGTTGTATTTTCCTTTTCATTTTTTCATACTGTATGCATGTGGTTTCTAATGTTGCTTTCATGCCATTTGTGTTTTCCAATCTTGTCATATCATATCATATTATATCATATCATATCATATCATATCATATCATATTATATTATATTATATTATCTGCAGCTTACATATTAGATATTGCCAGCCTTTTTTACATACATTTTGTATTTTACAATCTTGTTTACATACCTTTTTAGCTCGTCTTTTTGAGAAAAAAACGAAGAGCTATTGTCCTAGACCATTCTTAAGATTACATAGCTATCTCGGATAATAATTGAGATATAAGTCTGACTACATCTGTTAATTTAAATTTGTTGACAGTTTGATTAATGTAAAGGTCAAAATACAATATTTAATTATTGATTTATGTAGTTCATAATTTGAA
Organism: Panopea generosa; assembly: GCA_029582155.1. Lineage (NCBI taxonomy): Eukaryota > Metazoa > Mollusca > Bivalvia > Adapedonta > Hiatellidae > Panopea > Panopea generosa. Next base: position 22,866,763 of record CM055908.1, on the reverse strand, counting down.
AATTAAGTTTTTATATCATTCAGCATGTGTATTCCTATACTGGTTAAACCGTGTTTTATGATCTGATAACTGAATGTATTTACAAATTCTCAGGGGTGTAGGGGATGGAGGAAAGGGTCTGCTGTAAATCAATTCATTCACATCTGTCCTGTGTAAACATTCCTGAAGATTAAGGCTAATTAACACCTCTCTTTGAAAGTGATTTAGAAGAATACAAACCGTCTGCATAATGTCAGGTTCTATATAGTTGTGCCTTACCATGTGTACTCATATAAGTGTCCATTGTCTAGAACACAACAGAACAGTAACTGTTAACCATTTTATTTTTGTTCAAATCTTCTATTCTTATTTTTTATAAAACAAAAATAATATGAGTTGAGAGGATATGACATAATAGGGTGTGTAACAGATCACAGAGAAATAATGAAAAAAGATATAAAATAAAGGCAATTAACGTTTTGTTTACTTAATATACATGTTCGAACTCATCTTATTACAAGTATGTCTCAAAACAATGTCTACATTTAAATAAAACTTATAATTTACTTTACATATCAGTTGTACAGACAGAAGCAGAGTAGACTCAACTGTTTCGGAAGCTGATTGTTAGTGTATGTTGTCATATAGTGGGAGTAATACATTTTCCAGATTGTGCAAATATATACTTTACAGGTGTACCAATTTATGGGGACTATATTTCTGACTTTTTTTTGTCTCTGTCATCATGTTTTCCATGTTTTCTCTATGTTCTCCAGCATATCAATATACTTTTGATTGGATTGGATTCTTCTGATTTACAGTGCTGGTTTTATCTTCTGGTTTACAGTGCTGGATTTATTCATACAGTCCATTCCCACCCTATAATGAGATACCAATATTATTCAATATTCTAAAATATTGACAATAAATTGTTATACATAATATTATGTTCACATGTCTATAAAATAATGTTTATAAGGCGTAATATGGTAACACAAATTGTTTCACTTCTCTTTCTTTATATAACATAATGTGTTATAACATGCTGCGGTTTCAAGTTATACATATATTAAAGAAAAAATAGATGTTTATAAAGTTTGTATTTATTTCAAATAAATAACAAACAATGATAAGATATTTAAAATTCATAACAATAATAGATAGATATGTAAACATGATACCTTACATTGCAATGTAGTCCTCCATCTCGCCTTATTTTGCTTTATACAATTTGTTTATTACACAGGTCCCTTAAAAATGTTATAAAAATTAAGGGAAGAATCTGATCTGCTATCAGATATCAAAAATGGAACAAAACAATTTTGTCCAGGTCTCAAAATATCACCCCAAGTTGATAGGGGTGTAGCCATTTTCCTATGTAGTTATAGTCGTCTGCTAATCAGCTGGTAGTGTGATGAGCTCCTAACCTCACTTTGATAATGGAATGTCTGGCATGCATATAATTTGAGAGAGGCCTATGATCCTGGCGTCATCGTCGTCCACTGGTTAAAGTTTTATATTTAGCTCAGCTTTTTCTCTGTTTCTGAACAACAACTCATGAAACGGTGACATAACTTCATATCATGTTCTACAAACAATGTATTTAGCTAACTTACCTAAATTTACATACTTTGGGCTCTAAAACCTTCGGTTAAAAGTTTTCTGTTTAGCTCGGGTATGGTTAAAGTTTTATGTTTAGCTCAGCATTTTCTCTGTTTCTGAACAAACTACTCATGTTTTGGTGATTGAACTTCATAAACACATTTATATTATGTTGTAGAAACAAAGTATATAACTAACTTACATAAATTTCCATACTTTGGGCTTTAAAACCTTACGTTAAAGTTTTTTGTTTAGCTCGGGTTTGAATTTTTTTTTTATTTTTATTTTTTTTATTTTTTTTTATTTTTCAGTAATACTATTAATTCTGTAAGCTGATCACCGTCAACTAAAAAGAAGTTTACATCACTGACCTTGACATATTTAGTGGACTTTCCTGCCCGAGCCCAACCAAGCCCTCAACCTGCTGCCCAAATTTTTTATTTTTTTAAATTTTTTTTTGTATTAAATGAAATTCCCTGCCCCATTTCAACTTTGTTACCAATCCAAAGACCCTCACCCCTATCCCCCCCATCCTCTCCCATTTCTTTTTTGTTTAAGTTTGTTTTGCATTAAATCAAATACTCTACACCATTTCAAATCAAATACAAATACCCTCACCCGTATCGCCCACCCCACCCCATCCCCGCCCATTTTTTTTACAATAAGTTTTGTATTTAATCAATTACTCTGCCCCATTTCAACTTTGTTACCAACCCAAAGACCCTCACCCCTATCCCACCCCACCATCCTCTCCCATTTTATTTTTTTTCTAAATTTGTTTTGCATTAAATCAAATACTCTGCCCCATTTCAACTTTCTTACCGACCTTGGTTTAAGGTTAAAGTTTTTTTTATCAGGTAATATACCTATACAACCACTCATTTGATATAAATGAAACTTTACACATGTGTTCAGCATCATCAGTGGAACACACAGACAAGAACCATAACTCTGGGTTGCATTAGTTACAGCCCCATTTGGATTTAATTTTTTAATCAGGTAAGATATCTATGTAACCACCCATTGGATATGAATATATAGAATATGGTTTGCCAATCTGTTTACATACCACTTGTGGCTTCCAGTTTTGTGAAAGGCCCCAATTCAAGGACTGCATTTTTAAATGAATTAATAAAAATAATATTTTATGGACCTATATGCGACTCAGACCAGTAGTCCATATTAAGCCATTAGAGGATTTAGGTTTTTTATATGGTAGTATATAAGAAATACATTCTGTTTCAAAAAAATTATATTACCACTACAGCTCTGATATTTATTGTAAATGTTACACTTTGCTACAGTGTGATAAAACATTATGTTGACATGGAGGAGACCTTGTTTTATATATAAGGAAACGAGTTGGTTGACATAACTGTGTGCATGAAAACCTGATATCTACAGACTAACAGATCATAAAACACGGCTTCAACTATGTTTGCATGGCGCAGAGACAGGCGATGCCATGCTTCCCAGCTATATATTTATTTATAGAAAATTCTGTTAACAACTATCACTTGTTATGTAGACAATTGAATTGCCAGGTCAGACAAAATAATTACTGGTGATAAAATAAAAGTTGTTATTCAGACTTTGAATAATAACACGCAACATATTTGTTAACCGGAGAACAGCCATTTTGTTTGTGGATTGGCTATGGGTATACTTTGAAATATACATGGACAGTATATAAATACCGTTTATCCTTTGATAACATGCTGAATTTAATGTTATATGTAAATTTTGGTATTGTTAATACCGCAAGTGCAGTGTTTAAATTTAAAATATTAGCCATTAAACATGACCTGTCATTATTAGTCATTAAACATAACCTGTCATCCCTCCAATGCAAGATTTTTTACATCTCCAAGCTTTATGGTCATTATTGGTATATCTCTTATATATTGTCTAACTGGAAGTATTTTGCAATAACTTGTCACAAACATTCTCAATATCAAGACAAGGGTCATGAGTTTGAATCCCAAACCGGCCACAGTCTCCGTGATGATTGATAAACGACATTGTGTCCCATTATCATTTGTCTCTCATTGCTGATTCAAGTGGGAAAGTTATCAGTTACTTGCGGAGATGGGGTGTGCTCAAGTAATGGTTAACCTTTCAGAGTCCCAGGAAACAGTGGTTAGGTTAATTAGTTATCTGTTAGCCCTCGATTGCATAAAAATGACACGAAATATTTAATCAATCAATCAACATCAAGAAGATGTGCAGCGCATGTCACAAAACTTGTCTGCTCTAAAAACCGTAAAGGTTTTGACTTGAGGCAAGGGCTGAGAGTTGGGAAGGGATAAATGTTTTTGTGACATCTAGTTACTTTTGGCTTGAAGCAAGGGCTGAGAGTGGGAAAGGGATAAATGTTTTTGTGACATCTAGTTTTTTTTTTACTTGAGGCAAGGGCTGGGAGTGGAGAAGGGATAAATGTTTTTGTGACATCTAGTTACTTTTGACTTGAGGCAAGGGCTGGGAGTAGGCAAGAGCTGGGAGTGGGGAAGGGATAAATGTTTTTGTGACATCTAGTTACTTTTGGCTTGAAGCTAGGGCTGAGAGTGGGGAAGGGATAAATGTTTTTGTGACATCTAGTTACTTTTGGCTTGAAGCAAGGGCTGAGAGTGGGGAAGGGATACATGTTTTTGTGACATCTAGTTACTTTTGGCTTGAAGCAAGGGCTGAGAGTGGGGAAGGGATACATGTTTTTGTGACATCTAGTTTTTTTTTACTTGAGGCAAGGGCTGGGAGTGGAGAAGGGATAAATGTTTTTGTGACATCTAGTTACTTTTGACTTGAGGCAAGGGCTGAGAGTAGGCAAGAGCTGAGAGTGGGGAAGGGATAAATGTTTTTGTGACATCTAGTTACTTTTGACTTGAGGACTTGAGGCAAGAGCTGAGAGTAGGGAAGGGATAAATGTTTTTGTGACATCTAGTTACTTTTGACTTGAGGCAAGAGCTGAGAGTGGGGAAGGGATAAATGTTTTTGTGACATCTAGTTACTTTTGACTTGAGGCAAGAGCTGAGAGTGGGGAAGGGATAAATATTTTTGTGACATCTAGTTACTTTTGACTTGAGGCAAGGGCTGAGAGTGGGGAAGGGATAAATGTTTTTGTGACATCTAGTTACTTTTGACTTGAGGCAAGGGCTGGGAGTGGGGAAGGGATAAATGTTTTTGTGACATCTAGTTATTTTTGACTTGAGGCAAGGGCTGGGAGTGGGAAAGGGATAAATGTTTTTGTGACATCTAGTTACTTTTGACTTGAGGCAAGAGCTGAGAGTAGGGAAGGGATAAATGTTTTTGTGACATCTAGTTACTTTTGACTTGAGGCAAGGGCTGGGAGTGGGGAAGGGATAAATGTTTTTGTGACATCTAGTTACTTTTGACTTGAGGCAAGAGCTGAGAGTGGGGAAGGGATAAATGTTTTTGTGACATCTAGTTACTTTTGCCTTGAGGCAAGGGCTGGGAGTGGGGAAGGGATAAATGTTTTTGTGACATCTAGTTACTTTTGACTTGAGGCAAAGGCTGGGAGTGGGGAAGGGATAAATGTTTTTGTGACATCTAGTTATTTTTTACTTGAGGCAAGGGCTGGGAGTGGGGAAGGGATAAATGTTTTTGTGACATCTAGTTACTTTTGACTTGAGGCAAGAGCTGGGAGTTAGTTACTTTTGACTTGAGGCAAGAGCTGAGAGTGGGGAAGGGATAAATGTTTTTGTGACATCTAGTTACTTTTGACTTGAGGCAAGAGCTGAGAGTGGGAAAGGGATAAATGTTTTTGTGACATCTAGTTACTTTTGACTTGAGGCAAGGGCTGGGAGTAGGCAAGAGTTGGGAGTGGGGAAGGGATAAATGTTTTTGTGACATCTAGTTACTTTTGACTTGAGGCAAGGGCTGGGAGTGGGGAAGGGATAAATGTTTTTGTGACATCTAGTTATTTTTGACTTGAGGCAAGGGCTGGGAGTGGGGAAGGGATAAATGTTTTTGTGACATCTAGTTACTTTTGACTTGAGGCAAGAGCTGAGAGTGGGGAAGGGATAAATATTTTTGTGACATCTAGTTACTTTTGACTTGAGGCAAGAGCTGAGAGTGGGGAAGGGATAAATGTTTTTGTGACATCTAGTTACTTTTGACTTGAGGCAAGGGCTGGGAGTAGGCAAGAGCTGGGAGTGGGGAAGGGATAAATGTTTTTGTGACATCTAGTTACTTTTGACTTGAGGCAACGGCTGAGAGTGGGGAAGGGATAAATGTTTTTGTGACATCTAGTTACTTTTGACTTGAGGCAAGGGCTGGGAGTGGGGAAGGGATAAATGTTTTTGTGACATCTAGTTACTTTTGACTTGAGGCAAGGGCTGAGAGTGGGGAAGGGATAAATGTTTTTGTGACATCTAGTTACTTTTGACTTGAGGCAAGGGCTGGGAGTGGGGAAGGGATAAATGTTTTTGTGACATCTAGTTACTTTTGACTTGAGGCAAGGGCTGGGAGTTGGGAAGGGATAACTGTTTTTGTGACATCTAGTTACTTTTGACTTGAGGCAAGGGCTGGGAGTGGGGAAGGGATAAATGTTTTTGTGACATCTAGTTACTTTTGACTTGAGGCAAGGGCTGGGAGTTGGGAAGGGATAAACATTTCCACCAGGATATACTGCTTGTGTGCCTAATTTTCAGTACAACTGTGGCTTGTGTTTCTAATTTTCAATACAACTGTGGCTTGTGTGCCTTATTTTCAGTACAAGTGTGGCTTGTGGGACTATTTTTTCTTGTGTGTCCAGCTAAAGAAGGAAATACCTTGGAATGTGTATAGTATCTTGTTTATTCTATTAACAACACAATGGTGTATTTTCTATAACAAAACACTGGTTTTTATACTATAACAATGAAGTGTTTTTTATTCTCGATTTATAATACGATGTTTTTATATGTTTTCCAGACTTTCTGGGCCCGAGGGAGTGATCAGTGATGGGGTAGGGAACTATTCTGAAGACAATAAATGTATGTGGCTGCTAGAACCAGACCCTCCTGGGTCGCCCATACGCTTCTCTACGGACCAGTTTGCTACAGAATGTGGATGGGACCATCTGTATATATTTGATGGTGATTCTGTCTTTGCTCCAGTTATTGGTGCTTATAGGTAAATAGATATGTTAAACCATAAAAGAAAACTGAAATGTTCCAGTATTGTCAATTGCATGGTTAGAATTAAAATATAGTCGTTTTCACCCAGTATTTTCTGTTTTAAAGTTAAGAATGGTTTTTAAAATCAAAACTAAGTATATTGTCTTTGTATAGCTTTTGATTTTTGGCAATTTTTTTTTAAACTTTTGTCATACATGTGAACATGTGGAGAGCAAGCTCTTTGATTGCAAGTTTGATTATGGAGATAACCATTGGTGGTAATACTAATGCTGCTTCTAGTACTGCTAGTCAATTTATTTCGAATCTGTTTGAGGGATATTCATTTTTTTAAATATTTTGTAAGTTGTGCAGAAGTGCTTATACTCAATGTCAAATTTTAGTTGGACATTTTTTTTTTTTAAATAATTTTAGACAAAAGTCAAGATTAGCATTATTTTTTAAAGTTTTATTATTTGTAAATATTTGTGTTCATAATATTTCTGTCACACAGTGTGATATTTAATACACTGTAATAGTAAACATTAAACATGTATATTGTGGTTTCCTTCCATGGATCCGGGAAATCGCTTTATAACGGGACCCGAGTGAACTAATACGAAATTTTACTAAGATTTGATTGTTGAATGTTAGTAAAAAAAATGGGGAAAATGTTTTTAATCTTTAATTATTGGATGTTAGTGTATAGGTAATCTGATATTGTGCCTATTTATGTCAGTGTACATATCAAATAATTAGTATTTTTATTTTCAGAATGGTATTAACACCATTATCAACACACATCTAGATATATATGGCATGTCCAGTTTTATTGTTAGGTGATGACCCTCTTTCTGCATATAAATATGTGTTTGGCCAGAGCTGGGCTTAAACACATGACCCTAGTGGTGAGAGGTTAGTGGTTGGCTGTTTAATATTATGAGGAAGTTAGCTGATTACAAAGAAATGAAGGCGACTGTAATTTATGTGTTTATGCTTTCAGTGGTTTAGTGCTACCAGATATAAATGTTAACAAAAGTTTATTGGAGATTATCGCCTACTCCGGGAAGGCATACCTGTACTTCTACAGTGATGCGGCATACAACATGACTGGGTTTAGTCTTAAATACAGGTAAGGTGTTGTTGTCCTTCAGCAGCCCACTTTGTACAGTAACACTGGTGCTGTAGTAGATAAGGGAAGAATCAACATTAATGTGTGATGGTTCCTTGACAATGAAGATGAAAGTTATGGTTCTTAGAAACTCATGATTCATCTTATCTGTGTATTTGATACTCAGCACTAATGATTCATCTTATCTGTGTATTTGATGCTCAGCACTAATGATTCATCTTCTCTGTGTATTTGATGCTCAGCACTAATGATTAATCTTCTCTGTGTATTTGATACTCAGCACTAATGATTCATCTTCTCTGTGTATTTGATACTCAGCACTACTGATTCATCTTATCTGTGTATTTGATGCTCAGCACTACTGATTCATCTTCTCTGTGTAATTGATACTCAGCACAACTGATTCATCTTCTCTGTGTTTTAGATACTCAGCACTAATGATTCATCTTATCTGTGTATTAGATACTCAGCACTAATAATTCATCTTCTCTGTGTATTTGATACTCATCACAAATGATTCATCTTCTCTGTGTATTTGATACTCAGCACTAATGATTCATCTTATATGTGTATTTGATACTCAGCACTAATGATTCATCTTATCTGTGTATTTGATGCTCAGCACTAATGATTCATCTTATCTGTGTATTTGATACTCGGCACTGATGATTCATCTTATCTGTGTATTTGATACTCAGCACAAATGATTCATCTTATCTGTGTATTGATACTCAGCACTGATGGTTCATCGTATCTGTGTATTTGATGCTCAGCACTAATGATTCATCTTATCTGTGTATAAGATACTCAGCACTAATGATTCATCTTATCTGTGTATTTGATACTCAGCACTAATAATTCATCTTATCTGTGTATTTGATACTCAGCACTAATGATTCATCTTATCTGTGTATTAGATACTCATCACAAATGATTCATCTTATCTGTGTATTCGATACTCAGCACTAATGATTCATCTTATCTGTGTATAAGATACTCAGCACTAATGATTCATCTTAACTGTGTATTTGATACTCAGCACTAATGATTCATCTTCTCTGTGTATTTGATGCTCAGCACTAATGATTCATCTTATCTGTGTATTAGATACTCAGCACTAATGATTCATCTTATCTGTGTATTTGATGCTCAGCATTAATGATTCATCTTTTCTGTGTATTTGCTTCGATACTCAGCACTACTGATTCATCTTCTCTGTGTATTTGATACTCAGCACTAATGATTCATCTTATCTGTGTATTTGATACTCAGCACTAATGATTCATCTTCTCTGTGTATTTGATGCTCAGCACTAATGATTCATCTTATCTGTGTATTAGATACTCAGCACTAATGATTCATCTTATCTGTGTATTTGATGCTCAGCATTAATGATTCATCTTTTCTGTGTATTTGCTTCGATACTCAGCACTAATGATTCATCTTATCTGTGTATTTGATACTCAGCACTAATGATTCATCGTATCTGTGTATTAGATACTCAGCACTAATGATTCATCTTATCTGTATATTTGATGCTCAGCACTAATGATTAATCTTTTCTGTGTATTTGCTTCAATACTCAGCACTTATGATTCATTTTATCTGTGTATTCGATACTCAGCACTAATGATTCATCTTATCTGTGTATGTGATACTCAGCACTAATGATTCATCTTATCTGTGTATTTGATACTCATCACAAATGATTCATCTTATCTGTGTTTTTGATACTCAGCACTAATGATTAATCTTATCTGTGTATTTGATGCTCAGCACTAATGATTAATCTTATCTGTGTATTAGATACTCAGCACTTATGATTCATCTTATCTGTGTATTAAATACTCAGCACTAATGATTCATCTTATCTGTGTATAAGATATTCAGCACTAATGATTCATCTTATCTGTGTATTGATACTCAGCACTGATGATTCATCATATCTGTGTATTCGATACTCAGCACTAATGATTCATCTTCTATGTGTATTTGATACTCAGCACTAATGATTCATCTTCTCTGTGTATTTGATACCTGGCACTAATGATTCATCTTATCTGTGTATTCGATACTCAGCACTAATGATTCATCTTCTATGTGTATTTGATACTCAGCACTAATGATTCATCTTCTCTGTGTATTTGATACTCAGCACTAATGATTCATCTTATCTGTGTATTTGATGCTCAGCACTGATGATTAATCTTATCTGTGTATTAGATACTCAGCACTAATGATTCATTTTATCTGTGTATTTGATGCTCAGCACTAATGATTCATCTTTTCTGTGTATTTGCTTCGATACTTAGCACTAATGATTCATCTTATCTGTGTATTCAATACTCAGCATTAATGATTCATCTTATCTGTGTATTTGATACTCAGCACTAATGATTCATCGTATCTGTGTATTAGATACTCAGCACTAATGATTCATCTTATATGTTTATTTGCTGCTCAGCCCAAATGATTCATCTTATCTGTGTATTTGATACTCAGCACAAATGATTCATCTTATCTGTGTATTTGATACTCAGCACAGATGATTCATCTTCTGTGTGTATTCGATACTCAGCACTAATGATTCATCATATCTGTGTATTCGATACTCAGCACTAATGATTCATCTTATCTGTTTATTTGCTGCTCAGCACCAATGATTCATCTTCTCTGTGTATTTGCTGCTCAGTACAAGTGATTCATCTTATCTGTGTATTCGATACTCAGCACTAATGATTCATCTCTGTTTATTTGATACTGAGCACTAATGATTATCTTATCTGTGTATTAGTTACTCAGCACTAATGATTCATCTTATCTGTGTATTTTTTAATTGTTAATCTCAATATCTAAATTATGTACGAGCTGCTTTAAAATTATGTTTTTAGAATTGTGTATACTGCTTTATGCTGTCATGGCAGTGTGAAAAAGCCTCAGTTCATATGTATATAATCAGTGTTCTTTTACCCCAAATATCCAGCAAAATTCGGCTCCATTCTCCCCTCAAAATAGTTTTTTCTCCTAATGTTAGAAAAATTCCTGTAATAAGTGGTGTTTAATGCCAGTTAACAGTTTAAAACAATGAAGAACAGGGATGTTGACCTTTTAACTGTTTTAAATATACATACTTATGATTTCTTTTCTTTTTTAATTTTATTTTACGACCTTCTAAAATTCTCCAAAATGCTCATTTTCCCCCCTTCAAAAGGCACCGACCCCCTCCCCTAAAATTAAAATAAAACAGTGATAATACACATGTTAATCTTGAATGCTCCAGGTAAATACATTTTTATCTGACTTTCTAATATGCTTCATCACAAAACTAACAATAACCTTGAAACCAAAAGACAAACTCCATGTAAAAGTTTTTTATGTAGAACACATATAACTAGTGGTACAGCCCTTGTATCCTCTCTTCATGCACATTTATGTACTATGTTCACTATTTGACCTCAAGTGACCTGTTTATGCAGAAAACAGCAGGGTCACTCATCCTCCCACCGAGTTTTGTCCCAAGTTTCATGATGACAGGTCAGAAGTTATTGTTTTACATAGATAATAGTGCGCAGGGCTTTCCCTAATTTTGTGAGTGATGGTGAAATGTTCAAAGAAAAATGGGTTGTTTTTTTGGCATAAAGATTGCATAACCCATACTGGTTGCATTTGCTCCAAATTAAATATCACTATTAAAGCAAAATATGTTTTAAATGGTAGATCCTCAGTCCATAATAGCCGGCAGTCATAACAGGAATTGACAGGCAAAATCCCCAGCCTTTAGGGAAAGCCCTGAGTGGGTACCATTTCTGTATTGTACTAAGCAAGCTGTAAGAGCTGAGATTTTTTAGAGGTTCTCAGTACGTCATCCGTTGAGCTGCCATTCAATGTAATTGTTTCAATGTTTTAAGTTCCTGTGTATACAAATATTACAGAAGAGCATAACCATACATGCATCTATTTCAGGGTTGGTGACTGTCCATTGAATTGTTCGGATGTGGGGACATGTGTAAACAAGACGTGTGTCTGTGACAGTCAGTATATGGGCGAGTATTGTGAGATACAGAAATGTCCAGATTCATGTTCCGACCAGGGTCAATGCATTGAAGGGATTTGTCATTGCAACGAGACGTTTAAAGGTAGATATTATTCAATAGAAGTAAACAAATAAAAACAGACCAGAAATAGAGCAACATGTACAAAAAGTTGTTGTCAGTTTGATATGTACAACCAACTTTGCTGTCAGTTTGCTATTTACAATAAGGTTTGCTCCAGTTTATTATGTACAACACAATGTGCTGTCAGTTTATGTACAATAATGTTTGCAGTCAGTTTCTATGTACAATAATGTTTGCTGTCAGTTTGCTATGTACAGTATGCTATCTGACAGACATTGAATTTGTTCCCTTTTTCAAACTTTCTCTAACAGAATGATTACTGCCATAAGATTACCTTTTAGGAACCAACACAGCCACTTAAGTTTCTGAAAATTTTATAAAATGAACTTAGAGTTACCAGTAGCATTTGACGTTAGAAATAAGACTTATCATACTTGAGCGACTGCAAGTGATTTAGTCAACTGTTTACATATTAACTTATTAGCCATACTTGCTTAAATGATGGCATTGTGATACATTTTAGGCAAAGACTGCAGCCTCTCTGTGAAACTGGAAACATGGACAAGTGTTGATAACCTTAAACCTCCAGACGGACGCGCATCGTCTGCTTCTGTTCTTATTGGAGATGAATTGTGGGTAACTGGTGGATATTCGTTTGGGACATCAACAGACTTTCTTGTTGTGTAAGAATTATATTTTTCATTCTTGTTTGTAATAATTTGTTTGTTGCTTGTTTGAAAATGTACATGTCATATTGCTTGAGAAATGTTGACTTTCTTCTGTATGATGTTTGTATGAATACATGAACATGTTACTGTATACTGGAATGTTGAGGTACCATTAAGTTCTGTTTCTTAGACACGAAACTAGTGCAATATGGCTATAAGAATAAATAAAATACTTGAATTAGAAATTTAACAAAAATGTTAAGAATAAGTACAATCCACTTCTGATATTGTTTTCTGCAGTGTTTTTTTTTTTTTAATGTGTATACTTACATCGAAATCACCAAAATATGCCCTAGATTCTTATTTGTCTGATTTTGTTCGTACAGGTATAATATTACATCACGATTGTGGCGAACAGTAAATCCAGTATCCACTGATAATCCAGCATTTCTTTACGGGCATTCTGTCGTCAAATACAAGGTTGGTATTTATTATTAAAGTTATGTAAGAAGTGAAAATGTGAGAATACCCTGAGAGAGGACATATTTCCCTTTCCTTGCATTTTATAAACTTAGGAAATAATTGAATAAGGAGGGAATATTTGATCAGAATCATAGTTAATTATTTAGTATGCAGGTACCTGCTTGTGTTTATTCCCCATATAATTTTTATATATCATATCATGGGAGTGGGGAGACAGACAGACAGACTGACTGATGGGTAGGTGGGCTGATGGACAGGAGGCAGGCAGACATACAGAGGGGGGAAAAGAGGGAGAGAGAGTAGTACACAATATAGACAGAGGGAGGGAAGGAGAGAGAAAGAGAGAGAGGGATAGAGAGAGTTATAATCAAATAATAGTTCCATGATGTGGTCTTGAATATAAACAGTGGTTGGTTTATTGTAGGATTGCTTGTACCTGTTTGGAGGTGTGTCTGGGAAGCACATTGAGAGTCAACTCTGGATCTACAACATGACAGAAAACAGGTGGTTGTACCATGACTATAATGAGACGGAATCACTGGCCGGGCACACTGCTGTCGTTGTGGGCAATGTCATGTATGTGATATTTGGCCACAGTCCAGTGTATGGGTACATGAATAGAGTTCGTGAGCTGAATTTAGGTGAGTTTTTTGTTTGGAGGTGAAAGAATGTGAACTTACTCTTATGGATATCAGATAACTTAGAGTTTGTATAACTGTTTGTTTCAGATTTTGGAGAAAAAATCAGCTAGTCACGAATGTGTGATGTCAGAAGGAAAGTTGTGGTCACAAGTAGCCTCTTATTCTCAAATAATGAGTGAATTATTTTCTATAATTGAATACAAACAGGTCAATATACTTTAGTCCGAGAAATTAAAAACATTTTGTAATAATCTGCTTACTTTATTCAAGATAACTCGGTAATTCATCCCAAGATATGTTATAAGTTAATCTTGGTGAATGCTCCTTGTGGAGATAACAGCCTTGGTAAGTATTACTTGTGGTGAACAGAGCATATGTATTTGTTCTAGACAAGAAGCTACTATAAAACAATTAGTATTAAAGTAAAAAGCTTGGCGGTAGTGCAGCGGATAAAGTGTTGACCTCGGGCTAAAGGTTGCAGGTTCAGTTCCAGTTTGACCCATTGTCTCTCAAAAAGCAATATTCAGTTCTGGTATTATTTATGAAGCAGAATCAAGAGCAGTTCATATAAGCTTTGGGCTTTCTTCACAATTGAGCTAAAATAAATTAATATAAACTATAAGTATAAGGAAATCTCTAGATATTTAGAATCACATGATTGAACATTTTTCTAAAGCAGATTTGATTTTCATAAGAATTTTATGCTAACGCTGATTTTCTTCCTAGCAGATGATAAAGACAGGACAATCACATTAGCGGAGACATCTGGGGCACTTGTAAAGGGCGGATATGGTCACTCTAGCGTGTATCATAACAAGACAGGAGAGATATTTGTGTATGCTGGCTACATATCCGGCAGTACCACCCAGTACTCTCTTACTGACAAACTGTATTCCTACCATCCGGTACTGAAACACTGGTAAGACTATTTCTTTCTGTCCAGTGGTAACCTCCAAGTATATAATAGGAATCAACATTTAGCGGTAATGAAGTGAGTGATGACTTTAAACTAGACCATCTAGAATTGATGGTTCTCTCTGCTTACCATAAAGTCTGAAGCACCATTATGCAGTATATAGTCACTTAAAACAATAAAGTTAAAAATTAAAACATTATGGTATTATATTTTAAACAAAATGTCACATTTCCATTCCGTTTTTATGGTCAAGGTCAGTGAAGTTATCTACAAAGTCATTGTCAGATTGAATAATGAATGCTGTATAATTTATTCAGGCAATTGGAATAACATTTTATAACTTTCGTTTTTAGGAAAATTCTTGCCAGAAGTTTTTCCCCACGTTACCTGCACTCTGCGGTGTTGCTAGGTGACCAGATGCTGGTATTTGGCGGTAATACCCACAACGATACCTCAGTCAGCTATGGTGCTAAATGCTACTCACCAGATTTCATGGCCTATGATATAGGTAGGTGCTTGTAAATGTGACTAGGCCAATTGATTCAGAGACGCAATAACAGTTTCTCTGACCATCAGTTGTCTGCCTGTTCATCCATCATTTATTACTTTTGTGCCGGCTTGATAAGCTAAGTCAGTAGCGCATCTGACTATCAGTGGTCCTGAGTTTGAATAGCTGTTTGGCCACAGTTTCTGCAGTGATTGATAAACGACATTGCATCTTATTGTCACTTGTCTCTATTGACTGATTCAACTGGAAAAGTTATCAGTTACTTGCTGAGATGGGTGTGCTCTAGTGCTGGTTAATCTAACCAGGATCCCAACCAGAGTGGTAAGGCTAACTGATTGTCTATTAGCCCTAGATGACATAAAATGATGCTAATATTCAAACTTGTTTTGTTGTGAGCATGATTATTACCTGGCTTGAGTCAAAGGCACTGTGTGTCTGTCATCCATCATGGTTTTTTTGTCCTTTCAGTATATTTGCATAAGATAAATTTGATAATTTTCAAAATGCTTTCTTAGATGTCATTATATTTGCTTGATTGTTTGGGATGTATGTAAACAGGATCTTGAATTTATTAATAATAATATAATTAATAAATAGAATTACTTTATTGAGATATTGTGTTGAGGGTCTTCCGTGGCCGAGTGGTCTAAGGTGCTGTCTCAAGATCACTTACCTCTCACTGCTAAGGTTGTAGGTTCGAGTCCCACTCGCTCCAAAAACTTTATGTGAGAAAGTTTCCAGTTACTTGCGGAGGGACAGTGGTTCTACTCATTCTGACACAGCCTGAAGCCTTCCTCAACCAGTACAACTGGATATGCCATATATATAACCTGAAATGTGTTGAAAATGGCGTTAAACTCCATTAAAAAAAAAAAAAAAGAAAATACTTTATTGAGAGTAACACATTTAGCAGTATTAAATCTTCCATGCAGCTCTCCATATAGTTACATGTATTTTCAAAATGATGATTGGTAACATAAATGATAGCAACCAGACACAAGGAAAAGATTCAAGGATGTTTAGAGCGAAAAAAAAAAGGAAGCAATTTTTTTTTTATTTTCCTTTTGTAATACATTTAAATTACATGTTGAGGTCTTTCTTCTCATTGCCTTCATACAGAAATAAATATAAAAAAATACTGACTCATTTGAAATCTCCTTTCTGTATGAGTTCAGATATGACTTTAGTGATATATGTGAGATAAATTATCTGTCAATTTCATGTTTTAGAGTGTAATTCCTGGAGATATATCACATCCGCTGCGCTTCCACCAAACGCTGCCAGATATGGGCACATTTCCCACACCTATACAGAGTAAGTACATGCATCAAGTTTTTATCTTACCTTTTTGAAGAAAAAGAGTGACATAGCTGTTACTTTTCCACTGGCGTAATTCAATATTAAGTTTTATCATTAAGCTCAGTTTCTCAGAAACAGTTTGACCCAATCACCAAGTCTAGTCTATATTGGTGGATGAGTAGTCGTGCTCAAAACCATGTTCAAAGCAGTTTTTTGGGCAACATTGACTGCTTTGGATGAATAATTTGGCCTACACAATATTATCTTTTTAATGCTTCCCCCAAAGGAGAGAAAGCATATAGTTGCAGCTTTGTCTATGCGCCCATTTGTCCATGCTTCCCCAAGTTCTTGTCTGGGCTATTTCTTTACACCCTCTGGTTGGAATTTTATGAAACTTGCTAGGCGCATCATAACCAGGTGCAGATGCGCATATTGTCTTTGTGTTCTGGTTCGATGATTTTTCACGGAGTTATGGCCCTTTGATTCTGTCTGTGACCAAATTCTTGTCAGCGTTATTTCTCTACATCTTGTTGGAGTTTTATGAAACTTGCTAGGATGTATCACTACTAAGTGGTGATGCGCATATTGCCTTTGTGTTCCAGTTTCTTGATCTTTCACGGAGTTTTGGCCCTTTAATTGACCAAATTCTTCTCTGCTCTATTTCTCTACAACCTTTTGTTGGAATTTTATGAAACTTGCTTAGATAACAACTTAATCTTTATAATGAAATCAATAATTAGATCCATCATTGAATGTATATTTGTAATAACAATTTGCTGAAATGTTTGATCACGAGTCATGACCTGTTTCAAAGTATGTTGTACAATGTATTATATCACGAAATAAAAAAATAATGTATTGACTTTTCTTTAAAACTCTCAAAATTACTTCCCCCATTCAATATCATTACCATATGGTACAGAGTCAAACACTCACTTGGGGGAGCATCCATCGGTTCCATCGATATTTTCTTGTTTGTGTTTAGGTCTGTTTTCTCAAAAGCCACTTGGCTTATAGTAACCAAACTTAGTTCATAGTGTTATGGTTAAATTATTCAAACAATCCAGCATTATTTAGATAACTTGATCTGTCTATGAATAACTTCTTTTGTCATTGTTCTCTATGAATAATTAATAAACATCACATTAAAAATTAATAGACAAATATTACAAGATGGAATGACATCTATTTAATTCTTGATATTTACCTTGTCTTGAACTTTCATTGATTGCTAGACTTCCTTATAGTCTCACTTTAGGATAAAGCAAAATGGGCGAGACATTAATTTCCACAAAATTATTTTATTATAGAAATTAGTGAAATTATTCTTTGTAGTAACTCTTTAATAAAAATATTGTTTTTAAATAATGATTGAACAACTTTTAACCATATGTGTAAACAGTAATATAAGACTCTTACATTGGTTTGAGGTTTAGATTCCATCTCTAGAAATAACTGTTTTGGTGGGAAAAGAATTTTCTATTTGAACCGAAAAAGCCGTGAATTATTCTTTTTAACTTAATTTATCATTATAGATTTTACAACAACCGCTTTTAAGATGTTTAATTATATGATTTACATCATCTAGATGGTTCCAGTGTCACAGCGTGAGAATTTTATCCTATTGTGAGATAGAAATATGAAGGATATATGTAATGGGAGGGTATATAAGCTATTAAATGTTTTCTATTTGCCAGTTCCACCAGAGGCAGATCCAGGATGTATGTATTTGATGGGTTTACATATGCTAATGATGTTGCTTTCTATTTGCCAGTTCCACCAGTGGCAGATCCAGGATGTATATATTTGGTGGGTTTATACAGTCAAACCTGTCTTAAGCAGCCACTAAAGGGAAGGAGCAAAAGTGGCATTTTAAGACAGGTTATTGCTTAACACAGGGTAATTTACTCTGAAAACATAGACATGGGAAATAGAAAATATGGTTTTTTAAGTCAGGTGGCTGCTTAATAGAGGTGACCGCTTACACAGGTTTGACTGTATATGCTAATGATGATGTTTTCTATTTGCCAGTTTCACCATTGGCAGATCAAGAATATATGTATTTGGTGGGTTTATATATGCTAATGAAGTTGTTTTCTATTTGCCAGTTCGACCAGTGGCAGATCAAGGATGTATGTTTTTGGTGGGTTTACTGGAATGATGTTGAATGATTTACTGGAGTACGAACCAGGTATGTTGAACAATTTTTAGCACCTCTTTTTAAAAAAAACTTAGAGCTATTGTCATGACACTGGCGTTGTCGTTGTCATCCGCCAGTTAAAATTTTATGTTTAGCTCAGCTTCTCTGTTTCTGAACGAATTACCAATCTTATAGTGACTAAACTTCATATTATGCTATAGAAACAATGTATATAGCTAACTTATCTAAATTTCCATATTTTGGGCTCTAAAACCTCCGGTTAAAAGGTTTTTGTATAGCTCGGGTTTGATTTTTTTTTAAGTCTATTTTATTTTTCAGTAATACTATTGATACTGCAACTGATTACAATCATGTTTAAAAAGTTTACTTTGACTTACATAATAGATTTGGAAAAAAGACAAGCAGCTGCAACTGCTTGCAGTGCACTTGTTTGTACAATAGATGTATTTAGATCATTTAAAAGAGTTTGCTGTAAGAAATTTACGAAACGGTGATATGTGTTTTTTTAGATTGACTACTTCTGAAGTCACAACAATGGATAAACTGGACCAACAATTTATTCACTTAAAAATCTTGAATTTTGTGGAAGATGGCCATGTTTGATATGTTTGTCTAAGTGTGTAATCTGGTCACATGGGACGTTTACCAGTGAAATAATTGGAATGATTGATTGATTGAATATTTAGCGTCATTTTTATGCCACCGAGGGCTAACAGACGATCTTACATCTGTCTCCTGGGAACCTGAAAGGTTAACCAGTACTCTAGCAACAATAACTTTCCTACTTGAATCAGCAGTGAGAGACAAATGATAATGAGACACAATGTCGTATAACAATCATCACAGAGACTGCTGCCGGGTGGGGATTTGAGCTTGCAACCCCTGGATTGATAGTCAGACACGTAACTGACAGAGCTAATTGGGCCCAGGAAATAATTGGAAATCTTTATTTGATCATAGTATTGGAATTATATTGTAATACAACTATTTCAGGTGATTGTGGCCTGTATGCAAATGATACAGAATGTTTGTCTAGTTTCCCGGGGAGGATGTGTGTGTGGACAGGGTCAGAATGTCTGGACAGACAAACTGCTGATAAAAAGGTGAAGGATGGGAACATCACAGCATATGAAAGCCATCAAAACTGCACTCCCTCAGAAGGTAAGTACAGCAAAATCCTTGCTAATAAGGCATGGTGCCTGTATAACAAAACTTCTATAACTCTAGCATGAAAAACTCAAAGCACAATAGCAAACTTTAGGAAACTGTATGGTCGCAAACAATGCTGAACTTATTTCATAACAAAAACATCACACCTGTTCAAAAAATGTCCAATAACAATATTGGCACAAACTTGGGACAATTATTAGCTCGCCAGAACGAAGTCCAAGGAGAGCTATTGTCATGACCACGGCATCGGCGGCGGCAGCATCGTCTGTAGACACCCAGGTTGAACTTTTACGTTTAAAGTTAAGATATCTATGCAACCACTCATTGGATGTGAATGAAACTTTGCATGTGTGTTCACCATCATTAGTGGAACACACACAGACAAGAACCATAACTCTGCATTTTGGCACAGTTACGGCCCTTTTTGGACTTAAGATACCCAGAGGTGAGCTTTGTTGGTCTTCTGACAACTCTTGTTTTATTTCATTATGACTGAGATTTCCTGATAATAAAGGTAAATTTTAATACATTTTCATACAAGCATTAATTTTATTTTAAAGAGATAGGAGATGATACATGTATGAAACTAGTTATGTCATGTGTAACATACTCCCTGTGAATATTAATATTGAGACTTTCCCTTTAACTTAAATTAAAGATATTCTGTTTGGATCAGTTCTTCTTACAATGCAAATAGCATATAAAATATCTGTAAAAATCAGCATTTCCACTTACTTTATATATTCAAAATATAAATGATGTACCGGTACATTTACATATAATAAATTGTGATAGTCAGAATACTCAAAAATTTCAATTATACTAATTTGCTGTTCCTTTTTACAGGTGCACCAGGATATTGTAAGGCAGAGAGCTCTTGTGGGTCCTGTTTATCCACGGCCTATAACTGTAAATGGTGCTCCAATAACTGCACCACATCTTGTCGAATTACTGACCAGGTATGTCCTTTACTGGTGTAAATGGTTATCTAATATATACTGACCATAGACATTGGTAAAACCAGTCATTGTATCATTTATTGGAAGATGAATCTCAAGTTGAAAACCTTCGGTAAGACCTGGCCAGGAATCAAACCTGGAACCTCTATCACTTGAGTCAGATGTTTTACCGCTGAGCCACAGTTAACCCTCCTGGCAAATTACATGTAAATTACTGACATATTAATTGCAATGATGTTTTAGTTTTTATAATTCTACAGGTGTCTCCACTTTACCGTTTGTGTAGTATAGCATTCTTCTTTTATTTGAAGACGAAAAGACAATATATTTAATAAAAAAAAAATATTTCTGTTTGTACATTAATACTTTCTTACCTATGTTACATACTGCTATATGTTTTATGATGTAGAAGGAATTTAATTCAATGTAGGGGATATTTCTTGATTGGTAATTTCAATTGACATTGCAAGTGTTCATCCATTATGAACCCTGCTGCAGAACCTTTTGCCGCACTGCTGTGGAAGATATTATTTATTAGTAACCAAACTGATGTGGAAGTTATGGTTGTTGCAGTGTCCCATTGGGGTCATCACACCATAATTATTATTTTAATCATAGTTGAAAACATTGAAATAACAAAACTATGATGGTGAAAAGTTGAAACAACGATGGTGAAAAGTTGAAACTACAATGTGGATTTTCTGCGTCGTTTCGACTTTTCACTATAGTTGTTTCAACGTTTCATTCTCGTTGTATCAACTTTTCACCATTGTGGTTTCGTAGTTTCATGACGCTAACGTGACACCATAGGTTATAGAAAAAAGGCAGGGGCAGTATTTTAGCTGCTGGTAGTTGTGCTAAGCAGGAAAAGGATAAGTACTTCACTCAGATTTGATTTCATGTATTTGATATTACTATGTTAATTCCCATACCATAAATATTGCAGTCATCACCAACACTCCCATCTTTAATAGTTCTGAGACTTGGCTTTGATGCAGAATCAAGCGCTATCTTTCTTTTTCAGATAGCTGTGCCTTTGATAATAACTATTTAAGTCAAGTTTCTTCTTCTAGCACCAGTGTCACTAAGAAAATAAAAGATAATGATGTTGTCGTCAATAGCCTTACTACACTGTCTCTTACCAGGCTAGCTCAGTCAGTCACATCTGACAATTAAACCAGTAGCTGTGTTAACCAGTCTCTTACCAGGTCAGCTCAGTCAGTTACATCTGACCATTAATCAAGTGGCTGTGTCAACCAGTTTCTTACCAGGCCAGCTCAGTCAGTAACACATCTGACCATTAATCACGTGGCTGTGTCAATTAGTCTCTTACCAGGCCAGCTCAGTCAGTTACACATCTGACCATTAATCACGTGGCTGTGTCAACCAGTCTCTTACCAGGCTAGCTCAGTCAGTAACACATCTGACCATAAATCATGTGGCTGTGTCAACCAGTTTCTTACCAGGTCAGCTCAGTCAGTTACAAATCTGACCATTAATCACGTGGCTGTGTCAACCAGTCTTTTACCAGGCCAGCTCAGTCAGTAACACGTCTGACCTTAATCCAGTGGCTGTGTCAACCAGTTTCTTACCAGGCCAGCTCAGTCAGTAACACATCTGACCATTAATCACGTGGCTGTGTCAATCAGTCTCTTACCAGGTCAGCTCAGTCAGTAACACATCTGACCATTAATCACGTGGCTGTGTCAACCAGTCTCTTACCAGGCTAGCTCAGTCAGTAACACATCTGACCATTAATCACGTGGCTGTGTCAACCAGTCTCTTACCAGGCCAGCTCAGTCAGTAACACATCTGACCATTAATCCAGTGGCTGTGTCAACCAGTTTTCTTACCAGGCCAGTTCAGTCAGTAACACATCTGACCATTAATCCAGTGGCTGTGTCAATCAGTCTCTTACCAGGCCAGCTCAGTCAGTAACACATCTGACCATTAATCACGTGGCTGTGTCAATCAGTCTCTTACCAAGTCAGCTCAGTCAGTAACACATCTGACCATTAATCACGTGGCTGTGTCAATCAGTCTCTTACCAGGTCAGCTCAGTCAGTAACACATCTGACCATTAATCAAGTGGCTGTGTCAACCAGTCTCTTACCAGGCTAGCTCAGTCAGTAACACATCTGACCATTAATCCAGTGGCTGTGTCAACCAGTCTCTTACCAGGCCAGCTCAGTCAGTCACATCTGACCATTTATCAAGTGGCTGTGTCAACCAGTCTCTTACCAGGCCAGCTCAGTCAGTAACACATCTGACCATTAATCAAGTGGCTGTGTCAACCAGTCTCTTAACAGGCTAGCTCAGTCAGTCACATCTGACAATTAATCCAGTGGCTGTGTCAACCAGTCTCTTACCAGGTCAGCTCAGTCAGTAACACATCTGACCATTAATCAAGTGGCTGTGTCAACCAGTCTCTTACCAGGCCAGCTCAGTCAGTAACACATCTGACCATTAATCACGTGGCTGTGTCAACCAGTCTCTTACCAGGCCAGCTCAGTGAGTAACACATCTGACCATTAATCACGTGGCTGTGTCAACCAGTCTCTTACCAGGCCAGCTCAGTGAGTAACACATCTGACCATTAATCAAGTGGCTGTGTCTACCAGTCTCTTACCAGGCTAGCTCAGTTAGTCACATCTGACAATTAATCCAGTGGCTGTGTCAACCAGTCTCTTACCAGGTCAGCTCAGTCAGTAACACATCTGACCATTAATCAAGCGGCTATGTCAACCAGTCTCTTACCAGGCCAGCTCAGTCAGTAACACATCTGACCATTAATCAAGTGGCTGTGTCAACCAGTCTCTTACCAGGTCAGCTCAGTCAGTCACATCTGACACTTAATCCAGTGGCTTTGTCAGCCAGTCTGTTAACAGGTCAGCTCAGTCAGTCACATCTGACCATTTATCAAGTGGCTGTGTCAACCAGTCTCTTACCAGGTCAGCTCAGTCAGTAACACATCTGACCATTAATCAAGTGGCTGTGTCAACCAGTCTCTTACCAGGCCAGCTCAGTCAGTAACACATCTGACCATTAATCATGTGGCTATGTCAACCAGTCTCTTACCAGGCCAGCTCATTCAGTAACACATCTGACCATTAATCAAGTGGCTATGTCAACCAGTCTCTTACCAGGCCAGCTCATTCAGTAACACATCTGACCATTAATCATGTGGCTGTGTCAACCAGTCTCTTACCAGGCCAGCTCAGTCAGTAACACATCTGACCATTAATCACATGGCTGTGTCAACCAGTCTCTTACCAGGCTAGCTCAGTCAGTAACACATCTGACCATTAATCACGTGGCTGTGTCAACCAGTCTCTTACCAGGTCAGCTCAGTCAGTCACATCTGACAATTAATCCAGTGGCTTTGTCAACCAGTCTGTTACCAGGTCAGCTCAGTCAGTAACACATCTGACCATTTATCCAGCGGTTGTGAGTTTGTATCCTCGCCCAACCAGTCTCTGTAAACTTTGTTCTACGGCCATGAATCTCCCAGCTCTGAATATGTCCCGAGGTAGTTAATGTCTGAATATGTCCCGAGGTAGTTAATGTCTGAATATGTCCCGAGGTAGTTAATGTCTGAATATGTCCCGAGGTAGTTAATGTCTGAATATGTCCCGAGGTAGTTAATGTCTTGCTGAGATAAGGTCAGTAGAGTACTGACTATTTATCTAGCAGATCACAGGAACGGTGACTAGGTGCCCTGATTGCTGTTAAATAACTGTAATACTACTTAAAAAAACTCAAACAAACAAACTGTATGTAATTTTTCATCCTCAAGTTTGGATAAGTTCTTTATTCTTCTAAACATGAGGGTGATTGTTAATAAGAATCTTACATGGGTTGGAGGTTTGGATAGAAAATTTCATCGCGAGGGATAACTGTTTTTGGAGAGAATGAGGCTTTGCCGAGTTCCTCCAAAAACAGTAATCCAAAGAGACAAAAATTTCTATCTGAACAGAAAAAGCCATGTAGGATTTTTTTTCTTGCATACCAAACATCATGAATATTTATTTAAAGTATTACCGTATTTACCCTATGTATTGGGACAGCAACAAATAATTAATTTTTTCGCTGTCCCAATACTTATTATTTAAAAAATAATTATTTTTTTTACTGTCCCAATACATAGGGTGAATACGGTAATTTCGGTATTTCTATGTTCCGTATAGATAGCGGTAAGCGTACTTTTTAATGTAGCATTCAATAAAATATCACAGATATAACTACAAACAGTTACATAGCAATTAGGTATGTACACTAATTACATAAATAAATAATTCAATTACCAAACCTACGTTCGTGTTTTCATTTGTTTTCTTTAATCCATTGTTTTTTAATCCAATTGACACAAACCATAATCGTTTGTTTTCAATTTGTATAAATACAAAACACCCTTATCCGTAAATTGTATTGTAATTTCCTTTTATACTTTGCAAAACTTCAGTCTCGATGTAGCGTGCCCACGTGCTTTGAAGTACGCCGACCAAAACTCTTTTGATGTATGCCGATACATGTGCGTCAGTTTGACACAGTTTGAGAATTAAATAAAGGGGCACTATAGTTAAGATTATAACAAAGATTTTTTATATTGAAATAGAAAATAATTAAAGGTAATTGTTTGTTTGAAACTGGGTGTGGTTAAAAAAATAACATTTTCCAATCAGAGAACAGTTGTCTTTTTGACGATATAATTGGTTGAAATCATGCTGCCTTTATACGTCCCGAACTTACTCGCACTTCTTTTGATGACTCGCGCATAAATGCACCCCAACACATATTTTAACCATTGACAAGCAAGAGATTCCCCCCCCCCCCCCCCCCAAAAAAAGAACCAACTTATTTTCATAATTTTTATCGGCACAAAAATGACCCAATTAATCATTTAAAATAAAACAAAGTATTTTGGAAAATCCCCGCTATTCATTTGTAACAATATGTTTTGACTACAAGTTTGAGTTATGCATTCTATTCGCTACATTTTACCGCAAATATAATACACGCCAGAGGGTCAATAACTTATCTATAATCTATACTGGAACTACATATACCCCAGTCATAAATAAAATACACACGGCATCATGTCAATTTCATCATACGAACATGTCACGGATACACAATAGAACAAAGTCAGACTGATTCCACAAAAATTACCATTGCGGTATCGGTAAAGTATAATAAATAAATGTGAGCCAGTCTAAATTTTCAATCTCGATTGGTTTACAATTGGTAATAAGTACTAATCTTATGGACACGAGTGATGCATTCTCTACTGGCATTTATACAATTCTATTTCAAGTTATATTTGGTAAAAAAAAAATAATGCCGATAAATTTTCGTGTAATATATTTTATTATGCATAAAACATCAATACATTGCTTACAGTCTCTATACCCATTAAATTTAAAGAATTGTATGTACATTACACGCTTATGTCTATTTCTTTTTCCACCGACACAATTTAATTTTGACCTTTTGCCAATATGCGATGACGTCAACTCTGACAGTTTCTTGCATCACTTTAACGTCGCGTGTTATTTCACTTCAACGAAACGAACATGTGTTTAAAGATAAATTAATATCAGTTTGTTGTGGTGTCGTGTAAACAGTTGTCAATCATACAACAAAACAGCGTCATAAAATCGGTGTTTAGATATAAATAGGTCAGTTAATTGGGGAATTGTGTAAGCAGGCTATGTACCACCTGATTGTTTAATCACACGTTTACAAGCAAAGGAACGATGCCCGAGGCAATGTTTTTTTTTCATGTATAATTCGGGATTAAAACTTATAACAAAGGAATTATTTAGTTACAGGTATGGCAAATTATAGACTTTAAATAATAAAGAGAGCAATAACTATTTTACCTAATCTTTAATTATTATCAGAAATAGAAAATTACGATGTACAGGCAATATTTTTCATGGATATTTTGGGATTAAAATTTATAAAACTTCGCATTTTTCGGAGATAACAATGTCCAAAAAAAAATTAAAAATATAGGTGTCCCAAAACTTAGGGACGAAAAATTATCAGATTTTTTAAAAAATTCTAATGTGTCCCAATTCTTATTATCAAAAAAATAATTATTTTCCTGAAACATAAGGGTGTCCCAAAACATAGGGTGTCCCAATACATAGGGTAAATACGGTATACTAAATTTTACAACGATTGCTTTTAGACATCAAATTAAATATATTACGTCTTATATTTCAATATGTCATGTCATGAATTGTTCCAACTTCACAGCAGTTTAGGATAAGCACGTGAAGTGGGTGTAAGATGAAAATTCCGTACCCAGTAAAAATACGTGAAAATCTAGTCTGGTATGCAAGAAATTATATTTGTGTTATACCCATTTGGTGTAGGTTAGAGCTGTGGTGCACTAAATACACCTTGTGTGTTGTTTGCTGCGTATTGTTTTGTTTCCTGTCACAGATATAGCATGATGTTATCTTGTTAAAGTTATATTCCTGAAGTTTTGCTTATTTCTTTCATTTATTTATATAGATATATTGATCTGTATGTATATATATTAATTTGAATTAAATGTACAGTATTTTAGCTTAAATATAGATAAAGTATGTTTCTCTCTTTCAATTGAATATATGCTGCCTTTATTTTCAGATTTGCTTATTATACACTGATTGGTCAGAATAAAATAATGAAGGATACTGTTACTAACAGTAGAGAAGTCATGAGACTTCATTTTCTTCCCTTTTTAGCTTGACTTTTGAAGAAATTGGTTCCTATTGTACTTGCCCCAAGATTTGTGTTCGTTTTTTAATCGAAAGGCTTTTAGCATGTTCGTATCTCAGTAACCACTACCCAAACATGAATGAAACTTCAAGTGTGTGTTTATTACCGTAAAGGGGACTCAAGGGGCCAAGTGGGATAACTCTGTTTTGATTTTAGTAAACAACAGTTTAACAAATTGCAATATATGTAGTTTACATAAGCTGTTGTTCCTAAAAACTAATAAAAGTATGATATATGTATTTTACATTAGCTGTTGTTCCTAAACAATATTCATTGGTGTCCCAATATGTAGGGTGTTAACGACATATTCATTGGTGTTCCAATATGTAGGGTGTAAACGACATATTCAATGGTGTCCCAATATGTAGGGTGTTAACGACATATTCATTGGTGTCCCAATATGTAGGGTGTTTACGACATATTCATTGGTGTCCCAATATGTAGGGTGTTAACGAACATATTCATTGGTGTCCCAATATGTAGGGTGTTAACGACATATTCTGTAGGGTGTTAACGACATATTCATTGGTGTCCCAATATGTAGGGTGTTTACGACATATTCATTGGTGTCCCAATATGTAGGGTGTTAACGACATATTCATTGGTGTCACAATATGTAGGGTGTTAATGACATATTCATTGGTGTCCCAATATGTAGGGTGTTAACGACATATTCATTGGTGTCCCAATATGTAGGGTGTTAACGACATATTCATTAGTGTCCCAATATGTAGGGTTTTTGCGACATATTCATTGGTGTTCCAATATGTAGGGTGTTAACAACATATTCATTGGTGTTCCAATATGTAGGGTTTTTACGACATATTCATTTGTGTCCCAATTAGTAGGGTGTTAACAACATATTCATTGGTGTTCAAATATGTAGGGTTTTTACGACATATTCATTGGTGTCCCAATTAGTAGGGTGTTTATGACATATTTATTGGTGTCCCAAAATGTAGGGTATTTACGACATATCCATTGGTGTCCCAATATGTAGGGTGTTAACAACATATTCATTGGTGTTCCAATATGTAGGGTTTTTATGACATATTCATTGGTGTCCCAATTAGTAGGGTGTTTACGACATATTTAATGGTGTCCCAAAATGTAGGGTATAAACGACATATTCATTGGTGTCCCAATATGTAGGGTATTTACGACATATTCATTGGTGTCCCAAAATATAGGGTATTTACGACATATTCATTGGTGTCCCAATATGTAGGGTATTTACGGCTATTTTGTCAGTACGTTAAATATGACCCATTTTTTTTTTTTGGGGGGGGGGGGGGGGGAGGGAGGGATGATAATGTTTTCAGTTTTGGCCACTGTCCTATTTAAAACTTAATTCTTAATATTAACCTTTTATTATCCAGAATTTACCCTCAATATCTTCAATATTGAACTGTATTTTTAGTTTCAAATACCTGAATTTTTAGACTTTAGGCTACAAATATTTTCAGAATGAAGTACAGTATATTTGATTTTCAGGAAGTATCTGCCGTATTGCAATGTCCCAAAGCTTCTGAAAAAGATCTTTATGAGAAATGTGCATTACAAAACAATTGTGAGGCATGTCTCTTAGACAAACACTGTACCTGGGAGTTAACAAGAAAATGTTCTTATAGAAGTACGGGTTTGTATGAGATCTCTCTAGGGAAGGGTTTGCCGTGCACCTTGTAACCTTGCTTGTACCAGTAGATGGGTCTTGTAGTGTGCATGATTGTAGCATGGATTGTTGTTTGCTTGTATTACTTAGCCTCCCCACATTGTTTGTACCTGTAGTATACTACAGGCAGTAGCCAAGCTGTGACATATTTGGCAAGTGTTTTACTTGGGTCAGATATATGTATATGCTGTCCTGAATGAGTTATTGAATTTTAAATGAGATTTTTAAAAAAAATGGAAAAATCACTCTTTATGTCTTGCTGGGTATTAAGATCAGATGATTTTTTTTCAGTAATACAAAAAATTTTGATTATAGTCGTTTGGCAGTTTCTAATGATGTATATTTAACACAGCAATAGTGTTTTGTATTGAATATGTCAGACCTTGGTGCAAACATCACATATCCTGTGTATTATCTGCTTATAGTAAACTCTGGTGCACACATCACATTTCCTGTGTAATTATCTTCCAGTTGTAGATTTTACTTTTAAAGGTGATGCATGATTTCTCGGTGTAAACAAAATTGGGAAAATTTCAACTAACAATTATTCAAAGAAAACAATAATTTAGCAAAAGTTTATGTATTTATTAGTTAAAATAAAAAAACAAAAAAACTTAAATGAGCAAAAACGACAAAACAATTTTGGTTAGAGTGTTTATTAAAGTTGAACCCTGCTTGTGTCACCTTCTATTGCTTTCTATGTGTTGCATGCCTTCTTGGGTGTTACATGGTGTCTAACTTTAACTCTTGAATACAGTCAAAATAATAAGAAGAGTTTCCCCTCTTGTATAAATAACTAAACCAAAACTATAGACACAAAAGTGCTTGTTTCATACAAACAAGTAAACGAAACCCCACAAGGATACTATGTTATGTGTAATAACTTCATTTAGATAAAACAGACTTTAACACATTTAGAGTATTTCCTGCAAAACTGTTTTATCTGTATTTGAATGAAAAAGGAGAGCAGTTTTGCGCACAATCTTTAATGATATAAAATAATAGCTAACTGCAGAGTCTATGACTATAACTAGCAGAAGTCAATGGGCCGAAATTCGCAGAATGAAAGAAAATTTCCATCATAAGGTTTAAAATGTGAGTATTTGCAGAAACTCTTGTACTTAGTTAACCCTTTACTTCATAAAGACGCCTTTGGACACCTCTAATATAGACGGGTTTGGACACCTAATAAAGATGGCTTTTGAATTATTGGGTGAATTATGTTTATATTAATTGACAGAGTAGAAAACAGTGCAGGAAGTGTTCAGATTGCTCGTTACGAGCAATCTGAACTCTTTCTGTACTGTTTTCAAAGGACTTCTTTGATTGGTGCAGGAAAACGCGTTTCTATGGAGTAAAGGGTAAAAGGACTGGGCCCAGTTTCTCGCAAGTACTAAAGTCTGTTATTTTACTTAAACTTGAATAGTGTGCTCAATTTAAATATAAAATTGAGCACACTATCGAGTTTAAAAAAAATAAGAGACTTAAGTATTTTTGTGAAACCGGGGCCAGATCTCTGACTATTGTTTGACTGTATATCTGCCATTTGCATCTCTAACCCATAATTGTACCTATATCTTCCCTACTATGTGCATGTCTAATGTTTGACCTGCATCACGAGTGCCGATAGTATGGAAATACGGAGAAGCAGTATGGCATTACAGTAGTGTATGGTCTCACACCATCTATGTATTCACTTCTCCACAGTACAAGATTTCAAGCGTATCCGAGTGTCCACATAAGTACAGAGTGGTCTGTGACCAGATCAACAATTGCCTGTCTTGCTCTACGTTCCCGGACTGTATCTGGAACAATTCAGATACGACTTGTAGGTTTAGGGGTCAGCATTCATGGTTTGGTATGTATCCAGCTGGTATCAACTTGGAATGATGTAGCATTTAAATCCTGCAGCATTCTTCACCATTTTGTAGCAACCAAGATAATAAGAATCCATTATGAGTAGCGATGTGGGATAGAAAAATCTCACCCTCTGGGTCAAAATTACATGTCGAGTCGAGTTCTCTGCATGTAATTTTGACCCAGAGGATGAGATTTTTCTATCCCACAGGGATGAATTCGTGATGGATTTTTTTTCTCTCCCATTCATCCCAGTCAAATTATAAACCCTCGTTAACTGCCGTCTTCACTCAAAATTCTATTTTTAAATGGGTGGTTAACGCCCAAAATTTCACATATACATGAAGAAATCAACCTTTTAAAGTACATACTATAAGTATGTACCAGAAATTACACTTGGTAATCTCTATGCACTTTGTTTGAATAACTCACTTCAAATATATATTTTTCTTTGACTAATTTCGTTGGTAGGCATGATGTCATAAATATATGCGTTGACGTCATTCTGACATACCGCCTCTCTTTCTTACGGTTTCCTACAACAAAATCAAGTATTAAAATATTTTCGTAGACGAGAAAATACAAATATATATATATGATTATGATTTTTGAATTACAAAAAATGATATAGTTCCAGAATTTTGTCAGGTCATGTGACAATGCTGTTGCATGAAATGGGAGATAGGGTTTTCTTCCATGGGGAAAACATGTATCTTCCATGAGCAGAAATGGGAGAAACATGTTTTTTTAACAGAATTTCGGTTAGTTTGCAATGCTTTTCATTTTTATAAGCTTGTCATCAACTTACAATGTTAAAAATTATTTTTTAAATGTCTTCATTATCATAATTATTTAAAGCATGTATCATAAACATGATATTATATTCACTTATTGAAGATTTTAGACTAAACGCTTACAGCTAACAACAACATATTTGATACTAGGTCTACTTGGATATGTTGCATATAACTATTTAAGATATAACCACTGGAGAGAAAACAAGTGAGTTTTGAATGAATGGATGAATAGGGTTTTACGGCATACCAACACATTATAGGTTATTTGACACCAACAGGAAGGAAGATTCCAGGTTCACTCTTCATGTACAAAAACAACAAATTAACATACAGATTTAAAAAAAACACACCAGCAAATGAATATGCAGAATGAACCTAGAACCTTGATACCTGCAGAACTGCAGAGTTCCAGCAAATTCTATCGTATTACTCAAATTGTCGCATCTTACGACATGCATGAGCCACATTGGTCCTATTCTTGCCATCAGTGAGTTTCGACCATTGCCCACCAAATTATGTTGCCTTGAGTATTCAATTAAGCTTTTCACCAGGTTTATCTGTAGAAGTTATATTTGTGATTAATATAAATTAAAATTGAGTACAGTCAAACCTGAATAAGCAGTCACCTCTATTAAGCAGCCACTTGTCTTATGCAGCCACATTTGCTATTACCATTTATATGCTTTCAGTGCAAATTAATCTGTTTTAAGCACCAACCTGTCTTAAAACACCACTTTTCCGCCATTCACTGCCTGACTGCTTAAGATGGGCTAAATTGTATTTTGTTTAATGCCTTAATACTTTGAATGGGTTAAAAAATGAGGCAGATCCCACTGCCATATTATCTGCCCTTGAATAATGATAAATGATACATTTGCTTGTTTTGGTATTGTCTATTCATTTAATAAAACATCTGTATTTTTTATATCTATAAATTATAGTATCTACCTGTATAGCATAATCCCAGTCGTAATATTCACAATGTTCATTAGTTCAGTAGAGCATTACTAGCCTTGTGAGTTTCTTGTTCATGTCTAAAATTGAATGGGATGAGTTTTTACGATCAAGTTTTATTGGCCATCTTTACACGGTTTACATCACGTGATCGACATGTGATTCTTTATAAGCCACCAGTGAGAAAAACATGGCAGTTAATGTGTGATAAACAAAACAGACCATTGTTTGTCCATGTGAATTTATAAAAGCGATATTGTGTATAACCATAAGTAGTTATCGTCATGTCAGTCAGAAATAACGATGTGTAGTAAAAAATTAGACGAGATGCCAGTTGAAAAAATGTAACTTTGCTACTTAGTTTAGATTTTTCAGTCAATTTATCAATTGTTATAAAGCGTTTTTTTCGGGAGCCATAGAAGAAACACGTCATAAGAGTTTCATGTGTATCGAGATGGTACTATCTCGAGACCGCAGTGTACCACTCAGATAATGGTGAATTATTGACCATATCGGTGTTCATTACTAGCTGAATGTACCTGGTTAGCTGTACTTAGATATGAGTATTTTTAAGTACATAACATTTTACAAGTAAGGTTATTTGGGTCCTCCATGGCCGAGTTGCACTGCTGTTTTATATTAACCAATTACTCGTCATCACTGATATCATGGGGTCGAGCCCAGATTGGTCCAAAACCTTTGTGTGAGAAAGTTTGCCAGTTACTTATGGGAAGAGGATGGTTCTTCTTCAATTCATTGTGAGATCTTTCTCCACCAATAACACTGGATATGCCATATGTAATTGGTGATATGTTGAAAATGGTGTTAAACCAGATTAAAAAAGAAAGTAAAGTAATATAAATGTCGTATTTTATTTCTTAAAAAGTCTTTTAAAATTGGCAGGTTTTCTAATAGAGTGAATTGGTCCTCGTTGGGCTCCTTCCTCATTCAATATGACACATTAAAATTATTATGATTTGAATACTTCCATTGTAGATGAGTTAACAGAGTTTTACAAAAAAATTACAATTGAGGGTGAGTGTCATAATTTTAAATCTGCCACAAATTGTACATTAAATTTCACACTTCAGGGCTAATACTGAGTACACGGCTTTATGTCATACATGGAGTCTTGAATGTTTGCATGCATTGATATACGACCGCAGCGTGGTCTAGAGGTAGAGTGTCCGCCTCGCATGCAGATGGTCATGGGTTCGACCCCCGGCCGGGTCATACCAACGACTTTTAAAATGGTACTAGAAGCTTCCTAGAAGCTGCCATTTAAAAAAAAGAAGCAAAAACATAGGATGTCATTTAAAGAATAAAGCTTAGACATAGGATGTCATTTAAAGAATAAAGCTTAGACATATGGTGCCATTTTAAGAATAAAGCTCAGACATAGGATGTCATTTAAAGAATAAAGCTTAGACATAGGATGCCATTTAAAGAGTAAAACGTAACCATCGGATGACATTAAAGAATAAAGCTTAGGCATAGGATGCCTTTTAAAGAATAAATCTTAGACATAGGATGCCATAAATGAATATAGCTTAGTCATGTTCACTTATGACACAGTAAGAAAATATTGGATGTATTTAGAAAATAAAGAATTATTGTGCAAGTCAATTAAGGCGAAATGTTTGACATTGGGTTGCTTTTTTTATTGAATATTTTAATATTTTACTTTTAACAAGTTTGTGAATACCATTGATATAAACATTGCCTGTTGTCTATAGCTGGTAATACTCACACTTGTGTTTAACAACTCATAATGTGCTGTATACCCCAAAATAAATGACTTTACGCTCCCCCCCCCCCCCCCCTCTTGATAAAGCACCCCTTCCCTCCTTTATTTTTATGGAAAATAGTATAATTTAACAGCCTGGAAGAAAATAGATACACATAGATCACAGATTTCAAGTCTGGTTCAAACATTTTAAAGTTAGATGAATACCCTCTTTATCAGCTGTGTGTTTTTTGCCATTTTATACATGCTATATTTACCCCTCACCCCCAATTTGGCAAAACATATTTTTATTCTGGGGTATATGGTACTGCTAATATCTTCTAATGTGTGTAGTCCGAACAGCGTGACTGGTCTAGAGCATACTAACTTCACTTTTATATATTTCTTGTTTTCATGCTAACCAAATTTATTATATAACAATTTTAGTTACCAAATAAAGATTACGGAGGTTAAAAGATACGATCAAATAACGGGGTTTTTATATGTATCTTGTGCTCTCTCTCTCCCTCTCAAATAATAATAATAAAAGAAATATTTATGTCACTTTCTTAAATATTACTCATCTTGACCAAATGTTCACTCGTCATTGAGAACAGACAAGTGAAATTTTCCAACCCTGCCTAATTGGTTATCCCTTTAACTAATTGGCAGTGTTAATAATATATCCACTTTTAATCAGGGTTGTGTCAGCATCACTATGTTAGCTACAATCTCTTCTCATTTTCTTTTATAACAGCAGCAAACTGTTTATTTTTAGCTCACCTGAGCCAAAGGCTCACAGGTGAGCTTTTGTGTTAACCTGGTGTCCGTGGTTGACATTAGCTTCTAACAACTTCTTTTCTGAAACCACTGGGCCAATTTTGATATAACTTTACAGGAATGTTCCTTGGGTGACCCTCTACCAAATTTGTTCAAGCCATCTTGATTCATCAAAGATTATGGCCGCCAGGGGGTGGGGCAAGTTTACTTAGTAAAAACTTAAAAAATCTTCTTGTCAGAAACTACTGGCTCGACTTTAAAATAATTTCACAGATATGTTCCTTGGGTGACCCTCTACCAAGTTTGTTCAAGCCATATTGATTCGTCAAAAAACATGGCGGCCAGGGGGTGGGGTTGGTTTACTATATAAGCTATAGTAAAAATTTAAAAAATCTTCTTGTTAGAAACTACTGGCTCAATTTTAAAATAATTTCACAGAAATGTTCCTTGAGTGACCCTCTACCAAGTGTGTTCAACCCATCCTGATTCGTTAAAAAACATGATGGCCAGGGGATTGGGTTAGTTTACTATATATAAGCTATCGTAAAAAAACTTAAAAAATCTTTTTGTCAGAAACTGCTTGCTCGATTTTAAAATAATTTCACAGTAAAGGTCCTTGAGTGACCCTTTACCAAGTTTGTTCAAGCCATCTTGATTCGTCAAAAAACATGGCGGCCAGGGGGTGGGGTTAGTTTACTAACCGGGTATATAATCTATAGTAAAAACTTAAAAAATCTTCTTGTCAGAAACTACTGGCTCGATTTTAAAATAATTTCACAGAAATGGTCCTTGTTCAAACGGTAGTGATTCGTAAAAAAACATTGCGGTCAGGGGATGGGGTTAGTTTACTACATGTATATAAGCTATAGTAAAAACTTAAAAAGTCTTCTTGTCAGAAACCACCGGATTAATTTTAAAACAATTTCGCAGAAATGTTCTTTGGGTGACCCTTTACCAAGATTGTTCAAGCTGTTGTGATTTGTTAAAAAACATAACCCTCACAGTGAGATGCTAGTTTACTATATAGGCAGCTATAGTAAAAACTTCAGAAACCTTTTTGTCAGAATTTACTGACCTGATTTCAATGTAATTTCACTGACATTTACCATTGGTGAACCTCTACCAAGTTTGAACTCTTCTATGCATCTGTTACATCTTCAAAACAAATCAAAATTCTTGCCCATCTCGTTTTTCTGGAATTTTAAGTGTACATGTATTATATAATCTTCTTAAGTTGGGTGACTCAAGGTCAGTCAGGTGAGCGATATATGGCCATCTTGGCCCTCTTGTTTATATTCTATTTGCTTTCACCTCGTATTTTGATTTGTACAAATCAACTCATTGAAAGCTTTATTACAGTGATATTGTTTCAACATCATCTCATTCTGGACTTCACAATGACAACATATTTACAAACATAGAACTCATTTAATTCAATATTTCCGTTGTAAATAAGTGAATTAATAAAACAAGGAAACCCATGTTTCTCACTATTACATAGTGATTGATATTTGATCTATTTCATTAGAGAGCATGACGAATGACACCAAGTCAGTCCAGACGTGTGAGAAGCCTTGCTCCGAGTACTCCAGTTGTGAGAACTGTACCAAGAAAAGTTGCATGTGGTGTGTATCTCAACAGAGATGTGTCGAGACTAATTCCTACGTAGCTTCATTTCTCTATGGACAGTGCCAGGAGTGGACAACTCAGAGTGATCGATGTACTGGTCAGTACTTTTATTCACTGATTTATTTCCATCGTTTTAAGAAGTTGATACGTTAATGCCATATGTGAAGCCATTGAATTCGTAACTGTTTAAACATAAAAATCGAATTTAGACGCAAAATGTAATGTTTCAAACAGCTCAATAATTCCATATGGTGACAGGTGTTCTTGCATTATTGGTATCCTTATGTTGTGACAGTTGTCTGATTTCTATATTCAAATCTGAATAACATTGAGAGTTAAAATCTATTTGTTATTTCTAAAACAATATTGTTGATAAAAAACTGGAAGTAACAATGTTACATGTTTTAAATGGAGATATTAATTAAAAAAGGGTGATACATTATGACAATGCATAGATCATATAGAATAGAGTTGGAATTACACACTAATCCGAATTAGTTCTTAATCCAAAATTGACAGACTATTTGATTAATTAGTTTAGTTTATACTAATTTATTTTAGCTTGATTTCGATGAAAGCTCAGAGCTTATATGAACGGCTCTCAAGTCCGTTTCCTGGGTAGAACCAGTACTGAGTGTTGTTTTATGAGAGCCATCGTGGGGATCAAACCCGCAACCTCTGGCGTGATGGGCCGACACTATCCATTACACTACCGCTCCGCTTAAGATTAGAGATAAAGTCAACAAGTCTTGATTGAAATAAACTATCTAATTTATAGGTAATTGATTGATAATTATATGCATTGGGTTGAATTAACAGAAATCTGAATGCTGCTACATTTACAGCTACAAGATGTTCGGAACTGCACACGTGTGATGATTGTAAATTGAACCCAGCCTGTGGCTGGTGTAATGACCCCAGTAACACAGGGCTTGGCAAGTGTATGCATGGTTCGGCCACGGGTCCGGTGCAGATCAATGAAACAACTGGGACATACAAAGTAGATCCTAATGTCTGTCCAGCAGAAAGGTGGCATTTCATCAAATGTCCATGTGAGTAATGTTTATTATAGAGTCCTATCATAGAATGATGTGCATTTAATGTTGATATAGATGAATATGACCATAACAGTTAAATGTCTGTATTGCTGGGAGAGTTCAGATATATTTAGTTTATCCATGAGTAGATAATGGTCATTAACATGTTTAATGTCTTATTTATAGCTAATAATACATTATTTACGGAGCTGGAGTGTTATTAATACATGACATATTTTTTTATATTAATCTAATGTAATATCACTGCTAATACATTGCTTGGTATTTTACCTACGAGAGCCAGGTTAAACTTCCCAGCTTGCCAGAATATATAAATAATGTTGATTTGTCACGGCAACATGATGTTATTTTGAGATGTTCTGTTGTGTGATGACTGTTGGAATCAAATACACGCAACATAGTTAATTAAATTGGTAATTGTACCATTTTCCTAAGTTCTGTGATAAAAAGAATCTTATATTCATGCTCATTTATTATTTAGTTTATTAATCTCTTAGGTAAAAAAGATATGCTCGTCAGAAACTTGCATAATCTATTTTTTGCCATCTCGTTTAATAAATTCAATAAAAAAAGATGATCTACATAAAATATTTCTTATATAGCTGGAGATTTATACAAAAATGATGACAGCCATAATGGTATTAATTTGTCTTTTCTGAAGTGTAAAAAGTGGCTATAGAATCTGCATTGGCATCACAGATTCATGTTATGTATTAAATTGGACAGTGATCTTGACATTTAATTGTAGACAATAAGTAAACTTTTACTATGAAGGCCTCATGGTAGATTGAATTCGTCAGATGTGGTCTGCCTTAGAATAGTCCTATGATCATAAAAATGTATAATTATTGCATGTACACCTTTTATTTATTGTTGTAATAATTATTTTTCAGTGTGTCAATGTAATGGACACAGTACATGTAACAATGTCTCTGATGTCTGTGACCAATGTCAAAACCTGACAGAGGGAAGCCATTGTGAGAAGTGCAAGGAAAGCTTCTGGGGGAGTCCCAAAAATGGTGCTAATTGTTCAGGTAGGCTTAGGTTGTTTTCATGGTTACATATCTTATCTACATGGAGCATTGGAATGATGGGAAAACTGTTGTCCCTGAAACTTGATAATTGTGACATCACCTGTAGGCAACAGTAGCATTTTATGCCCTTGTAAGGTAGCACAAAGGAATTAAAAAGGAAGTTGTATTGTAGCTTGATTTGTGCAAAAATGGCATAATCAGATATGCACAATATTGCCTTTATTGGTCTCTGGACAAGTAGCTTTCTGATACGACAAGCAGTTTTTAAAAGTATTTGTAAATGTGTTCATTGATTCAATAAAAAACGAGGACCTAAGAATTTGGATTGAGTAGACCATTGTAATTTTAAATTGTTTTCATTAAATTTCGCATCTCTCTTCTGACTACTTCTGAATACAGTACGTTAGAAAAAAAAAAGAGACACTACAATAATATGGTGCAAGTTTTATTTAGTAGCAGAATTATATTTTACAGCAAACTGAAGTTTGCCTTTTATTTTCTTTGGTGTTTTGTACTTAGTTAATACTGATTTATTTAAGCTTGACTGCGAAGAAAACTCAAAGCTTATAATTATGAACAGCTCTCAAGTTGGATTTTTGGGTAAAATCAGTACTGAGTGTTGTTTTTTTAGAAATCATTGGATTGAGCTTGGGATTGAAACCACAACTTCTAGAATGAGCGGCAACCCTTTATCCACAGCACTACCACCATGCTGAATTCCTTTAATTAGTGTTGCCAAGGACTTATATAGAGAAGGATAGGAAACTTGCATCTCCTGACTAAATGTTGATAAAATAATACATTAAGGATTAATTATTTGGCAAATTAATCATTTATAATTCACAGGCAACTGATTTCTTGTACATAAACTGTAAGTTGTATGTAATCTTAGATGTTTTAAATTGTTTCGGTCAGGCAAAATGATATTGAATTAAAGATATTGAGGTTTGAAGTAAAATTTTTCGCAATTTGTTATTATTTTAGCTGCAGTATACACATTTTGTAATCATATGTTCTTCAACAATTTATAACACAAATTGTTGGAAATAGTATTTATTGTTTTGATGAGAATTTCATTCTGCAATGTAAGAATTTTGGTTTGTGTTACTGGGATAAATGGAAGTTAAGATAATTGAAAATGAGATATTGCGAGATTTTGTGTGAATACACGAGAGTTCACAAAATATTAATCAGTTGCCCATCCTTTTCTATATAATTTCTGTGATACTGATTGGTTAATAGTGGTACTGATACTTTTCATGGATCAGTATGATACCTATATATGAAATATATCTGGAGGGCTGCTATGGGACAATTGAATATAGTACATGTAACTATTTTGTATTCTGTTTTTCAGCGTGTAGTTGTAATGGTCAGGCTGACTCGTGTCACTCAGTGTCTGGTGCATGTTTCTGTCGTACAAGGGGAGTGAAGGGAGATCAATGTGATATGTAAGTACATGTACATGAAATATGTATATTCAACATATGAGACATTTCGTTAGTTGTATCACAATAGTGTTGACCAGAAAAACAACATTTTTAGGTCATACCATTATTTAGTTTGTAGTTGGTTGATTGTCAAGTGTTGATTGTCTCATGTTTTATATCTTTAAATTATTTGTTTTGAAAGCTGTTGAACTGATTTTAATCAAACAGAGCTTTTGTTTATATGTTGTATTGTAGCTGGCCACATGTAAACATTATCTAATCTTATTTTGATGTGCTGTGATATACACTAGGGTCTCGTTATATCAGTAGCCAGGATCCATGGAATGAAACCGCGATATACGCTGAACAGGGTTATAAATATCCCAAGGTGCACTTGGCAATATTGTTTCCGGTTGAAGTACTGTAAACAAACACACCATAATGTGTGATAAATATGACAGACCATTGTTTGTCAGCATAAATCAATTAAAAGCAATGTTGTTTATAACAATAAGAACTTATCATTTAAGTATGAATTATCAAGGTGTAATTGATGTACAAATACATGGTCACAGTTTGGAAAAAACAGAACAAGCAATCGAAAAAACACGATATAACGGGACCGGAGTGTAATTAGATCGTTAGATTTGATTGATAAAAATGCTACTAATTGCTGCTTGTAGTTACAACAACACTCCTAATGGATAATTGTTGTTGTTGTATAGTGAAACAAACTTGTCAGTTATACCACGGCAGTATCTACTTGAGACAGTATTCTAAGAGCTGCCACACTGTAGTGTCATGCCACAGATATTGACACCAGGCCGACCAGACCTAAAATTAGTATTTTGACTGTTTAACACAGAACAGAATTGTATTCAATAGAATTTGCACCTATATAGATAATCTCAAACAATACAATGGAGTAACACTAAATATATATTCAATGGAAGGAAATAAAAAAGCATCTTAATGAAGGTGAACATCAGAAACAGTCATTGTGGCTGTTCATTCCAGTGTCTGCTTTATAGGGTAGCCACCGACACATGTATACACATATAGAATTTACTGTTGTTGTAAGTTTACATTTCAATATTTATTCTTTTCAGTTGTGATACTGGCAACAATTATTTTGGAAATCCCAATAATGGAGGCACTTGTTATTGTGAGTAAAACATTTATTAATGCATAATTTAGAAATCTTTTGAAAAATCACAGGTAAATGTGGTTTCAGAAAATGCAGGCATTTGTTTTAATTTACCTTTTCTTTGTGTATGATATAAATTCAGGCTGTAATATTTTAATAAATAGAACAATGTGGTTTGCAGGCATTATTGAGATAAAAATAAAATTTGCATGTTTTATCAAGACTTCATAATAGTAAACCATTCTGTGTCATTCTGATCTTCCTTTGTAGACTGGTTTATTGTTATATCTCCATATTACTTGCTTGTCACTGCGGGGATTGTGAGATTGAGACCACTTGTGTCTTTAAGATTTTAAATGAGAAAGTTTGCCTCACAGAAATACAAAAAGTCTATTCAAAATAGGTAAATTACTAAAAACTAGATTGCAAACAATATCTTCCGTTTAATGTAAGAACAAGTGTATGTCAGTTTTTACACCGTTCTTAATCATAATATAATGTGCATTTTTTTCAGTTTTGAGTGAGATTTTCAAAATTGCAAAATATTGCACATTACATGTATATACAGATGATTTTTACCCCGAGATATTTCTTCAAACTGGATGTGTATTATACGCGAGTGCGGATTATACATGAGTTATAATGTAACTGTTTCATATTTGGGTTTGCCGGGCCTAATTAGCTCAGTCAGTAATGTATCTGACTATCAATCCAGGGGTCGTGAATTCGAATCCTCGCCCGGCAACAGTCTCTGTGATAATTTATATACATAATTTGTCTCTCATCGCTGATTTAAGTTGGAAAGTTATCAGTTACTTGCGGAGATGGGGATAACCTTTCAGTATCCCGGGAAACAGTGGTTAGGTTAACTGATCATCTGTTAGCCATTGATGGCATAAAATGACACTAAATATTCAATCAATCAATCATATTCAAGTTTGCATATTTTATGTTGTCAACAGATGATCTGAGGACCGATTACTCATTCACATTCAACCTGTCGAAGCCTGAGGATAAACACTTCACTGGAATAAACTTTATGAATATCCCTCTGTCGGTGAGTACATACTTTGTAGTCATCTGTTTTTTTCACCTCTACTATTGTGACTGTTTAATTTTGTGGCAGTGGCACAACAAGAGTGTACCTTAGATGAGAGACAAGATACAGTGTTGCTGACTATTTTATTAGTCCTATTTACTTGTGGACACCATATTATGTAAGGAATGTTTTTTATATTATATTACACCTGGTTCCTGTTTCACAAACATATACTTAAATACTTAAAAACTTAAATTTAAGAAAAGCAGCCAAGTGATCATGATTTTAGACTGGTTCCATTTAAACTTCATATGGTTTCATTGATATTGATTATATATAATGGTAAATAACCAGTCAAAATTTAGTTTAAGTTTTAAGTATACATGTATAAGTAAAATGTTGGTGAAACAGAGACCAGGTCTTGAGTGCCTTATTGGTTTATCTTTGTCTCTAGCCTTTTATATGAGATTAGGAGGTGAATCTGGGATTTTCTGTGCATTGAGTTTGAGCACTTGAAAGATGTATATAAATCTGTATAAATAACTATTAATAAGATCAAGGTACAGTATGGGGATGCACATTTACAATTATCTTGGATATTTAGCAGATATATGTGTTTATTGGCCAAAGTTCATATATACATAATTTATATTGTGAGAAACACTTGTCAGAACTTATTCCAAATCCATACAATGTTCGAAATAAAAAATACCAGAAAATGAAATATTTTCTATACAGATAATTATGCATGTCAATTCTAATTTCTTGAATAAAGACACTTGAACATTGTTATATTTTTATTTTTCAGGCTGATCGTGATGTAGATTTTACTGTGAATTGTTCTGGCTCTGCTTACCTCAATATAACCTGGAAATCTAGTGAGTAACTCTGTTTTGCTTGGCTTATCCAAGATCAACTGGGTTTATTAATATGTCCATCTGTGACAACATTTAAAAATGGAGGGAAGTTTATCTGGTCTTTGTCCATTTGTCTCTCTAACTTTTCATCCGTTCCAACATAATTATATGATAATATTTCAGACTAGCTCCTACAGTTGTCATGCAATTCAATTGAAAGTTAGGGATATTTATCAACATGAAGTGGATATGCACATATTATGATCATAATATTCCAGTTTCAGGAGTCCTGACCTTTATTCCCCATATATAGCAATTTACTGCATCTTAAACTTGTCTGTCTAACTCCAGTCACACTTTGATACATTCCGTTAACAATTTGGGGTAGTTATAAACATGAGTTGGGCATACCTATGATGTTACGGCATTTTGATTGTCTTTTTTTTCAAGTAATTGTGTGATAATTTTGGCTGGGGACCTGAATTCAATTGTTATCTTTTAGACATGTTTACTTAATAATTTTCCAATTTATTTCAGAATCCCACCCTCAAGAGCAGTACAAAGTGCGCGAGT
Source organism: Panopea generosa (assembly GCA_029582155.1). Classification (NCBI taxonomy): domain Eukaryota; kingdom Metazoa; phylum Mollusca; class Bivalvia; order Adapedonta; family Hiatellidae; genus Panopea; species Panopea generosa. The sequence goes on along the minus strand of CM055908.1, from coordinate 22,822,692 downwards.
ACATGTGTAGTTATTTTAGAGCCAAGTTTGAACACAAAGAGTTTAACTTTGGTCCTGATGAGAATGTTACATTCCATGTGTATGTGTATGGATTTGAGACTCCGTTCTGGTTACAGGTAAGTACTTTAACTTTGGTCCTAATAAGAATGTTACATTCCATGTGTACGTGTATGGATTTGAGACTCTGTTTTGGCTACAGGTAAGTAGTTCAATTTTGGTCCCAATGAGAATGTTACATTCCATGTGTATGGATTTGAGAGTCCATTCTGGTTACAGGTAAGTAGTTTAAGTTTGGTTCAGATGAGAATGTTACATTCCATGTGTACGTGTATGGATTTGAGACTCCATTCTGGTTACAGGTAAGTAGTTTAACTTTGGTTCAGATGAGAATGTTACATTCCATGCGTACATGTATGGATTTGAGACTCCATTCTGGTTAAAGGTAAGTAGTTTAACTTTGTTTCAGATAAAAGTGTTACATTCCATGTGTATGTGCATGGATTTGAGACTCCAGTCTGGTTAAAGGTAAGTAGTTTAACTTTGTTTCAGATAAAAGTGTTACATCCATGTGTATGTGCATGGATTTGAGACTCTGTTCTGATTACAGGTGAGTACATGTAGTTTAAAAGACAACAAGGAAAGAAAAGAATAAAGGAAATTGTTTTATATCTACATGTTTTTATTTCATTGGGTTGAAAAAAATTGTTGCTGTAACTTAATTAGTATTTATTTTTCCTCTGTTAATTTTACTGACTACTTATACTGAAATTTTTATTTGCATTTCAGATCTCTTTCTCACAGTTTCCAAAGATTGATCTCGTTCATTTTTTCGTCACATTCTTCAGGTAATATAATAGTAATATGCATGCAATGTAAATTACTTTCTCTGAAAGGATAAAATTTCAAAAGGCAGTTCATGTTTAAAGCGTTGCATAACCATGTCCCCATCGCATCTTGGGGATGTATTTTTTCTAAATACTTACTCATTCTAGACGTTGAAGATCCTCATCTACCTTAAATGTATGTGCTCCCCGACCAAATCATGAAATATTCAGAATATCTTTTATATATTTGGGATCAAAATTTTTAATAGTCTTCCAATTAATGTTAAATTGCCATTTCAGTGAACCATTCCAAAAGTTTAAATTTGCAATAGGTTAATGAGTGAGCTCCAGAGCCCGGACTTAAAACAAATAGAACATAACTTACTTTAAAGGGATTATATTGGCAAGTAACACAAACATGCTGTTAATCCAGACTTTTCCTGTATGCAGTGTGCACAAAATAATGCTTATGTATTGACGTATAACCTTTATTTACTTGAAAGTTATCAAATTAACAGTAATTGAATATTGGCCAAAACTTTAATGCGCCCCGCAATAAAGTATTGCACAATGTTTACATTGAACTCCGTAAACTTCCCGAACAAAGCCTCGAAAACGAGATCGGGAACGAGTCTTCACGATGTTATCTGATGATTGAATGGAAACCCGAAAGCGGTTCGTTGAAAATGGTAAATGTAAACAAAAACAAAAAGGTGGCTTCAGAAACCCTATGTTTGTAATAAAGAGGTTATGCATTTAGACACTTCAGATGCGTATATCTCTAAGTTATAAGTGTATCTTCATGTGTATTTAGGACATGGAATTGACGGTAATATGTCAATATAATCGCTTTAACATATCACTGTTTGTGTTAGATGCATTGTCAAAAATACCTATTTTTGTACCTGAAATCAATTAATAATTTCTTAAGCTGTTATTGTTTGTGTTTATCATGTGACTGTTATTTAGCACATAGATTTTAATAATGTATTTATGTTGAAGGGCCTCATAGAAGATTGGCTTTTTCAAATAAGGTTTCTCGTTAAATAAAGACTTCATTATTATTATGATTTTTATTTTATATATGTGGTATACAATAATTATGTTACACTGTATTTCCAGTTGTTTCCTGTCATTGCTCATCATTGCGGCAGTCCTGTACAAGATCAAACACAAGTATGATAGTTACAGACGCAGACAGGTAACGGCTGGTTTTTAAAAATTACTCAAAGTGTCGCTCACATTTATGCTATGAATTTGGTCTTGAATTAAGCGGCATTTTGTACAAGAGTAATGGAAGCATCTTTGAGAATTATTGCCCTCTCATGGGATTCTGTAATTGTATCACATTACCTTTTCTTATTAATTTCTTTAGTCTGACTTCTTTAATTATACCCCCGACAAACGAAGTTTTGAGGGGTTATATTGGAGTCACCCTGAGGTTGGTCTGTCGGTCTGTTGGTCTGTTGGTCTGTCGGTTTGTCGGTCGGTCTGTCCGTTGCAATTTTCCTTGTCCGGAGCATCACTTGAAAAGGACTGGATGGAATTTCATCAAACGTCATACAATGGTAGAATATAATGAGAGGAAGTGCAGTGTACAAGAAACATAACTCTATTCTTGCTAATTACAGAGTTATTGCCCTTTGATATTTTTCTTGTCCGGAGCATAACTTGAAAAGTACCGGATGGAATTTCATCAAGCTTCTAACAATGGTAGAATATAATGAGAGGAAGTGCAGTGTACAGGAAACATAACTCTATTCTTGCTAGTTACAGAGTTATTGCCCTTTGATATATTTCCCTTTGATATTTTTTTCTTGTCAGGAGCATAACTTGGAAAGTACCGGATGGAATTTCATCAAGCTTCATACAATGGTAGAATATAATTAGAGGAAGTGCAGTGTACAGGAAACATAACTCTATTCTTGCTAATTACAGAGTTATTGCCCTTTGATATATTTCCCATGTCCGAATTTTTTTTTTTTTTTTTTTTTTTGAATGGGGTTTAACGCCATTTTCAACACATTTCAGGTTATATATGGCATATCCAGTTTTACTGGTGGAGGAAGACCTCAGACTGAGTCAGACTGAGTAGAACCACCGTCCTTCCGCAAGTAACTGGAAACTTTCTCACATAAATTTTTTGGAGCGAGTGGGACTCGAACCTACGACCATAGCGGTGAGAGGTAAGTGGTCTTGAGACGGCGCCTTAGACCACTCGGCCACGGAGGACCCCTCCCATGTCCGAAGCATTACTTTTAAAGTACTGGATGGAATTTCATCAAACTTCATACAATGGTAGAATATAATGACAGGAAGTGCAGTGTACAAGAAACATAACTCTATTCTTGCTAATTACAGAGTTTGATATATTTCCCTTGTCCGGAGCATTACTTTTAAAGTAAAGGATGGAATTTCATCAAACTTCATACAATGGTAGAATATAATGACAGGAAGTGCAGTGTACAAGAAACATAATTCTATTCTTGCTAATTACAGAGTTATTGCCCTTTGATATATTTCCCTTGTCTGGTGCAGTAATTTTAAAGTACTTTTAAAGCCATCAGTGATAACAGTTTAATAAAGTTCATGAAAGAACCAAGTTGATGAATACATGGAGTTCGAGCAAAGCAGGTTCGATATTGTATTCCTAGTGCTCTTGTTTGTTTCTTATCCATAAAATTGTTGTCCCTCAACATAATCAAAAAATTATAACATTTATTGATTGCCATGAAAGCTTGTACACTGCACAATAATTAAAAAGACCATTTTAAATTTTAACAAAACCATAAAAAAATTAACAATACAAACAACTCAATCCATAACATTCTTTTTTATTAAGATTTTTTTTTGTCTGGAGCATAACTTTAAAACTATTGGATATAATTTAATAAAACTTCATACAATGGTTAACCATTTTCTGTCATGGCGGCGTTCGGGGGTATTCATCACTACAGTGATAGGTCTAGTTTTAACTAAATTTTAGGGTCCTCTGAGGCCAAGTGGTCTAAGGCGCTGTCCTCCAATGACCAATCACCACCTCATTGAACCCCGCTTAAGCTTCTTACATTGAGGTCAAGGTGGCACAAATGTTCACCTCATCAAGGTGACATGCAGAACCTATTTTCCTGCATGTATAATTGAGGTAAAGATCATTCTCAAGGGTCAAAGGTCATGTTTTCTTCATATCTTCTAAATTCATTTGAAGGAATTTGATATTACTTGGCATGTGAAGGACCTAGCTTGCAGGCATGTACGATTGAAGTCAAGGACATACTTATAGGTCAAATTGGCATTACTTGTCCACTCCATATTTACAGGAATTTGATATAATAAGACACAAATGATCACCTTATTGATACGATATGCAATGCATTGCCTCAAGCCATGCACAATTGGGGTATAATTTCGTGTGCCCCATATCTTCTTAATCCTTGAAGGAATTTTCTAAAACTTCACGCAAATGTTCACCTCACTTAGACAGAGTGCAGAACCTGACTTCTAGTCATATATGATTGAAGTCAAGGTCATATTGAAAAGTCCAATAGGCATAATTTTGTGTGTCCAATCTATATCATCTTAATCCCTTGGAGTCATTTGATAAAACTGCACACAAGTCTTTTTTTACTAGACCTTGCATTTGGTTGAAATTAAGTTCTGCATATGGTATTTGACATGAGTTGTACACCTTTATTTAACCTAAAGTTGTGCTTTTATTTCTCATCCGCTCAATACCTTGAAAAAAATGGTACCTGATTATTTTCAAAAAGACAAAGCTGCTTATCACGCAAGACCTTGCATTGTATCGAAATTCAGCTCCCACATATTAATTTACATAACTAATACGCCATTGTTATTTATTTTTGAAATTAGATTTTTATATAACATCCACTTAATAACATGAACAATTATTACCCAATTCTTTCTTAATTTCAACACAAGGTTGCTTTTCACAATACCTTGCAGGGGACTGTACATCAGGCTCACACACTTTGTTAAAGATAATATGAAGATTTTTTTGTGTATGTTCCTTGCATGAAGAGGAAGTTTGAAATTGATTTTAAGTGTTATTAAGTCACGGTCAGGATCACTAGAGTCATTTAAAATGCATTTTTATTTGATAATTTGTATATAGAAATGTGACAGATTGAGTTTAAAGAGAAGCTTTCATGATTGTAAATAATATATAGTCGATAGTTTTGGCTGCTGTTCAGTCTTGTTCCTTCTTCTCATCACATGTGCACTGATTACAGCGTATGATCGTGGAGATGGAGGAGATGGCTAGTCGTCCATTTGCCGTCGCAGTGCTGGAGATGGAAAAGAAGGTGGACCCATCTCAGGCAGAGAAGAAAGATGTCAATCCAGATCTCAGGAAAAGAAAGAGAGTATGTTTATCACATATACCTTTATAGTCAACTTATATACACAACCTTTATAGTCAGCACAAACATTCTAACAAATGCGTATTTAAGTAGCTTCTTTGTGTCCAGCAGATTACTTGTGTGGCTAAATTTTAGCCACACAACAGATTTTAGATAAAAACATTTTTTAAGTTCCAAATTTTTTTCAATCGTCCAAAAAATATTATTAACCCTAAACGCTAGACACTTGTGTGTGCACAAACCTGTAGTTGTCCAGAAGGATTGCCCACTGGATTTGAGACCTTCCTGTATCCATTTTATGATCTCCTTGTAAGGTGGCCTGATAAGCAACACCCAATATTGGTTCTACCCAAGAAATGCTTGTTGTAAGAACTTGTTTCAAAATCAAGGTAAAACAAACAGGAAACAGACTTAGGATTCAAAAAAGCTCTGAGCTTTCTTCAGAACCCAACTAGATTTTATAAGTATAAATCATAATAATGTTTGCCATAGATAGAAAAGAGTTGTATTGATGCACATGCCATACATTTTATGCAAAATTATTCACAAAGAAAAGGAGTAATAATTTCATTCTTCAGTGTTGGAGCATGTAGATCTAAAGTGCAGAATTCAAGAATACCATTTATAACTGTTAATAAATGTATAAATTTATTTTCATCTACAAATAAAAGACAAGTGCGTAATACATCAACTTGATGTATAAAAGCATAAAAGCCTCAGTAATATATCTTGATTCAAGATATATTACTGAGGCTTTTATGCTAAGAAAAACTACCTTGAAAACAATGATTGCTATTTAATTATATTTACTGAATTGAATTACTGAAAATATAATGTCTAGATTTGATATTTTACAATATTTGACTGTTTGTGAGTAATTTACCTATGTTTATATATTGTGTGTCTATGCCATATTTGTTTAACTATTCTTTGTAAGTGGCTATAGACAATTGTGTATTGTCGTTATGCTAATTAAACTGAAACTGTAACTAATTAAAATAAATGTGCCTCATTTCCTTGCCAGATATCTACAAACAAACCTGGTCAGGTGGCGTTAGAACCATTACATAATCAGAAGGCAGCAGTTATCTCCCTTTTTATACAGTTGCCAACTGGGAATGATGAATGGACCCCGGCTGGAAACACGGGGCTTGCAATAGGAAGTGCTTTAGTTACCTTAGGTATAACACATCTACTGTTTATTTCACACTGATTATAAAAGTAACAGTCAAATTTGCGGTTCACTGTTGATTGCACAGATGAAAGTGTTATTTCATCATTGATGTAAGATAAGCTCTGCATGTCCAACACTGGGACTGCTGTTACCCAGGATGACAAGACCAGAATTTAAAACGGGGTTGTATTTATTTACTGAAAAAAATCTTTGTTATACCAAGGTACGTAGATGTAATTTGTAGATATCCTTGTCCTGCCACAATGCTATGAAGTGATTGTATAAGATAGTATGTCATATGAACACGGCTGATACAGGTTGACCCTGAAATGTTGCTTGAACACAAAATTTCTTTGCCCTCAAATTGGTGGTGAATCTGTTGTTTTCTAGCTATTCTCAAAATGGATTGTGTTATTATATTGACATGTTTCCATTTCAATGAAAATGGATACTTGGTATTAAAGAAGGAGATAGAGATGAACAAGGTGCACTCTAGCACTATAAAGCCGCTATCAATATACAGTAAACCTGTAAAAGCAGCCACTTGTCTTAAGCAGTCACATTTATTATTTCCCATTTCTGTTCTTTCAGAGCAAATTTACCTGTATTAAACAACAACCTGCCTTAAAAGACCACTTTTACTCCTTCCTTTGACTTGCTGCTTAACACACATTGACAATATAAACAAACTTATTTAAGTTCTCCACAAGAGAAGACCCTTAGATAATTGATATAAACAAGAAGCAACTGTCCGTTCAGTCCATAATAAAACAAGGTAGATGTGGACTTTCCAAGACAAGAGTCTGGTTTATAATATAGGATGTCAAATTTATCGCAGTGTTTTTCTCCATTTGATGAGACTGATGAAGATGAAGAAAAATATTGTAACAAAAATTGTGTTGTATACAAATAATGTGTATTGTATATTTTTCAGGTCACCAAAGAAAACAGAGTATAGAGCATGGAAAAACCGACAAAGCCAAACATAAGAAACAAGCAATTTCATCCCATGACACTTGTGTATAAAACTAACAGTTGTCATGGAAATTTGTTATCCTTTAATATAGGTTTATCTGTTTTAATCTTCATTATGGACAGTTTAGAGAAGCAAATTGATATATGAGTCTTGAAATTGTAAAATTGATAAAATCATGAGCTGATACGGATTTCCCCACACTTGGGATTGGAACTCCATATGTGTATGCAGTTAGTATAGGTCTGACTTGGTGTATGTCTTATATATATATATGACTTGTCACTAGTATGGTTGGTTATAGGTCAGACAAAATATTATTGGTAAAACTGGTCATAGGTCTAACTTATCCCAGGTCTGACTTGTCACAGGTATGACCTGTCATAGGTCTAACTTGTCACAGATATGACTTGTCATAGGTCTGATTTGCCAGGGACTGACTTTTCATAATTCCAAACCCTAACCAGTGACTAGTCATACCCCATTGTAGTTCCAAGCTGTCATACATTGTAGGCCCCAGCTGTCATACATTGTAGTTCCCAGCTGTCATACATTGTAGGCCCCAGCTGTCATACATTGTAGGCCAAAGCTGTCGTACACTGTAGGCCCCAGCTGTCATACATTGTAGGCCCCAGCTGTCATACATTGTAAGCCCCAGCTGTGGAACACTGTAGGCCCCAGCTGTCATACATTGTAAGCCCCAGCTGTCTTACATTGTAAGCCCCAGCTGTCGTACACTGTAGGCCCCAGCTGTCATACACTGTAGGCCCCAGCTGTCATACATTGTAAACCCCAGCTGTCATACATTGTAGGCCCCAGCTGTCATACATTGTAAGCCCCAGCTGTCTTACATTGTAAGCCCCAGCTGTGGAACAGTGTAGGCCCCAGCTGTCATACATTGTAGGTCTGACCCATCTAAATGATTTTGACATATCAAAGTACAAATGGTTGTGCTTACATGTTCATTGATATTGTAAGTTAGGAAGTTTTCAGTCTTTAATACAGCCAAACCTGTATTTAGCAGTTACTCAAGAGAAGAACAAAGTGACTTCTAAGGGCAAACGATTGTTTAACACAGTTATATTCACTTTTAACCCTTTACTCCATAGATTTTCCCACACCAATCACAAAAGGCCTTTGAAGCTCATAACGAGCAATCTGACCACTTCCGGCATTGTTTTCCACTCTGTCAGTTAATATAAACATAATTCACCCAATAATTCAAAAGCCTTCTATATTAGGTGTCCAAAGGCGTCTATATTAGAGATGTCCAAAGGCGTCTATATTAGGTGTCCAAAGGCGTCTATATTAGAGGTGTCCAAAGGCGTCTATATGGAATAAAGGGTTAAACCAAATGAATGGATTGATCAATCGTGCATACATGGTCAATCCTGTCATGTTTTGCCATTCCTGGTGGGTAGTATGTGTAAACACACAGATTTGGACATAATGACAGATTTGTTGGTGAAGAACACACCAGAACTAATCCTTGTAATCAACACTTAAACAATTTGATTGTTACAAAACAACTAATAATTTGGTCAGTGTAAAGGAACACGTTCTTAAACATTTAACTGTTTATTTTAGAACAGTCAAACTTTGATAAGAACAAAATGCATGTATTACATCATAGCATGCATTACTTTTGTAGCTTGAAACATATTTCTACATGAAAGTGTGTCCAAATATATAAGGTGTCCAAAGGCATCTATATTAGAGGTGTCCAAAGGCGTCTATATGAAGTTAAGGGATAAACTAGCCACAACTATCAAAATGTGTCTAACATTAAAACTAATATTAAAGTTGTGAGGTAAAATACTTCAGATGTTTGGTAAATATGCTTGCGCAGAATCTATGGACTTGGCCAAGGTGTTCTCATTGCTGAGAAGCTTTGACCTCTTTTTAAAAACTGATATTGCCCAATAAAAAAGTGACTGCTATTACAGGTCTGGCTGTTGAGGCAATAAACAATGTTTGCTTTATTTAGAATATGTCTGTTTTACTTGCAATACAGCATTAGGCTGAAAGATATTGAATGTCCAAGCTTTATTATTAAATGTCCAAGCTTTGTTAAAGTACTGTTATTTCTTTTAATTATTCCATTTGTTAATCTTTCCAGAAGGTTTTGACAATTACATTATTGACTGAGTAGCAAACAGTGTAGATTTGGATCAATCTGTTCAGATGCTTCATGAGAACATGGAAAACAATTAAATGATTAAGTTACGAGCAGAATATGTAAAGTGGCTGAGGGGTCAAAGGCACCAATCTCGGTATCACATACTAGTACCTCTTACCGCTAAGGCTGTAGGTTTGTATCCTGCTCTCTCCAAAAACTTTAGGTGAGAAAGATTGCCAGTTACTCGCAGAAGGACAGTGGTTCAACTCAGATTCATTCTGAAGTTCCTCAACCAGTAAAACTGGTTATACCATATATAACCTGAAATGTGTTGAAAATGGCATTAAACTCCATTAAAAAAAAGGAGAGAACATGTGTTTATCAGACTGCATAAATGAAACGCGGTGTAGAACAGAAAATGTTATAGCAGATTATTATATTATAATGAAGAATTTACCAAGAGTTCATTTATACCTAGGCAGTGGGAACACACAGGTGAACCAAATCTACTCTCTTTTACAAAAGTCACCATGTTGCTACAAAACCAGTCACATTTGTAAAACCTGGTTTAAAGAATTGTCATTGCTAATGTCTGGTTTTCTAAGATTTTGTGCTTTCAAATTGTTATTACATTCAGGAACTGTGAAAATTCACCACTTACATACAGGTAATTTTAGTGCAGAAAATGTCATCTGATTTCATAGAAAATTTATATACATTAAGAGTGCTTTCTCTGTCTTATACTGTCAAAATTTCATGAATAAGACTTAAATATTAGATGCATTTTTTCTACATTTTTCGAAGCTACCCTCAAAAGTGAAAATATACAGACGTCATTAATGGGGCATATATCCAGGCAAATGGTTCATACGCTCGTTATTGATGCCTGTGAATTTTCACTTTTGGGAGAAGCTTCGAAAAATGGAGAAAAAAATACATAAAAAATTAAAATCTAAGTCATGAAATTTTGACAGTAGAAAACAGAGATGTCATTCTTAATGTGTATTAACTTTCTTTGAAATCGGATGACATTTACTGAACTAAAATTACCTGTATGAAGGTGATGCATTGTGAAAGTTCCTGAGAGTATATTTTATTATGTCAATATTCTGTATAGTTTAGTTCCAGTATAGATGCTGTATGTATATAGTTGATTCTGTATATATTAAATTCTGTATATATTTTGTACAATATTACCAGCATATATAATTATAATTGAATATGTGTATATAGGAATACTTGCTATTTATTTATGTATTTACTGTAGGATGGCAGTGTGTTTATAGCAGCGCAAAGTGCATATTAGAATATATGCCCAGTTGATTTCTTGTAAAACCGCTGAAAAAATTTATCATGTAAGGAGAATGCAGATGGATTCTATCAAGTTAGAGAATTTGACAGTTTGGCAGAGTTATAAGATTTATAAAAATGACTGCTGATCAATAAATTTTGCTTGTCTTGTATAAGGAATTATGGGTAAATATTTCCAAAACAACAGTTTAATTAGCTTAATATATATATAATTTTTATATCACTTATAAGATATTTGAAAGTTAATTTAGAGGAATTTTGTCTATTAATTCTGAGATAAATTCACATATTATTAGTAGAAATTACAAAATATCCGAAACTGTTAGCCGAAACAGCATCAGGTCCTGAAACTTTCTGTATTTTTAGACTCTGGATTTATCATCATAAAAAAAAATAAAAAATTGGAAATTGGAACTCTTAAAAAAATTGATGTCAAAATTGAACTTTGGTCTCTGAAGCTCAAACTTGATGCTCCATTTTGCTGACGATGCTCTCCACTGGTGATTTGTTTTATTCAGCATTAAGTTCTATATTTCTTGTTTTTATCACATCATTTCCTTACAAAGAGTCCCACAAGCAAAAATATATTTGTATCCACAGCATCAAGCCTGATTTATACCTTTTGTCTGTTTTTTGTCAATTTCTTAAACTTTGAACAGTGTGGAAAGGCACCCTATACATATAAGTATAACTTTTGGATTAGCAACTGCGGCAGCAGCAGTAGAATTAACAATTGTCAAAGTTTCTATCTGCCAGAATCTCAATAACAAGCTGTACTGGAGCGACCAATGTTGACGGGTTGCACATATAATCATCCATGTTTGATAAATGAGACAAAATCAAAATGGTGGGGCATTTGATGCTGTGGAGTTATTTTTATTTTATTGTCGAATTGCTGTTGGATGTGAAACATATTACTCCTGTGCTTCTGCTGTTATAGTGCAATCATTATAAAAGGACACGCGGAAATGTTGATAACTGTTCACATCACACTATTTTTGAAAATGATATGCCTGCATGAATATGAAATTAAAATATGTACCCCAGTATGCAGCAGACCCTTAAAATCAACAAAAAACATATCGAAGGAATACTAAACTAACATTTTAAAAAAACATGGATACCATTTGTTTCTGTTGGCTGTATTTTTATTTATTTTTTTAAATAAAGGTGAAGTGTCAGATAGTTATATTTGATGTTTTATAACTCCACACGGATATATGTTCATGTGTAGTAGGATTTGATGTTAGCCTGATTAAATAAGGCTTGAATGGACAGGTTTTATATTTGGATATCCGATCTGCTGTCCATGACTCTGGAGATGCAAAATAACAAGTCTTTAAAAGGCTCCATAGTCATGTGTGAACATGAATTTAAGTATAAAAAGCTTGATTGTGAAGTAAGCTTAGAGCTTACATGAACTACTTTGAGTGCTCCCTGGGTAGAACTAGTACTGAGTAATGTTCTTTTTAACTGGGGATTGAACTAACATCCTCGATAGTTACACTTTATCCACTGAATTACCGCCCCGTTTGTGAACCTGGTAACAATGATTTCAGCATTTCCGTGTGTCCCTTTAAATTATTTAATTTTCAGCATTTTTGAAAATGGTTGTTATATTGTCTCTGTTAACAAAGAAAATGTAAATTAACGGTTTTAACTTTTGATTTTTACTATTAATGACGTTATTGTTTTTGTTTATATAATTTATGAGTACATATATTTAAAGACCGTTTTACTTCATGATGAATTTTGGATTTGTTATAAAGCATTTCACCTACCTCTAATTTTGTATTTGGTGAAAACAATTCACTCCATTTTTAAATCATTTTCTAGCAAAGAATTTTTTTTTCCTTTGATGAATAAATACTATATATAGCATATATGTAAATATATTTTATTATGAAATTATGTTCACATGATGGAAATGATGATTTCGTATACTTGGTGTTGTCAGTACGCTGTGTATGTTTATACAATGTTTTTGTATAGAGACAGCCTTTGTGAGTAACAGCATATTAAACAAGTTACTGATAATGCAAGTCATTTAAACCGCTATTTCAAAAAGTTTCACAGATTTTTATTTTGAAATTAAATAGGAAATATTTTTCAGTTGTACTTCTTGAAAGTCAACAAAAAGCAGATTTTTATTTAGATTTAAATGATGTGTGTCCATACATATATGGGAAGATACGATAGTTGTGTGATAGAGGAGGCAAGATGCTGGCCATCATCTCCGCTTAATGATTGAGATGTGAAGGAGGCACACTGATAACCCAATTAGTCCTTTTGCACTGAGGCTAGAAGGAAAAAATGAGATTGGGAACTGTTTTTTCCATGTATATGTAGAGTATGAATACATTGATCCCACATGTAGTGATTAACCCAGTATCTGGGTCTATTTTAATTGTATGGTAGTTGTATGATTTCTGTATATATTTATGCACACACAAAGGAAAATTAATTTCAAAGCATTGTACATAGTTTTTCCTAACCAAAAAAAACAAAAAATTAATGCAGTATGGCTATGTTTTTATAATGTTGGAATATATGTACATATATGATAACATGTTAGTATATTGAAAGCTAAATGTTTTTATTCCATGTATGTAACATGTTCAGTATGTAAGAATACAACTGTGTTTGAAGAGGAGACAAATTTAGCATTGGGTAGAATTTGCTGAAATCTGCAGGTGTCAAAGTTTTAGGTTCCTTCTACATATTGTTGATATTGTATAGTTAAATTGTAATTTGTTGTATATAGAGAGTGAACTCAGAATATTCCTGTCTATTGTGTCATGTAATATTTTTTTCATTCTTTCATTCATTCATACAAGTAATTGTTACATTTTATGTTGAATGCTGAATTTTTTTCATTGATGCACATGTGTGCACCATGTTCATTCCATTTGAATGTAAGTTTTTATCAACTGTTTTACTAACTGTTTAGGAATTTGGTATGACTGGGGTAGATAAAGAGATGTTTTGGTTGACTGGAATGTGTGATGATTTGGTTGACTGTTAGGGAAGGTGGTATGACTGGGGTAGATGAAGAAATGTTTTGGTTGACTGGAATGTGTGATGATTTGGTTGACTGTTCGGGAAGGTGGTATGACTGGGGTAGATAAAGAGATGTTTTGGTTGACTGGAATGTGTGATGATTTGGTTGACTGTTCAGGAAGGTGGTATGACTGAGATAGATGAGATGTTTTGGTTGAATGGAATGTGGGATGTTTTGGTTGACTGTTCAGGAAGGTGGTATGACTGAGATAGATGAGATGTTTTGGTTGAATGGAATGTGGGATGTTTTTGGTTGACTGTTCGGGGAGGTGGTATGACTGGGATAGATAAGATGTTTTGGTTGAATGGAATGTGGGATGTTTTGGTTGACTGTTCAGGAAGGTGGTATGACTGGGATAGATGAGATGTTTTGGTTGAATGGAATGTATGATGTTTTGGTTGACTGTTAGGGAAGGTGGTATGACTGGGGTAGATGAAGAGATGTTTTGGTTGAATGGAATGTGTGATGATTTGGTTGACTGTGGTATGGCTGCAGTGGATGTAGAGATATTAAGTTGACATTGAGATGCAGACTGGTTCATTTGGTTGAATGATTCATTTGACAATTTTACTGTTTGCAGTGGAGTATGTAAGGAGCGATGACTGGTTACGTGTTAAAATGCAAAACATTAAACAATTTTGTGAAATATTGGATGCATGAACTCTCGCACCACCTGAATGGTACGTGAAAATACCGGTACAGGTGATCATTATCACTTAGAAACAAATATATTGCTCCATTGGTGCAGAAAGGTACAAAGTACCTTCATATTTCATATACACTTGGTACCTTATTGCACTAATGTGACGAATTATAACATATTCCATATGGTAAGCATGAAATCCACTTGTTAGATATGCAAGCTCTTGTGTACATTATTGTATCAAATGGAAAATATTGGTGATGTGTATGCGTCAATCTGTTCTATATACATTTTTCAAAAACTGTTATTCCTATGTGTAAATTGAGAGTTTGAAACGCATGTTTTGGCGTGAGAATTTTCTCAAGGGTAACCCCAGAACCTCATCATGAGTCTTAATCGGAGTGTTCACTCTGACAAGATGGCGGAGTCCAGTGTTTAGTAATTATGCTGAATTATACCATCAAAGTATTGGTGCAAATATTTTTCCATTTGTACCTATTATGGACGTGTATGAAAGACTTCTAAAGATAATATATATAAACATGTGTATATATACAGTTGGATCAGTGTTGTGCGGTGGAGTGTTCAGTAATTATGCTGAATTGTACCATCAGAGTATTGGTGCAAATATTTTTCCAAACCAGTTGAATTTCCATTTGTACTTGACAGGGGACATGAAGTTTGTTGATTCAATATAAATCTGAAAGTGACGTAGCTGCCCCAGGAAAATGAGAAATCTACCCCAAGTACTATTGTGGACACGTATGAAAGCCTTCTGAAGATAATATATATATACATGTATATATAAATTTGGATCAGTGTTGTTTGTGTGTGTATAGTTGTGTACTCTGGGAGTTTTTGGAACTTCCCTGCCCAATCAACAGAAGAACATGTATGAATTGTATATGTAAATGCACAAAATATATTTATGTTAAATAATTATCTGTTAAAATGCAGATCTGAATAAAGTTTATCTAACTTTATAATATTTAATGTTGCCTTTCCCATCACCAAAAAAAAACCAACACATAAAAATTCAAGTACATTGTGTTTCTTTGTGTTAACACAATGAGCAGGGTCATATAATTAGTCGCTGGAACATGTTTACAAACTTCTTTTGAATTTGAATTTATGAAAAATTTATGAAAAAAAAAGTTGGGAAATCCATTTAGTGTATTTCTTACTTATTTTATGATCTTTTATAAGCCTTACAAAAGGTATTGTTTCTAGAATTTCCAAAAAATACTGTGAAATTGATGTCACAATTTGTACGATTTGTTTGTTTGAATGGGGTTTAACGCCATTTTCAACACATTTCAGGTTATAAATGACATATCCATTTTTACTGGTGGAGGAAGACCTCAGACTGAGTATAACCACCTTAATTCCACAAGAAACTGGAAACTTTCTCACATAAAGTTTTTGGAGCAAGCGGGACTCGAACCTATGATCTTAGAGGTGAGAGGTAAGTGATCTTGAGACGGCGCCTTCGACCATTCGGCCACGGAAGACCAAAACAATTTGTACGAAGTTCTTAAGATTTACGAAGGTTAGAGAAATAAGCCCCTGATGATTATTTTGAACAACATAGATAAACACTGGATATAGTTTGATATGTACTTGGCTAAGTGAGATCATTCAGACTAACAACATTGATAAACACTGGATGTAGTTTGATACATACTTGGCCAGGTGAGATCATTCAGACTAACAACATAGATAAACATTGGATGTAGTTTGAAACATACTTGATAAACACTGGATGTAGTTTGATATGTACTTGGCCAAGTGAGATCATTCAGACTATCAACATAGATAAACATTGGATGTAGTTTAATACATACTTGGCCAAGTGAGATCATTCAGACTTGCAACATTGATAAACACTGGATGTAGTTTGATACATACTTGGCCAAGTGGGATCATTCAGAAAAATAACATTGATTAACACTGGATGTGGTTTAATATGTACTTGGCCAAGTGAGATCATTCAGACTAACAACATTGATAAACACTGGATGTAGTTTGATACAAACTTGACCAAGTGAGATCATTCAGACTCACAGTGTTGATAAACACTGGATGTAGTTTGATACATACTTGGCCAAGTGAGATCATTCAGACTAACAACATTGATAAACACTGGCTGTTGTTTGAAACATACTTGGCCAAGTGGGATCATTCAGACTTACAACATTGATAAATACTGGACGTAGTTTAATATGAACTTGGCCAAGTGAGATCATTCAGACTAACAACATTGATAAACACTGGATGTAGTTTAATACATACTTGGCCAAGTGAGATCATTCAGACTAATAACATTGATAAACATTGGATGTAGTGTAATACATACTTGGCCAAGTGAGATCATTCAGACTAACAACATAGATAAACACTGGATGTAGTTTGATACTTACTTGGCCAAGTGAGATCATTCAGACTAACAACATTGATAAACACTGGATGTAGTTTAATATGTACTTGGCCAAGAGTGATCATTCAGATTAACAACATAGATAAACACTGGATGTAGTTTAATACATACTTGGCCAAGTGAGATCATTCAGACTAACAACATTGATTAATACTGGATGTAGTTTGATACATACTTGGCCAAGTGAGATCATTCAGACTAACAACATTGATAAACACTGGATGTAGTTTAATACATACTTGATAAACACTGGATGTAGTTTAATACATACTTGGCCAAGTGAGATCATTCAGACTAACAACATTGATAAATACTGGATGTAGTTAGATACATACTTGGCTAAGTGAGATCATTCAGACTAACAACATTGATAAACACTGGATGTAGTTTAATACATACTTGGCCAAGTGAGATCATTCAGACTAACAACATTGATAAGCACTGGCTGTAGTTAAATATGTACTTGGCCAAGTGAGATCATTCAGACTAACAACATTGATAAACACTGGCTGTTGTTTGAAACATACTTGGCCAAGTGAGATCATTCAGACTAACAACATTGATAAACACTGGATGTAGTTTAATATGTACTGAGCCAAGTGAGATCATTCAGACTAACAACATTGATAAACGCTGGATGTAGTTTGATACATACTTGCCCGAGTGGTCATTCAGACAAACAACATTGATAAACACTGGATGTAGTTTGGTACGTACTTGGCCAAGTGAGATCATTCAGACTAACAATTTAATAACCTCTGTACCACCTTCCCTCTGTTTACTACAAATCTCCACATTTAGATGACAAGGTGACCTACTTTGAAGATCAGACTGCAGAATGTTTTTACTGCTGGAAATCACCTGAAGATAAACGTTGATGTGATTATACAGTGAAAGGAAAAAGAAAGTATACATACCTATAAAGTTGACAGATCAAAGAATAATAAATGTATTGCATATAAATTTTGTATATTTATATTTCATCATAGTGTTAAATAAAAAAAAACAAAAAAACATTTAATTCATTTCAAAGCAAAACAATAAGAAAAAATCAGTTCATTTTCCATCACATGAATAAGCTTAGCCAATAATGAAATAATTCTAAAAATCAAAATGTATACTTTCTTTTACCTTTCAGTGTAGTTTATAAATCATTATACATACCACATTCAGGAATTGAATCTGCTCACTGAGCCAGCAAGACATACAGTAGAACTTTGATAGCTTGAACCTGACTGGACTGGACAAAATAGTTAGAGTTACTACTTGTTTAAGTCAAATATTGTTCATCATCATACCATACATGTATATACATCGGAATAGGAATCAGCTGGGATCAGATAAGTGGTTTGAGCTATATGTGGTGTTCCAGCCATCTGTGTTTGAGTTAATGAAGTTCTACTGTAGTTTTATTATGATGAAGTCAAATCTATGGAACATAAAGTGCTGGAAGATTTTGTAGTCAAAACTTTGACGCATAAAATTTTAGTCAAAATTATGGTTCACGGAGTATTGAAAGAAGCTGTATTCAAAACTATGGTACACAAAGTATTGGAAGACTGCACTGTAAAAAATATGGACACATTATATTAGTAATGTATTGGCCGATTTTGTTCTGAAACTTCAAACTGTTGTACTGGAATAAAAAAAATAATGAATTTCGAAACATGTAAGTAAATTTTTATTTTTTACTACACATTCATACTGAACAGATGAAAAAGTATCTGGCACTCTGTTATATAGTTAAATACATAAATTAGCATTGTAAAAATTAATCGTTAGATGTAAATGTAAAATAATGTATAACGCAAACAGGTAAGCAATATGTTAACAAGAAGAGTGTTGCACACATCGTACGCAAACAATGCATTTAAACCACATACCATCCGTGCAGCATCAATATTAGAGAAAACAATATCTTAAACAACTACATACATAATAATACTCGTTTTTTTAATCTTTTAAGATTCATGGCAGTGAGAAAGGATTATGTACAACCTGAAATAAAATTACTTAAATCTGAAAAAACATTATCCAAGAAACATAACTTTTCAAAAATTATTCCTCAATTACAAAGAAAAGGTTGATGTTGGATTAACCACCTACATAGACTGATCACATGAGCTCACTTGTGAGGTATAGCAATACTTATATAGTCTTTTATCACATGATTAATGGTGTGTTATAAACCCATCACATATTTTTTATATCAACCTAGTGTAATATCACTTCCAATTCATCTCTCCTTTGTAAAAAGCTGAACTGTTATGACTTGCCAGAATATATAAATGACATTGATTTGTCATGGTAAAATGACGTTATTTTGAGACACTACGCCATACAACGAATGATGGAAACAAATATGCCGGACATTACTTTGTTCCTTATAGACATGATGTTAAATAAATGGTTAATGTTCTAGTATTTTTCTGAGTTAAAATACTACATGAGTGAATTTATTAAACTGGTTGGCAAAATTGGTATAATGCTTGGCAGAGCCTTGCATAATATATTTGTTAATAAATTCAATAATAAATGAGTGCTCATATAAGATCTTCTATGAAGCACATGGTGACACCTAGGGTAATACTGAGTATTATCTATACAATCAATATCAAATTAAAAGAGATATAACACATCCTCATCCCCTTTTATTTAAAAGACATACTGCTGATAATCACCTCCAACAAGTGCATGGTATTGCTACATCTGCAGGTCTGTAAGCTATAAACTAACTTTTGTATTAATCTCACTAGTACTACACAGTTGTGCCCCTTTTTTCCCTACAGTGACATGATTTTCATGCTTATAAAAGTCCTATGTAAGTTGGTTTGAAATATTTTCAAATGGTTCATAGTGGTTGTGATTTTTTGCTGCAGATGAGTAGAGCAAAAGCTGGCAGAGTATATACTGCAATAAGACATCACTGGTGATATTAAAGTGACTTTTATACAGTTTTAACAGATACATGTATTTATGAAAATTTGACAATTTATTTTTTAAAAAGAACTT